>OX388305.1:14264358-14721261 GCA_947579605.1 Athripsodes cinereus
GTTGTGAAATATGGAATATAGGTATTTTTTTAATTAAGAACGTACCCAGAATTACCTCTAGGGAAGGGGAGACTTCGTATGTCAATGGTATCATTAAAGATTGTTTAATTTTACCTCTTCTTAATTTTAGCAAAGCAAAAATATTCTTAAAATTTTTAAATTATGATACCTTTCTTTGTTTTCTTTTACTTACACATTGTTGTACAACACTGTTCAATGTATTGCCTCGTAGCATAGTATTACGATATGTTTCATTAATTTCTCCCATAGATTCTTTTGTTGCTTTGATCCTACATCGTTAATAATTAACCATTAATAATATAAGTCGGTATAAGCTTATAAAACCAGCTACATTCGTGGCATTGAGTACGAGCTTTTACATTATTTCAACATAGATGTAGCGACTTCACTTTTTTTAATATATTTGAGGGAATGGTAAATTGATGTCAATCTCACTTACATTTCTTTATTGCATTTTTGTTTTGTAAATACTTGTTTTGCAAATAATCTTTAAAATACCGTGATAATGATTTATTCTTTGTTATTCAAATAATGTTAATAAAATATATTGTATCTAAAATGTATCATACGGTCAGCCTTATTTTATTGTCCAGTATTAAATAAAGGCCTCCCTTTTAGACTTCCACAGCTCTTGACTGGACGTGACTGTTTTTAAGTGCAGGCTCACCTTTTTTTAATCTCATCGAACCATTTTGTCTTGGGACTTTCCATGTTTCTAGTCAATCGTCGATCTCTCCACTATCATCGCCCTCAACGCTCATCACGAGAGCACAGTCTCCTCCATTCAGAGCGACTCACGATGACATTTTCTGCACTCTGATATCTATAGGTATATGATATTTTCCAAATGTTTTTTTAGATGAGAACTACAATCGTTAATAGTTAATAGGATATAAAACATGTCTGAAGTTCAGATTTTTTTTTTAACGATATATCTGGGTTTTGTTATAAACCCAAATACAACCTTATACACCTTTCACAGTAAACTAAAAGCTTGTGTCGTGAAAGGGGAATTTGCCAGCACCTGGGATCGAACCTCGGACCCCTTGTTCACAAGGCCGAGACTCTACCTCCAGGCTACCGACGAACTCAAATCTATCTGACGAACTCTAAATTATCTTATCAATCGTTATGTTTTATTTAACTCCGGGGACCCCACGAAAAAAGGCGGGTATTCGTAAAATATAACATAGGTATAAAATCTTATTACTCCGCTAGCTACCTCATTTGAGGGATATGCTATGATGTTATAGATAGATAGGTATGATTTAAGGGAAACACATACAAACGAGCTCATATAATATTAAGACGATGATGCTCCTTTCAGACTTATTGTCTTCTTATTTAGTCTCTGTCTTTTATGAAATGTAATTTTCTAAGCCTCATCAAAATTTATTGTGAAATATAATGACTTTTGTTTGAATGCCTAAATTCAAATAGTCTTAGTAGAAAGTTGGAGTTTTTTTTATTTATACTACTTAGCTTAATTAAAATTTAATATTTTTCGATTAACCAATGTTCCAATGAAAACGGTTTTTCCAGATATGAAATAACATAACATATGGAATATTATCATTATTTATCTATTTTTCCAGCTTCATTATTAATTATTTATCGACCGTCTTTCAGCTGTATAACTTCCAATTATGATCTCTAGTTTTCTTGCGAAAACATTTTGACTGTGGGGCTTAAAAACGGCGATCTATTGGACGACTTTTATTTTCTCTATTTTTTAACATCTTGGTATAGAAGTTGTAGTCTTGTAGTCCTACTTTTTTGGTTAGTTTTGAGTGTCTTTTAAATGACAAGTATTCATAGAATCTGCCTTATATTGAAAACACTTGACATCATTGATGAGATTTGCCACCCATCAAGAAGATCTCACTTTTCTAAAGCTTTAACACAAATACTTAGTTCACGGGATTCTCCACTTCTTACAAATACCACGATAGTGTTGATAAATATTTTTTTATTCACAGTAATGTAAATACAGCGGTCTTTGTTGTTCAAACGAGTAACATTTGACATGTATGTGTCACTGTGTCGGTGTTTAGGTAGTAGAATTCCATAGCGAAATAAATAAAACAAAAAATGTTTTATTTTACTATTAATGGTAGAATAAAACATTTGTTTCATTTATCTCGACATGTGCATACATAGTCTATAACTACATATATCTAATTGACTAATGGTTTAACATAACTTCGTTAGGCTTAAATGTCACAGAATGTCGCAGACTCAACCAAATACCAATATTATTTTAAATAATTTGCCACCTTACTCTTCCTTTTATTTATATAAATAAATTTTTAACACGTGTTTGAGATTTGTATGTTGTTGAAGAGTTCTTAATTATTAAAGTTCAGTTTAATTTGCGTGTTATCAACAGTATTATGGAAATATCAAAGATTCTGTATAAGACTCTGCTATAATACATTGCTTCAGGCACTGTGAATACGAATTTCTAACATTTAATGCAGAAACTTTCCATTGAGTATGATTAGTTGACTTGCATGAAGAGAGATTATATTATTATAATACCCGTATGCAGTGCAAGAGAGTAACTTAACATGCAATAAGTAGGTACTCAGAGATTATTGGAAAATATTCATTATAGTTTAAAGTTCTGTATAGTATGAAAAAGTATCTTGATATAAACATGAGAATTTAAATAAGTCACTTAGTACCTAACTATCGCAGTCATATAAAACTTTTATCTCCACTTCAATTTTCAAGCAACTCTTACTATTGGAGAAAAACGTAATTGATACAAAAAATAGTGAAAATTGTTTAAAATATTTTTTTGGTTGCCAAGCCAAAGATTGAATGTGCTGTAATGTAATCTAATAAATAAAGTTCTCGTATCACAGTGTTTGTTATCGTACTCGATTTTGATGAAATTTTGTATGCTTATCGGGTAGGTCTGACAATCGGCCAACATCTATTTTTCATACCCTATAAAGTTAAAGGTGGTCTACCCCGAACTTACTGTTTTTATTTTTTGGACATTTTTTTTATTTTTATTTTTTTATGGTGAGGTATTAAAAAATACATACAGCCCTAAATTTTCACCCTTCTACCATCAACCCCTATTTTTTAATAGCGATATTGGTAATTCAATCATTTTCAACTCCGGTCGATGTATAAAATATATGGCAAATACGGGTCAGCTAGTTTTATATAATTTTCAAAAACTCTTCCAACTTATTGTGCTTTATGCCAACTCTGCCTACTTACTTCCATTAGTCGCTTTTCTTCTGTTTCGATTCCACTTATTTCTAACTATGTATCTTTTGTTTTGCTGAATTGTCTGCCACATAGCTTCATTATTTTATTGTATTATTTTGAATTATATTACTGATTTGTTGATTTGGTTATTTATTGTTGTATTATATTATTTTTGAATTTATTATTCTACATGTTAATTTTATAACTTATCGTTAAATTTTATTATACTTTGATTTTATTATTCGGTTAGCTAGTTTTTTTTTATTTTAAATACTATTGTTTGGATTCGTTATTTAATTTCTTGATTTTATCTATAATTTATTGTTACATTATATTATTTTTAATCTTCTTGATTGATTTGTTGATTTTATTACTTATTGCTCTAATTGATTTTTTAATTAAAATAATGTATACTTTTAAATCTTCTTAATTGATTTGTTGAATTTATTATTTATTATTGTATTATATTGCTGTATTTTACTTTTTTAAATTATTTGAATTGATTTTTATCTTAATCATTTGTTATTTATTTATTTATTAACAATTCACGGCGCTAGCCTTTTACATGTTGTTATACATTTACATACATAGTTCATATGATGTATATACAAGTGTAGAATATTGTATTACATATATTGTTTTCTTACTTTATTATTTAATTTGTTGGCTGTTTTTTATTTTATTGTTTTGATTACTCTATTAGGTTGTACCTACTGTTGTTATGTTAATGTATTTCCTTATTTTAGTTGCATCGAATTTTATACTGTGGTAATACAGGGGGACTCTAGTGGTCTATATCCAGTGTAATATTGATTTTTGTAATGTTTACTGTGTTGACTGTTTGTCCCTTGAAAGAAGTTAATAAATAAATAAATAAACTCTACCAAGTTAAAAGTTTTAAATAGAACTTCAAAGAAATAAAAAATACCTTAAAATGGGGATATGGAACTGCCATGTTGGTACGAATGAATGATTAAATTCATTTAACAGAGACTGACAAATTAGGATTGCCCCAACTAAATTATGTCAAAATTATAAACCTTGCTAATGTGGTTCTAACATGTTAAGAGAGATGCGAAGTGGAGAAAATGTCAACGTAAACGTAAAATTAATATCTCCGGGTGAAGGAGTATAAACAGAGCTTAAGGGTAGGGTGTAGCGCCGTAAGATTTCGAAAATGCGTTCTACGGTAGATTTCTCCCTCCGCGCGATCTGCATCTTCCCTTTCCCCGCTGTTGTTTCCTAGATACGAATTAAAATCTTTCGAATTAATTTCTTATAAGAATTCAGTAAGAATACTACGTAGTTCGTATATTATGATTATTATGAATACATTTGCTTCTATCTCGCTTGCACCATACCACACTCTTCACATACCGCACTATTTACAACCGAGTCAGCAGGTAATAACAATAGATATATACAACAATGCTATTATCGAATGGCTGTACTTCAAAATACTGTATAAAGACACCAACATTATAATCTCTCTGGCGGCTGGCGTGGCACGGAGATAATGCTCTTGCCTTTGAGTCACGAGGTCCCTTGTTCGATTCCCGGCCAGAGCAAAATGAAGAATTACCTTTTTCAAAGTGTTCTGGGTGTTACATTTTTATTAATCTTATTTTTATTCTTCAATATTACAAAAATTACTTGGTTACAATATTACAGAATAAAACAGTATCATAAAAATATCAGTTATACAACTCAATGTGCTTAGTGCATTTTTTTTATAACACAACTCGTATAGACAATTCACAGAAACCGAGCTAGTCCCAAACTAGGATAAGAATCTTGTATTTTGGGTACTAACACGACGATACACATATATACAATGCACTGAACACATACACATGTAACACCCAGACCCAGGACAATTTGAAAAAAGATCATTCTTCATTTTGCCGTGGCCGGGAATCGAACCCGAGACCTCCCGGGATGCCTTCTGTTAGACAAGTATATCCTCTTTGTCATCATTTCCTAAATAATTCGTTGCACATGTCCAAGTTGATATTATTGTGTATACTTATTGTACCTAGGTTGATACATAAATGCATAAATGTAACACTAAGTACCTATACACAATACTTTATAAAATAATGAGTACATAAAAAGAAACATAAAAACGTGCTCGACTAAAAAATTACAGAAAAAAGTGGGTATAAAATATCTTGGCAGAGAACCAAGATGCCAAGATGAGGTGTGAGGAGGCGCGGACGGCCAAGAACCACGTGGATCAAATCCTAAAGGACGGCCGCGTGTTGAGTAAGAGAAATCGGCGAACATGTATGAGAATGAGGAGGAAGCGAAAGAAGTTTGTAAGGATAGATCTATATGGCGTTCCGTTCTCTCTGCCTACCCCTCCTGAGACACGTCGTGAGGGTATAGATAGATAAGATAAAATATCTGTCTAACCCCTCACCTCAAGTCCTGTGCAGAAAGGATGTAACGCTCGACTAAGCTAATACATAGATAAAGAGAACTTGAGATTTGATCGTTACAAGTGATAACTAAGCTTATTTTCTGTTTTTTTTTTCTAAAAAACTGGCAATATTTTTAAAAAAATGTCTAGAAGTAGGTGTCTAGATAAAAAATCGATCTATATTATGTTTTTTTTTCATGAACATTGCATGAAAGTTATGCGTATTTCAGTAGCTGAAAGACGCATAACAAGCCTGAAAATTAATGGATAGAAGATTGACAGATTTATTCTCTACCGGAGATTCCACGGGTTATATAAATATGTATATCATTATACTATCCCACTTGTGGGATAGACTGTGATGGTTTAGTAAAAATAGGAGAAACTATACGCCGCATCCCAAGTAGGGTAAGCAGAATATCCTTTTTTAGCATCTTTTCATCACTCATTTGTTCGATTGGGAAACTTTTCGAACAATAATGAATGATAATAAAAAACCAAAATAGAATTTAATGTTGGTACAATTTCTATCTATTCTCTCACGCCGCATCCCAAGTGGGGTAGGCAGAGAGAACGGAACGCCATATAGATCTGTCCTTATATAATTCTTTCTTCTACATTCATACAATTTCTCATGCACGCACGTCGATTTCTCTCATTCAATACACGACCGTCCTTGAGAATTTGATCTTCATGGTCAAGCCATGTAGTTCTCGGACACCCGTGATTCTTCACACCCCTTCTTTCAGACAAGTATATACTCTTTGTCATTCTTTCCTCTTCCATTCGTTCCACATGACCAAACCATCTCAGTTTATTTACACGCATTCTATCCACAATACTCCTCTTGCATCCACTCATTCTTCTAATATCCTCATTCTATCACGCAACGTTTTACCAACCATTCTCCTCAACGATCTCATCTCCATAGCATTTATTCCACTTTCGTCCCTCTTCAACCATGACCACATTTCGTTTGCTTACATTGGTACAATGGAGCGGGTAATAACAATCAATTTTGAACAAGGTATTTTTTATTACTAGAAATACTTAAATAGTATTCCGTGGAGTTTCCAGTAAAAGAATATTTCTGTTTTCTGTAAGTTATCGAGTGTTCTGGAAAAAGCAATTATTTCATTTTCCGAACATCTGTCTTTTACACGACACTCGTAACTTACAGAAAAGAGTGGGAGATCTATTCATTACTGGGTACTCCTCGGTGTATTCTAAATGTCTTATTTTTACTGTTACGGAGAAGACAACCTGCATGTTTATACATGCAATTAATCTACTGGCTACTGGTGTAGTAGTAGTTCCTTTAGTAGGTAAGTAAGAAACGTTTTGTGATCGGGTTTAGTTTCCCTGAAATGAATAGTTTACCTATTCAAATCTAACTTTTATAAGCACGCAGAGAACAACTTGGTTGTTTATTACGTGTTACTGGTAGAAGTTACGCTACGTTCTACGCTAGTTACCCCACTTGTAGTAGTTGCATTGTTTAGGGCTATAAATCATAACGTGTGAAATATTTGCCCTAATCTGCTCGCAGATATAAAAAAATAATTGTTCTTCTATTTTATGACTGCTGGCTATTGTGAGAGATGAAGTAGGTACCTACCTATAATGATGGTAGAACAAAGTGGTGATAGTATCTTCTACATAGTAGATAATATTATTTTGTAAAGTGAAAAATCAATGAATAAATATTTTAGTCTGTTAGTTTATGTCATTATGGATGTATGTTTGTATGTCCTCAATAGAAAAAATAATATGATAAGACTGAGGAAAAATAATGTTTAGTTTTATCTGCTGGGTATTTTTTAGGCTAAAAACGTTATAGGTACATATTTTTTTACGGACCAATATATAAGGGTATATTATTAGAATATTATGTAATAATAAATGGTAATCAACATTGTTATAAACGTAATCATGATAATATTTCCATAAAAGTGTTGCTGGTTTTAGAGACAAAATACTAAAACTACCGTTAAGTGTTTATTCGCCAATTTGGTATTCATTTCCCGTAGTAAGCCGGGTATACCCTTATACAGGCAGTATGTAATAACTTGAAGAGCAATATTTATTTTGAAAACGTTAAGATTTTTTATACCTGCTTTTAGGGCAATCTTTATTTTGCAGTCTTTATGTCGAGCATTTGTTTATAACCCATTAGAGCTCTTCTTTATTTTTGTGTATTACCTATTCATAATAATTATGTAGATAATAATATACTATATTATACCCTCACGCCGTGTCCCATGTGGGATATATATATAATGAGTTACAATCCATTGGATTGGTCTGCAACGAGTTTTGACTTATTTCTCCACTCCTCCCTATTCTCAGCCAGTCTCTTCAACTCCATATATGAGCCACAGCTCATGTCCCTCTTCAGTTGGTCCATATAGGCGTTTCTCGGTCGACCTCTGCCATTTGTGCCTTCGGTCCTGCCCTCTGCGATTGCGATGAGCAGTCCTGGGTGCCTGATGTTGTGGCCAATCCAATTAGCTCGTTGTTGGCAGATTCTTTTGAGGAGTTGCCTTTTTTCGCCAACCCTGGTTAACACTTCTTCGTTTTCGACGTGTTCCGACCAATGAATCTTCAGCATGCGTCTATAACACCACATTTCAAATGCCGCTAACCGTCCGCTTTCCCTCTTACTGATGGTCCACGTCTCGCATCCATATAGCAGAATGCTCCACACAAAGGCTTTAGTGAGATTCTTCCTCACGCTTAGATCAATATTAGGGGATTCTAATATTTTGGATTTTTTGTTAAAGGCAATTCGTGCCTGGTTTATTCTGCTCACAATTTCTGATTTGGAGCGTCCGTCCTGGTTTATTCTGCTGCCCAAGTACACGAATTCTCTTACTTGTTTGATGCTCACTCCATTTATGGCAATGTTCGCAGTCGCTTCCTCCCTTCCAACGACCATACATTTTGTTTTATCTTTATTTATTTTCATGTTGTACTTTGACAACAGTATACTTTCCATTTTTCCTAAGGCTTCGTTCAGCTCCATCTCGGAGTCTGCGAGCAGTGCTATGTCGTCAGCATATCTAATCATGTCAACCTTTTTCCCATTTATTTTTACTCCTGTCCAATTCTTCATTTCTTCTCTGAGTTCATCAATAGCTTGCTGTATATAGCAGTTAAAGAGTGCTGGCGACATTGAGCATCCCTGTCTTACACCTTGTTCTACTCTCGCTTCTGCGCAGCTCTCTCCGCTTTTAATTACAGCCATTTCATTCTTGTATAGGCTCCAGATTGCTCTTCTGTCCTTATAGCTCATTCCTATCTGGTTTAGAGTCTTAAAAAGTTGTTCCCATTCTACTTTATCGAATGCTTTTTCTAGGTCGATGAATGCTACATACGTGTTTCTATTCACTGTTATTCTCTTTTCAAGAACAAGTCTTAGACTCAGAATTGCATCTCTTGTACCTGTCTCTTTGCGGAATCCAAATTGATCTTCTGAAAGTGTTTCGTTTATTTTATTTTCCGCCCTTTTCAGTATAATGTTGGTGAGTATCTTAGAAGCGTGTGATATCATGCTTAATGTTCTGTGTTGTTCGCACTTTGTCGTGCCTGTTTTCTTAGGTAGCGCTCGTATCAGACATTTGGCGAAGTCCTCAGGTATCTCTCCTGTGTTATATATTTTGCAGACAAGCTTATACAAAGTGTCAAGCATGCCGCTTCCTGCGCATTTAAGCAGCTCTGATGGAATTAGGTCAATACCTGGTGCTTTGCCGTCTTTCAATTTTGATAAGGCATTATCAAATTCACTTCTTAGGATATCATCTCCATTATTTTCTTTGTCATATTCTGTTTCCAGTGCTTTACTTTCCTCAAGTATGTTCTTTCCTTTGTAAAGTTGTTCTAGGTATTCTTTCCACCTTTTGACGATCAATTCATCCTCAAACAGAAGTTTGCCGTTTTGATCTTGGATAGCACATCGTGGCTGTGTCTTATCATTGAAAAAATTCTTGACTTCAGAATATGCAGTTTCAAATTTTCTTTGTTTTATATTTCTGTTGATATTCCTGCATTTTTCTTGCAGATAGCATTCCTTTCTTAATTTGGACTCCCTGTTGATTTTGTTTCTCAAGATTTTATATTCCTTTTTTCCTTCTTCTGTTCTCGAGTTCTTTAACCTCCTTCTTTCTTCAATCATTTCTAATATATCGTCCGTAATCCATTCTTTCCTAGCTTGCGGCTTTCCTTTCTCTATTACCTCGTCTGCCGCTGTGGTTATTTTCTCTTTGATTTTCTCCCATACTCTGTTTACACTTTCATTGTTCTCAAAATCGCAAACCTTAGTTTTTTCGTCGTATTTTTCTTTTACTTCTTTTGTTTTTAAAAGCTTTAAGTCCCATCTTTTTTTGGTTCTCTTCTCGAGCCTTTTGAATTTCAGTATGGTTTCCGCCACAACCATATTATGGTCGCTATCAATGTCCGGGCCTGCATAGCTCCTGCAATCTTTAATTTGGTTTCTATACCGTTGCCGCGTTAAAATATAGTCAATCTGCGACCGGAATCTGTCTCCGGGAGATTTCCACGTATATCGATGTCTATAGTGGTGTTGGAACCACGTGTTAGCTATAACCATTTTATTTTTGGCACAAAATTCAATTAGACGGTTGCCTCTATCGTTTCTAATGCCCAGCCCATACGCTCCTACGACTGATCCCTCTCTTTCTTCCCCAACTACTGCGTTCCAGTCTCCCATTACAATCACATTTTCCTCAGCTTTTGTGTCATCTAGCAATTTCTGGATGTTTTCGTATATACTCTCAATTTCTTCGTCGCTATGGCTAGATGTTGGCATGTAAACCTGAATGAGTATTGTATCTACGGGTCTGGTGTCTAGCTTGACTAAAATAATTCTACCTCCATACTGTACATACCCCTTTACTCTCCTCCCCAAATCCTTACTTAACATGATTCCTACCCCCCCTTGCCCCGGTTTCCCTTCTATACTACCGCTATGGATCAGTCGAAACTCTCCCGTCCACATATCTCCAGGATTAGGCCATCTCATTTCAGAGATTCCTAACGCGCTTAATTTCATTTTCTTCATCTCTTCTTTTAGGTTGTCAAGCTTACTGTTCTGCAGCAAAGTTCTGACGTTCCAGGTGGCGTATCTTCCTTGTGTGCTGTTTCTGTTGGTTTGTTTTCTTCTCACATCCTCTTCTTTCTCGTGTGTACTCTGCATAATGACAAGATCTAGAGCAGACCCCACCCGGAGAGCCGAACGGGGGTCTATTTTACCTCCGGAAGATTTTACTAAAGATCTTATCATTTTCATAATTCGTTGGTACTTTGGGATGCTGCTAGAGCCTTTAATGTGGTAGCTTCCCTTGCATTCCACATCCTCATGCCGTTGACCTCGTAGGTTCCTCCGCCTTTGAGAAGATTTTAGCTCCTCCGGGCAAGAGAGTGCCCTTTCCAACATCTTCCGTTAAGAAGGGTTGGTTGTTAGCTTATACCGACCAACAATCGGTACAATGTGGGATAGGCTGAGAAAAAATAGCGGCCGGCGTGAAGCGGAGGTAACACTCTTGCCTTTGAGTCACGAGGTACCGGGTTCAATTCCCGCCCAGAGCAGAATGAAGAATGACCTTTTTCAAAGTGTTTTGGGTCTGGGTGTTACATATATATGTACAGACAAGTTTATATCTATACTAATTTGTATAATACTGAAATATTTGTTGTTGTTATATTTTATATTGTGCCAACCTTACCATTAAAAGGCCAGTGGGCCGTTGATGTATCAATAAATAAATAAATAATATATCCTCTTTTTCATCCTTTCCTTATTCATTCGTTCCACATTTCCAAGTAGGTATTATATCCATAGTAGTATTTATATAAAATTACTGTACCTAGATTGATACATAAATGCATCAATGTATAAATGAAACACTAAGTAGAACCTGTACACAATAGTTTACAAAATAATGAGTTACCTAAATGTATTATAGTAAATAAATAAAATTGAATGAATCAATGAAAGCAGGTAGGTATATGCTAATATTGCGCATATTATGGATGTCAGTGAATGACTGTTATTGGGCATACAAAGAAAACATAATATTTCATTTTTATACAGTGAGTTTTATTGTCTATGTCAATAAGTAGGTACGTTACAGAAAAAAAATTATAAGTAAACAAATAGGAGATAATTATTTCGAATAATTTATTTTATATATTCTAAATAATTATATGTGTATTATTAAAATTGCATAATAAGAATTAAACCAGTAACAAGTACTTTATTAGTGGGTGAAGAAAATAAAACATAATAATAATAATTAATAATACATAAAAGGAATACAAAATATACCTGCCTAAAACATGTGCACACCTAATACAATAGCGGTGGCGTATAACTTTTGATAAGTATTATAAATAATATTATAAAGAGGAAAGATTTGATTGTTTGCATTGAATAGGCTCCGAAAATACTGAGCCGGTTTGAATTTTTTTTTCATTATTGGGAAGCTACACTATCCCCGGGTGACATAGGCTATTATTATATTTTCAAAAAAATTAGGGATCCTAATTAACCCTATTCTTTTAAATACCTATCTACCCGTGCGAAGCCGGTACGGACCACTTTTTATAAATAAATGTTGAACTTCATCATTGATTCCAAGAAAAATGCTTTAGTTCTAAATATACCTTTTAAGGGATTAATGGTAATAAAATCAATTGTAAAACTATCAATCTACAGTACAGATTAAAACGATAATAAGAAAATAAATATACATAGCAACACTATTTATAGACACAATAATTAATAATATAAATTAAAAATAATAGTTTTTAAGGCATCATCTATTATTAGGATTCTTCCCCTGATTTTGGTATTTTTTTTTAATAAATAAATCATCACCTTGATTAAAACATACCTAAAAATATTAATGGCTTATTAATTAGCACCTTCTCGAAGAACTCTTTATAATTCATACTTTTTTTGTTGAGAAATTTTGCGGGACAGGGTCGGCGTTCAACATCAACTGTGATTTCGCACCCATGCCGCGTTTCGGTATAGACAGCGGACGACGAATAATACTCGATAACGTCACGACGACGGTCAACTTCAATACTCTTATTGTAAATGAGGAGGACAACGTGGATGAGGAGGATGGTCTTTATTTGCGGTGAGCACAAGATAAGTTAGTGAGGTGATGAGCCATTTCATTGCTGTAGCGGCTGCGATGATCTGTAGTTGGACGTTATAGATCCAGTGGCAAGGCTTGATGGACACCTACAATGAATATAGTATAACGTTATATAAAATATGTATAGATCATAAGTGATGCGTAGGTATACAAGAAGTCTCTGAAACCCATTTATCATAAATAAAACCAATGGTTTCCAGCCGAATGAGTGTAGAAATATACTTACTCAACAACATTATAGGATGGATGAGGATGCTCTCTTATTGTGTTATTTGATTCCAGAGCTAACCTTCTGTAATGAATAAAAAATATATATGACATATACCTGGAAATTTAGGTATTTCAATGCTCCAGTTCCATCAACTCGAAATTCTAATATTCCAAGATATATCTAATTTTGAATCAGTTTAGCGGTCTACTACTCAAAACAAGTATATACTTCTAATAGAAATAATAAAATTTTTGTAAGATTTTTGTTTGTGAAATTGAAATGATATCTACGAGTATCAATAAAGCGAATGGATGATGAAAAGGTAATGAAGAAGATGAATCTATCTGAGGTGCGATAAAACGCGGATATCCGAGAACTTCGTGACTTGATCACGTGTATCAAAATCTCAAGGATGGCCGCGTGTTGAGTCAAAGAAATTGACGTGCATGTATGAGAAATTGTATGTATGTGGAAGAAGCGAAAGAAGTTTGTAAGAGTAGAGCGGTGTGGCGTTCCATCCTCTGCCTATCCTTTTCGGGATACGGTGCGAGGGTATAGTAAAGTAGGTACTAATTTTTCCATTGATTTTCGAATCTGCAATAGAGGTCGTTGATTTCGAGTGATGTACATAGTTCACTAAAGAAGTTGTTTTGTTGAAGAAATGTATCAGGTATATACTAGGTAAATAGGTAAGTAAAATTACAGATAACCTTTTCGCATTCATGTATTGTATTACAGGTAAATCATTCAAGTAGTAACACAGCTATGTGGACATAGGTACTATTGTTTATGTTCTCAGTAGTAAGTGATTATGATTTCTAAACAGATTAACGTCGTTGCATATTTAAAATGACGTATGTGAATATTTACAAATATTTTGACATTTCTATAATAAACTGCTTATTTTGACTGTATGTTAATGTGATTCTTATTATCAAATAATAATATTTAATATTTTAAGAATAATTAATCGGGGATTATCGATCAATATATATATATATATTTGTAGAATCATATGTTTCCCTTGATTTCTTCTTATATTGCTTCGTCTTTCTGAATATTATGACAATTTATACAACGCCGTACTGTGATTATATCACTTCAAAGGCGCTTTACATTATTTAGGATCAACATCCACGTTCATTTTAAAATTACATACCTAGTATCAATTAAAAATTGTCGTCAGAATGATAACAAATCATAATAATGCAATATATATATATATATGGACAATTTGTAAAGCGCCGTTTACTTATAACATGATCATAATATTACATAGCAATGAAAAGTTCATACAACAACTGAACTTTTTATTGCCATGCACTAATGAACAGTTTTGTAAGAGTATGCCTAAATAAAAAAAAGCACATACATCATTTTAAATATATAACGACGTTTTATTGAGAGTAGGCATTCAATATTTATAGTATTACTCATCAATTTTAGTAGTAAAAATTCTATAGACAGCAATCGATTGCACTAGCCGCTATTTATTGTTATTTCGGCGTGCTAATAGAAAATATCCCACACAATTCTAAGAATCAACTGCAAGCCTAAAATTAATTACTTTATTATTACATACCTACCTACTAATATACTAAGAACAGTACCATGTAACAGACGGGTGTTCGTAAAAGCTCACTTATAACCTACACCTACAATTCAGTGCTGAGGCATGCCACCCATCCTGAATGTCTTATTTTTTGTTGCTACGGAGAGGACCATCAGCATGTTTTTTACATACATTTACTCCAATGGCTTCCCAATTATGGGATATGCAATGATGGTATAGAAGTACTTTTAATAAATTGTTCTCCCACTATTAACCTATTATAAACCTATTTTATGTAGGTTTTTGATCGTTTTGTAAAATTCACAAAACAAAAGGCGGATAACCTGCTTGTTTATAATTACACACAGTTGGAAATAATATCTATCCCAAAACATTCTTGAATAAAAAATATATTGACTGAATGTACCTACCTGTTACCAGAGAAAAAAAAATGATAGTATCTACAGATAGATCAGGCTAGTAAAGCCATAAGCACAAATCATAGACCCTTGGTAAAAATTGAAAAAAGTAGCTACTTACAATTTTTTTTGTAGATGCATATATTGCATATGTTTCCCTTGATTTCTCCTTATAGTACATCGTCTTCCGGAATATTTTTTCGAATTTCCCATACTGAATCTTTATAAAATCTGTAAAAAAAAAAACGTTAAGTATTTCAAATACATCGCGTCAAATTTAAAAATATTATATTTTTTGAATTAAGATTTTTTTATTGAATTTAATCTCGTAATAC
The DNA here is from genome assembly GCA_947579605.1 of Athripsodes cinereus. Taxonomy (NCBI): domain Eukaryota; kingdom Metazoa; phylum Arthropoda; class Insecta; order Trichoptera; family Leptoceridae; genus Athripsodes; species Athripsodes cinereus. The sequence goes on from OX388305.1 coordinate 14,279,734, forward strand.
GGAGGTAATCAAAATAATACTGTAGGTAATCAAAATAATTTGAAAATATTATGCGTAGTAAATGAACACAAAAAATTGTAATTATCATAATTCCATCGCGAAATAAATGAATCTTGATAGAAAAAAATGTCATTTAACAAGAATCAGTGTAAAAGTTAATGGAGACAAAAAAATATTTAGACACTTACCTATTACAAAACGGCTGACTGTAATCTTACTCGATTATTTGAAACACTGATAATAATAACTCACAAATATAGCCACGAAAAAAGCGATACGTCCACCCTCACCAACACTTCACTCGATACTAACATTTTTAGACACACCCTATGGGCAGGGCAGAAAGTATTAAATTTGTATGGAAATTTCGATAGGCGGAAAATACTTTTTGTGCAATTTTACGTTTTTAGAAATTTATTAAAAAAATAACGCATATTAAAGAAAGTCAACAACTTAGAATGTAGATTTTTATATATGCCATAAGTCAAAAAAATAAAAAAAAAGTGCAATAAAGGGAACTTGAGATGCGATTCGTACAAGTTTTAATTTTGATTTTTTTAGGATTTTTTTTCTGGAAAACTGGTACCATTTTTTATTGAAGTCGACAACTTAAACTCGAGATAAAAGATTGATCTATATTATATATTTTTTTTACTAACATTGCATGACAGTTATACGTATTTTGATCTTTGAAACACATTGAAATTAACTAGAAAATGTATAGCTAATAGGAGGATAGAGGAGAGCTAAGCCTTAACCTACTTGCTGAGATTCTATTTTAATTCCAAATAGCAAAAGCAAGTATATTATTTTAAAGAAAGTCCTGGAGTTACTAAAAATATTTTCTAATTGCGCTTAAGCTGAATTAATTGGAAATTTCTTGAAATAAAGTTTAACATCTGCAAGTAAAGTAAATAAAATATGTTGTATGAATATTTTCTATTCATATATGTAAATAAGTAAATAGCATTGAGTAACGACTTAGTAAATAGGTATAAATCGAGAAGTTTATTTTTACTCCATATATAGGTAAATAAAATATATGTCAAATAACAGATGTGTTGAAATATTGAGAAATTTAAATGTAAATGTATTTTATAATCAAACCAAAAAAGATTTTATTCCTAGAAATCAAAATAATATAATTCATTTTATAATTAAACATCCATCTACCTAAACCCGTGTTCCACCTGTTGGGATTTTACTTACGGACATGATATAAGTAATATTTTTTTTCTTTTCAAAGACTCTTTAACTCTCTTCTCTTGTCATCATCAAATGGTGTAGTTGACATGATTTACATCCTATTTATAAAATGATATACTTTTAAAGGTTCTAAAGAAAGAGACATACCTTCGTCAACGTTATCTGATATACCTACATTAGCTTTGATTAACTTTCTCTTGACAGATTTGCAAAATAAAATAATGTTTTATGAAAATATTAAATATCTGTGGCTTACATATTTCGTGATTGTTATCAGAAGAATCAAGACCAGTGTCATAAATAGAAAGCATATGTAGTTATGTAAGTAATCTGAATTGATTTAGATAGGTACGCGAGTGGTTTGGGATAGAATGTCGACATATACAAAATTATTCTTCAAAAGTGCATTTCACGAAATAATGAAATGATATGAAATATGTGTAAAAATTGCAGAGAAATTCAGACATTTTTCTACAAACTGTTTCGATTTTATTAACCTGATCACTCAAAAATTAATGTAATTTAAACATTGTATAGAATAAATACCACTAAAGGAGATCCACTGTCCAACCAAATATCGCAAAAGTCTAGGGATTCCACACCGGATGTGCCATATTATGGTGGATAATCAGATGGTATGACCGGACAAAAATAAAATGTTGAAGTTTTTGACTAGTCTCCTTTGATATCCTTTAAACCTAGCTTAAGAAACACAGTAAAAACATATATTTAAATAAACAAAGCATACCTAGGTAGATAACAAATAAAAAAGTGTATTCAATATTTATAAAATATAAATCGTACGTAATATGTATATTTATTTATTAACTTATCTTTGGCCCACTTGTCTTTCCAAAGTGAGATTTATTTATTTATTTATTTATTTATTAACATAATATACGGCTAAATAGCCTTTAAAGTACAATAACTTACAAAAACAAACTTGAAACAAACACAATTAACACATAAGTGACAATGAATACAAAAACATGACAGTAGTAACTACAGGGAATTCTCAACGGAAAGCATGTACCCTCGCATAAACCTGCTCACAGCACATCTCCTCACAGTGTACTCCGAATCGTTGAAAATATCGATCTCACTGTAATTATTCCCTATTACATGGAGTCGATTCATCGATGAGTAAAAGATATAATTGGATGATGATCCCGCAGCATAGAACAATGCCTGACTTCTGGTGTTACGACTCGGGACACGCAAGTTTACTAAGCTAAGCAACTCTGGGCAATTCAGAGAGCCAGTCACTATTCTCTTCAGTGTAAGGAGATCGAACAACAATCTGCGATCATGTAGGCTAACGAGCCTCATCTCCATCAACAAAAAATCATAGTTCAGCCCATCAATGGGAATACCCAGGCGGTAGTTCACGTGTCGTAAGAATCTATGTTGAATTGCTTCAATAGTATTGATGTGCACGGCGTAATTTGGGGACCAGACAGTGGTCGCATACTCAATATAAACTACAATACATCTAAAATCTTAACCAATTACGAAAATTATAAGTATGCACATAAAAATTATATATATAATTTTACTACTACTACTACTATACCATCACGGCATATCCCACAAGTGGGGTAGCCAGTAGACCAACTGCATGTCAGAAACATGCAAATTGTCCTCTTCGTACCAATATAAAAAGACATTCAGGATGGATGGCAAACCTCATCGCTGAATTTAAGATGTACCTACAATGTCTTAGTTTTTTCGAACACCTGCCTTTTACAGGACACTCGAAAACTTACGGGGAAGGGTGGGAGACCAATTCTTTACCGGGTGCTCCACGGGATATATAATTTTAATTAGCACAATAAAAAAATATGGGAGCGTTGACAATTTTGATGCCAAACTACACTATGTAACGAATAAATTAATTAAATATTTATCGACATAATTTGATTACCTACCTGAAAAACGAGGAATAAACAAGCACGGGCCAAGAATAAAGCATGAGGAACAATTCCTTATCACGGGTGGGTGTTGAGTTAAGTTAGAAAACGACTTGTTTGCATGAAAATAAATTGCATGAATGTGGAAGAATAAAAAGTGCGCAAAAAATATTGTTTTATTGTTCTATCCTCCCTTCCTAACCTGAGAGATGCGACGAGGTTAAATGGAAATATAAATATACCTATATTTTTCAAGTTTCTATTTTTTGAAGTATGTGGAATGTAAAATGGCAAACATCTATTAGTTTTCAGTATTGACAATAATATCGTTAAAATCATCTCCTTTGGTATCCTAATGGTGTGTTGATATTATCAACACATTGATCTTATCGATCTAAAACACTTTCACATTGATCGAAATCTCTAGAGACGACTGGCATTTTTTAAATAAAATGAAACTGAATACATTTGTACTCTGAATCTGATATTGAATGTTAGATTTATAATGTAAATACTACAATAATTGTACTTTTTTATTAAATTTTCCAACAAAAACGTGTACCTACACATATAAATTTATTTGCTCAGAAAATGTGCAGGAATATGAAATACTTAAATTAAGTTGTATTCTTGTGGTGTGTTTGTATATTTACATCTTGTATAAATAACAATAGTATAGTTAGTAACTTTAATTGTATTAGTGTTACCGTCATTTTCTTACCACTCTATGACTGAAACCGTAGCATTATTTCTTGATTAGATTTCAGAAACATTAATAGATTTATAGTTTAATTAAAAATTCTCATAGGATATTGCATAAATTGACTATGTAATGCACATATATAACGAAATTATCTAGCTAAAATAATAAATATAATTAACCATTTATGTATAGATCTTTGATAGACAAGATGAACATGGAATATATATGATATTGTCCAATGTATTGATAATTCAATGTGTTAAATATAAACTTCGATTCAGCTCGACCAAATCCAAGTGCCTTTTCATTTTTCTGAGGAACATACGGTGGAATTCGTTTTTCCAAAATATTTTGTGAAAGGAGTTCTTTGTGGAGGAAATACTATTTAATTTTTTGGTCACTTTTCATTGAAATTTATGACGAATCTAACAGAATTACTGACAAAAATGCTATTAAACTTTCAACGAGTAAAATATTTTTCATTACAATGTGATACCTACAAAAAAAAAATGGCAAAAGAAGCAGGTATTCTAACCGAATGAAATATAAGTAGGTACGTGATGTTATGAAAGTCGCAAGTGACTTACTTGCCTTTTTAAACATGTTTCAATATAAAGTTCGTTTGAAACAAACGTGCATTTTGACTATCGCACTTCATATAATTTATCTTTGGAATTGGATAAGGAATAAATACACCGGTTCACGATGTCAAAATATTTCACCGATAAAAAGATATGTCTTCAGTGACGTATTACGAAGGTCGGGCGAGATAAAGGAGATGTGAATAAAACCTATTTATTTTCTTTTCTTCCTTGAGGTAACCTATTCGATAAATAAAATATGTTTTAAGATAACCTTTATACAAAATGTTCTTTTTAAGTCCTAAATTGAAGAAAACTTTTTATTATATTACATAGGTGTCTTTTTCGTAAAATTAATATGACGAAGTGGAAAAGAAGAGCCTACATTTAGACTGTCATTTAAAGTCGCAAAGATGAAAATAAAATATTACACATTATATATGGAATAAGGAACAACAAAGACATGGAATTGGACAAAGCAAATAAGAAATTGAGATTTTTATCTGAGACGGTACAATGAAATTATATTATTCTTTGAGATATATAACTAAATAAGAGGTGCACTTGAGACGTGATTCGTGAATCGCTCCCACTTATCCAATGTCTTTTAACAGGAAGAATATTTATTTACTTTTAACATACTACCTTTACTAGCTTTATCAACGAATTTCTTCATTGCAAAAGTTCTCAAAGTATATTTGGCAGTGTCGAGAATCAATTTTTTTGGTAGAGAATTTCACAAGACTTGGGTAGTCTGGTAAGCACGAAAATTTTCTGAACAATACACTGGAGGATTTACAGGGAGCAATAATACTAAGCTTAAGGGTGCAAAAATGCTCTAGCAGAACTGTAAAAAAATAATTTTTCAGTAAATTTGGTAGAAGAACTCTCAAAACTTGTTGACTCTAGCGAACATTTTGATTTCATGAAATATTTATCAAAAATGTTAGTTTTTACTTAAAAAAAACTAAACAGCCGACTGACGAGATTTATTTAGATACTGATTGTTATATCAAAATACAAATTATTTATAATATATATTTATATTTATTCATCCTATCAAACAAGAAAGGCAGACTCCACCGCCATGTGGGACTAATAAGGAGAAGGAGAAGAAGAAGATCCTATGAATCATATAAATACTATGAATTTCAGCAAAAAAAATTGTAATAAATCAAAAATCAAGTTCATGTGGTGATTTTTGGTCTCAAAATATGAGAAATTTTATCAGAAACAAATTTTTTAAATCGATCTTTATCCATGATAAAAAAAAACAAAAATAAATATTGAATTAACATTTTTGCTAACTAACGTAATATAAAAAAAATAAAAAAATGATCTAGAGTTTGTGTGTTCACATTGTGAAAAGACATTTTAAACATATTTGATATCAATAAAACACTGTTTTACTTTTCACTATCAACAATGGTGATGGATGGGGTATTTTGAAACCAATTGTTCATCCACCATTGTCTTAACTACTGCTACTTCCTTACCCCTTCTTTTCTGTTTTTAGGTACCTACATATAAAAAATATTGTTGTTGCATGTGACTTTGAGAAAAAAAAATCTTGTAATTAGTTCTCTTGAAAATGTCAAGCTAACTTGACGAAAGCGTTTGAGTAATAATAAATTAATAGTGAAAAGTAAAACAGTGTTTTATTGATATCAAATATGTATAAAAAAAATAGTTTTTTTAAGTAAAAAACTAATTTTGGTAATAAATATTTGTTTTCATATTTTATTACGTCAAAATGTTTTGAGAGTTTTTCTGCCAAACTTCTTGAAAATTGAATATTTTATCATCTTTGGTAGAGAGTGCTCCCCCGTTTATAGGAGCCATGCGCAAGAAATTTAATAAACTGAATTTACAAGCCTGAATCAAAACTCTAGAATGAAACTAAACTGCTCCAAAATTGAAGATCGTATTAAATATAAAAGGCATTTTAAATCTTAAATTCAGTGATGAGGTTTGCTTCTCAACCCAAATGTCTTAATTTTTGCATATATTAATGTTATAAGACAGCCTGCATTGCACGCGACTGAATTGCTAGCACTTGTGACATTTGTGGGACATGGCGGAGATAGGATAGTAGATGACCAATTGGAAAACGAAAAAGACTTATTTGAATTTATTTGGTTAGTTAGAAAATATTTCAACTAAGCTTTGCCAAACAAGGATATACAGGCAACACTATAGACTATTTTTTTTTTACAAAAATATGATACTTCTTAAATGCGCTCTTATGGGAGTGAAAATAAATTGACTAAGCTTTTAATATAAAATCGACTTTGCTAAAATATCAAATATTAGGTAAGTTTTTGAATCCATAGTATCATATTATTACCAATCAGTTACTCAGACAAGGGGGCAAAATATCGAATTTTTATGTTTTTTTTAGTGTACATCATATCATTTTGTGTGATATCTTTATTGGTTATAAAAAACAACAGATACTGTGCCATCCGAAATTACATATCAACAATGGACTTTTTATAGAAAGCCATGGTTCTTTGTATATGTGTGAGATTGAACTGCAATATTTGTACAGAGATTAACATTTTCTGATAAGAATATCATAGATATGTTTCAACTGAAAATACGTTTTCTATATTCTCAGCTTTGCAATATGTTTCGTCGTTATCAGGTATGAAAATATCAATGGTGTGGGTGAAGTTTTCAACAAACTGTATTAACTATATCGAAACTCGATATCTGGAAACTGTAAAACCATATCAACAACTATACATATAATGCATGTAATATTGCATCTCTTACCTTTTTACATTATTGTTTAAAGTAGAAAATTATATTTTCAAATGCAGTGTCATTTATAGATATTGTGAAATCGCCCACAAAGGAAACTTCTGTTAGCTGTTGTTATTATTATTGAAATTGCAACGTCATCTCATCTCAACAACAAATAATATTTTATCATTATATTGCTCGGTTTACTTCGCAATTTTATCGACTGATGTAAAAATGAGAGACAAAGTGCAAACCATTGAAAAGTTGATGATAACAATATTGTAGCAATTTCTAAACGTCATCTAACTTCATGTTTTTAATATAAAATTCTTGTTAACACCGCACAAAGAATATTTTTCATAATATCGGTCTGGGTTTATTATTAACCCATATGTGCACCCCACCCTCATGTTAAGCAACAGCATGTTGTTTTTTGTAGGTTTGCAGCTAGATACGAATGAATTACTGAATGCCTTTCTTTGCCGTGCACTTCACGGATTATTCATTGGAAAATACTTGAATTAGAGTCATATCACTAATTATAATATTAAAAAAAGAACTTAAAAGCTGTAATCTAATGTTACTTAAATGAAAACATCAATATCTTAGAATATGGAAACTGCCTACATATCTACATTCGTATCGTTTTTATGATTAAACCATTTTAAATTAATTTGATTTGACTGTTGTATTTGACTCTTTTTCATCATGTTAATATTAAGGGCAAGATTGAGGGTTAGAGAAATATTGGAAGATGGAGGTTCCTCTCGCTACATAATATAAAAGTGAAGATAAAAATACAGAACACGGAGGGGCTGTATAAGACTGCCCAAGATATGGTCAAAATTGGTAGTTTATATCGGCGAACCCAACACAACAGACGAAGATGAAAATATCATGTTAATATAAAATATCATATGAAACTTATTATACTGAAATAATTAAAAATTATTACAAATATTAAAAGTAGTACGTGATTATAAAATCATATCAAAATATAAAACACCTGTTGGATTCTTTACATTATCTTGTTTATTCATATTTGCAAATAAACTATATAAAATAAACGCATCAATATCACAATATTTTTATTATTCCATTTATGTTCTATTTTATTTCTAGCAACATCAATTATTATCTCGTTGTAGGGAATTTCTCAAGCGTTTCCATAAAAAAGGAAAATATTCGATGAAGCAAAACAACATTTTCAATCCACTATGGGAGAATTTATTATATTTAAGTTCCCATATTTCATTTATTTGTTATCGAATACGTAAAAAAATGGACAATGGAAATATATCGGAACGTAAAATTAATATACCAACGTTTTCATTGAATTGCTGCATACTTATTATAAAATATGTTTACATAATCCTTTGTATTATAATCCTTGTATGAAAATATGAAAATTCATTAGTTACTGACATTTGAATTTTTGCAGCAAAATTAACTAACAGAACGCAGTTTATACAGAGTATACACTTATGAAAAAAATATCGTTTATACACTGTACACCCTGTATAAAATTTGTCTATTTGAAAATAGAATAAAATTAGATAAAAGTGAGCATCAAATGGTACAGTTAACTTAAATATTTTTCAACTACCATTATATTAAATTCTCAGAAAAATCTACAACACCCACCGTAGTAATAAAACATGGCATGATGATTAAGAAAATGATTTTTGGGTTTTATGATGTGAAATTTATATTTACTAAACTATTTATAATTTCAATCAGTTTCTTCGTAGATAATTATTTTTTGTTTACAAGTTTGTCTGAAACCTGTCTAAATGTCTAAATTGGAAAAGTCACGTTGAAAATATTTTAATTTAAGTAGGTACCTACTTTATTTTTTTAATACTTCACATGTTCTTTGTACACGTCACTTTCATAAAAAAAAATAGAAAGGAACAAAAGAATTACATTATGGTTATTTTAATATGAAAGGCATCACAGAATAATATACTTTGATAAGGAACACTTTGCGATCCCATACTGGTTTTAACAAAAGAATATTTTATGACAATTAGTTTCATGGATCATTAATGATTCAAGGTGCGGCAGTATTATGTTTTCCAGGAAGTTGTTCGGCGTAGAAGAAAATTATAATATTTGAATATATTGAGGAAAAATCCGCCCAAAGCAAATGCTTTGTGTAATCTTTTAATACATTTTATCTTCAATAATTATACATTTTTTGCAAAATAACCTCATAAAAATCAAAAATTTTACAGAACTTAGACCGATCTCTACACGTGATTTTAATCTTATATAAAAAATTCTCGTGTCACGGTGTTTGTTATCACACTCCTCCGAAACGGCTGGACCGATTTCGAAGAATTTTTTTGTGCTTATCGGGTAGGTCGAAGAATCGGCCAAATCTATTTTTCATACCCTTAAAAGTTACGGGTGGTCCACCTCGATTTTTTGTTTATTTTTTGGACGAATTTTTTAATTTTATTTTTTTATGGTGAGGCATTAAAAAATACATTCAGCCCTAAATTTGCACCCTTCTACCATCAACCCCTATTTTTTAATAGCGATATTAGTATATGGCAAATGTATATGGCAAATCAACGTTTGCCGGGTCAGCTAGTAATTTAAATAAAACTCAATATGTCATGCTTTTAGAGATAGTCATATAACAAATATTAAAATAAAATAAAACAATACACTGAATCCCGTTCAATCGTTATGATGTTTTTTTTTTTATTAGTTTTCATTTTAATATATGAATACTGAATTCCATACCTAGTAGTACTTACCCTTAATATAATCCTCTTGATTCTTCTTTTCAACTTATCGAGAATCGCTTTTAAACTTTTTGTTTAGACTAGATGAAAAATTCTGTTTTTTTTTAATAATACCCTACTAAACTACAGGGGAAACCTCCGCGTATAATATTCTGCTACTTGAACTAGTACCTCTACCATACAAATCAAGGACACTATACTCGGTATTCACCTGACATTTGACCTTTTCTCTTTATATGCTATTTTCCTACAACTGCTTGGTGTAGAATATATTTTCCCTAATAATGTTATCTCTTCTACTCCTTGTATTGAATGTATAGTATACTCGTATCTCTGTGTTATTAGCTTCTTTGAATAAAAATTTTACTTTAAGGAATAACAGATGTCATTTATTTATGAATAGATATTATTTCGCTCGTCAATGGCAACAGTTTGCTGAAATCGATCGCGGCCTATACGCAATCAAGCATTAGAAGTGCATTGTAGAATATTCTTTTAAAAACATTGAGAATAACGGATAGTTTAAGAGTAAAATATTTATCAGAATATTGAATACGATTCTAGAAGCGGAAAGGTCAGTCAGTTATAATATTTTATGCAAGAATCTATTGTTATTATGTTGAAATCGTAGTATAAGGGGGGATACCAAAGCTCTAAACCATGAGTGGCCAACCTTTTCAGCAGCCGGGCCAAATTTCAGAATGACATTTCCTATCGGGCCGCACAGCAATATACTCAATTTTACTTCACCGTAAAATTTCTACCCCCTCCCCCGCCGCCAATTTTTCGAAATGGTATAGGAATTTGAAATGTTTCAAAACTCCTCGGTTTTCTTTAAGAATATTTTCTCAAAATACATCTTTAAAATGTAGCGGGTACTTGAACCGACTATTAATAAATAAGTTTGCATTTGCTTTGCGGGCCGCACGTAGACTGCCAACGGTCCACGTGTGGCCCGCGGGCCGCGGGTTGGCCACCCTTGCTCTAAACGATTTCATTTTCCATTATTATACATGCTATAATTATTAGGTGCAGCCGGTAGATATGTTGCCGTCAGATAGTTGAAGCCAATTAACTGAATGCAAAGCAGTTAGAACACCGGCATTTAACTAAAAGGCTAACTGTGGCCTTGCCGTCATTTTTTCAGCAATGTAAGTATATCAATCCTAGCACCATAGTGCCAAATAAATAAATTGCATTTAACAATCGGGCTAGGTAGATCATAGAGAACGTTTGACACGTCATTGTGGTACAAAAGTACTTTTTAATAACCAGTGTATTTGCAATAATAAAAAAAAATAATACAAAATTGTGTTGAAGTAAGGTACATAATGTATGATAATTTTCATCCCCTTCTGCTTCATAAAATTCTAAACAATATTACTCTTATAAATGCAAGATTTTATCTGTTTTTATTGTTTTCTTTCATCGTTATTATTAATATCTTGAATTCAGGAATAACGTAGGTGACCGTACCTACTTTTTATGCAACAGAGTAAAAATACTTGTATGTTTATCTTATGCGATCTGCTACATAATACCACTTGGATACCCCACGTGAAAAATACTTGTATGTTTATCTTATGCGATCTGCTACATATACCACTTGGATACCCCACGTGAAAAATACTTGTATGTTTATCTTATGCGATCTGCTACATATCCCAATTGGATACCCCACGTGAAAAATACTTGTATGTTTATCTTATGCGATCTGCTACATATCCCAATTGGATACCCCACGTGAAAAATACATGTACCTATGTTTATCTTATGCGATCTGCTACATATCCCAATTGGATACCCCACGTGAAAAATACTTGTATGTTTATCTTATGCGATCTGCTACATACCCCACTTGGATACCCCACGTGAAAATGGTGTGATGGTATATGTCGATAAAAAAAAACATTATTTAATGATTTACTTGAAATTTTCGTTATCAATATCTACCATTTTCCATCACTTTAAATCCATTAAATTTCAACATTCAATATAGGCGTGATTTAAAACTAAATTATTCTGATACCATCACATAAGTACATTGATACGTAAAAGTCTTTCTAATTTTAATGTAGGTAGGTTTACCTATCTTCTACTTTAAATAAATATATTACCTTAACACTGTTAATACGTAATGAATTGATTACTCAATGTCAATACAGCAGCGCCTTATATCTACTTCAGATGTGACTCAGCAAACACTGTAATTGATTTAAAGATGAATTGAACTTCTTAACATTCCTTCTATTCCACAGTAATAAAATATCGCTCCTTTTTGTGACTGCAAAGCAGTTCCTTGATTTATAAGTTAAATACTTTTTAGCACTATACTCTGTGAAAAAAAGTTGTATAGTAATAAAAGTAACATAGAAATAAAACATGTAATAAAATAAACGTAGAATGTGCGGGTGGTTAAACCTTCATATGACTTCTATAGTCGTTATTATTATTATAAATGTTAAAACAAAATAATATCATTAGTATTAATATAATATGTAAGTATGAACTTATTTAACTATGATAATTTATTATAAGTAAATACAGATTAGTTTTTATATACTTCGCTTCATCAATATACCGATTATTATTTCAGAAAAAATTTCGTATTAATAAATATCTGATAATCCGGTGATTTATGTAGTTTTTAATGTCAGAGTTATATCACTTATGTATGATTTCATGTGAAAATACTGACGAGCATGAATGAGAAAAAGAAAAACCTTTGAGAAATATAAATATATTTCCAAGTAACCGAGCAACAAATTTGTTGAAGATTTTCACAAACACATGTCGAATAATATTTCATTTATAAATTTATAGAGTAATATTTAAATAAACAACAACAAATTTCTCTTTTTCAGAGACTACTCTAAAGAAGCTTGGTATTTAAGACAGACATTCAAAGTTGACATTACTTGTTGCTTGTGAACTAGTTTATGTATATTGCAATTATGTATTTGTATTGGACTGACACGTTTATGAATTGTATCACTTGAGACGTCACTAGCCCAATGCCATTCCAAATAATAATACTATCGGGAGTGAGGTGAACCTTGAGAACAAATTTGTAAAATGATTCCAGCTGAAAATGGGATTGGTCGATAGCCATAAACATTACATGTTCGCAGCACGTATTCAGAACAAAAAGAATATAAATTCCAATATTCGGTTTTATATTCAATGCACAAGATACTTAATGACTTTATTTGTACTATGAAATAATAAAATAAAAATAAAATGTAATTAATCTATTTTTCAAATGTAACTCACATTGTATTTTTCTACGAATAAATTAATTCAACTGCAACATATCAAATCAAATTTTAAAGGATCACAATGTCCAAGTACCTTCACATTTTAAATAATGATTCTTATTAAAATTTATTATAAATGTTAACATATCAGTAAATAATATAATTCCATTAATAATAAAATAACGCACATAGTTGAACTAAATTAAAATAGTAATAATCCGAGTTATGCATCAACCTACATGTTATCATGTGTAATAAACACGCCAGCCACTCTAGTCATTACAATATTATACGAGGCATCAGGGTTATTAGTATGTATATGGTTATGAAATGGGTCACAATAATAAAAATGACAGTGTTGAATACAATATTCAGTGAAGTAAATAATATCAATACACCAGCATCTTTACTAAACTCGCACTGTCAAAGCTAAGAGTCATAGGAGCTTAGAACCATGGAGCGTGCAGGGACTAGTCAGGGATCATCTCGACAGAATTCCGTCGAGAAATGTGGAAAACAGAGTTCTATAGATCGCTGCAGCCGACACAATTCTACAGAACAGGCTAGTCGACAGAACTCTGGTGATAGTGAATCTAGTGTTGGTGGAGTGAGTGGTGTGAGGGGCAAGGACTTAGTACACAAATGTCATAGTGATCCTGGTGGAGGTAGGGCGGGACCTGTCCTGCCTAAAGTACCTCCCAGACCATTTAGGTTTCGTTCTAGTGGAGGCAGTACTAGAAGATGCGTCTTAACATTGGATGGATACTCATATGTTATAGGTGAGTTTATTTATTCAATCTTTCTCCTTTTTCAGAACTCTTCTAAAGTTTGGTGAGTAAAAACATACCTACTTATTTACATATTACTTTAAGTCGTGTAGTTTATTAATTTCAAAATATATTTATTTTGAAAATTATTGGATAAATGTGCTATTTTGAGTTTTTACACAATTTAGACGCCATACGACGACTCGTTTTATAGAATTATTTACAAACCCTCAGGTTGTATGAATAGAAATATCATGTTACTGTAATGTTCTTTCATCATAGTATTTCATTGTGAATATTTTTCTAGGTAAACGTAATTATCATAATACCATATTAATTTAACAATAGGTAATGTGAACTCTCATTTCTAAAACAAATTAATTTCAGTTCTCCTTGCTCTGCAAAATTCAAATTGATGATGGTGATGACAAATTATTTTTCGACACTGCTTGATGGAGTAGTTTTGGAGTGATTTACAAAGTTAATATAAACAAACCTATCTATTTTATAGCCAAAATAAGAATAACCCAGTATATTTTTACAATAAAAAAACAATAAATTACCAAATCCAAAGACTAACCTTCCGTTATTTATTTATTTATACTTGAAAGAATTATTTTTGTTGGTAAGGAGAGAATGGTACGTATATTTTTACATGCGGCTGGTCTTTAAGCATCCCCACTTTTGGTAAATGCCGTGATGGTATAGTAGTTCTTTTGTTATAAAACTTTAAAAACTGCACATAATTTTGATTTTCGTGTGATCATTTGATGTATGGCACTTTCCTAACTATGCAAAAAAAAATTGATATTGTTGAATTGGTTTATAATTATTATCATTAATATACCTACCAAAACTATTTTCTTCTGCTTAATTTTTTTTCGTATATTTTTTTTTTTTTTTTTTTTTTTTTTTTTTTTTTTTTTTTTTTTTTTTTTTTTTTTTTTTTTTTTTTTTTTTTTTTTTTTTTTAAAAAGATATATCTGAACTTTTTTTGTTAAAAACCCAAATACAACCTTATACACCTTTCACAGTAAGCTAAAAGCTTGTGTCGTGAAAGGGGAGTTTGTCGGCACCTGGCATCGAACCAGGGACCCCTTGTTCACGAGGCCGAGACTCTACCTCCAGGCTACCGACGAACTCAATATATTATATAATGTCTTATATCGCTCCAAGTATTGACTATGCTAACTTTCTAAAGGTGTTTGTTTTTTAATAATCTATCTAGAATACCCAACGATAAAAATATAAGATTTCATAATTCAAAAGACATTACAAGTCAACAACAGAATTTTAGAAGTTCAGTGCTTTATGGATAGCAGATATCAGATTGACTCTTTAGTTTTAATATCGTGTTCTTCCCTGTAACCATCTTTTGATAGTGATTTTCATTATGAAAACAGAATGAACCAAATGAAAATAATTTATCGCTTCTACGTTTTTAAGAAAAAGTTAAATAGCTTAACAAAAGTTGTAGAGTAATTAAACTTCTTAAAGTATTTCGTCATTTTAATGTTAAGATGTTCAATTTATTCAAGGTGCTCGACTTCATGTTATTTAAAGAAGTTATACCTACATGAAAAATAAATTTGAGGTTTTTGATTGTACACCAAATTTAAATATTATTAAATTACTATTTACTTCTCTTGATTCAAGTTAATTTAAAGAGTTCTTACACAACAAGTACCTATTATAAAAAATTGTAACTTTAAATTTGATATGGAAACTGCAATATTTTGAATAGTTTTTTTTATTCACAGCTAGTATTAAACTTTCCTGAAAGATACTGATTTTCCAACTCTATACTATACTATACTCTCACACGGTGTCCCAAGTGAAGTAGGCAGAGAGAACAGAACACCAAATAGATATCTCTTTACACACTTGCTTCGCTTCCTCCACATTCATACAGTTTATCATGCACACACGTCAGTTCCTCTTACTCAAAACACGTCCGTCTTTGAGAATTTGGTTCACGTGATCAAGCCACGTGGTTTTCGGACGCCCGCGCTTCCTCACACCGCTTCTTTCAGACAGGTACATATATCCTCTTTGTCATTCTTTCCTCGTTCATTCGTTCAACATGTCCAAACCACCGTAGATATTCACACGCATTCTATCCATAACACTCTTCTTGCATCCGCTTATTCTTCTAATACCCTCATTCTTCACTCTGTCACGCAACATTATACCTACCAACCATTCTTCTATCTATCTCTCTCTCTATCATACATAAGTGATGGTACCATAATAATAATTGCATACATAATGGATGGTACCATAATGATAATTTACACCAGCATTTTAGCCTTCTTTAAATCTGTGTTGAATAATTTCAGCCAGTGTTGCTAACTCATTTTTATACCTACGTAAATCTTTTAATTACTCATTATTGTGAAAAACGCAGTGATGTAAATTCAACTCGTGTTTACACTACAATTTAAAGGATGTACGGGTACATAATAATTGAAAGAAATTGATGTATTAAAGATTACAAATGTCAATATTATGGAGCCAAAAAGGTGTATAAGCGTAGGCTTTACAAATTTATTCAAGTAAAAAAACAAATAATCCGTGAAATAATAATTGTGAATGATATTTCATCAGTTTAACACACTTTTAGTATGAAGACGTTTCCGTATATACATATTTAAATATTTTCATATTAATAATTTGATTTTTTCATTCTTCCAGGTGAGTTGGTTATCGATCTGCTGAATCAAATCTTACAGGCACCCTTCCTCAACATTCAGGCTCTGATAAAAAATAATATCAAGGTATGATAATATTTATACTTATATATACTTATTTTTGATTGATCATATATATATTTGTGTTTATTATTTATTCTACACACATAATTCTCTGGTTACTGTTTGATCTTTAGACACTAAGTAATTTTATACCTAAGGTTATGTCACTGTTATCTTTATATTTTAAAAAAATTATGTCAACATGTAAAAGGCTTCTTGCCGTGTATATTTCAAATAAATAAATAAATAAATAAATAATGTATCATGAATTTATATATTTTCAAGTTTTTTGTCATATGTTGAATAGGAGTTTTACTATGTTAACAATAAATTAAATGAGATATATTTCATTATGTGATTATGAATATTCAGCCTAGTGATGCTGACCTTATTTTAACCAATTTAATGTTTTAATCTTAGACCGTTCACAATGGCTCTAAATTATCATATAATGGTTAACGAAACATGATAATAGCTCATCTCTTTAAATTTTTATTTTATTGTTTTCTATTTGTTACATAACCACCTTTGTAATAAATCAACACTTTACTTTTGTTTGACGATAAGAGCAGAAGCTCTTGAAAGCTTGCTCGCAAAATTATTAAAGCCAACAGTGGAACAACTATATATCTTGTATCAATTAATGTCACTGTGACGTCATCACACATACATCTTCTGAACGTGTGAATTCGTTATCTGCGTACAAAAAAAAACCAGAACTAATTACTTTAAAGCGAAGGCAGAAAAATATTTTTCACTAAAATTTGTGGTAAATATTCATCCACTATCCGCCCAGTTAATAAAATTTCTGTTGAATTTATCTCACAAATATGAACGATATGAAATCTAGTTTTTATTTTATTTTTTATTTCAATCTTATCAGTATTTTCTGAGAATCCACAAAATCAAACCAAATCATTAAAACTTTTCTAAACCTTACAGAATGGGAAAACTTTTTCATACCCTCATACAGCATACGGCAGTTTTGATAAACGATATTACACTTTAGACTTTTAAATACACGTATGACATTTTTATATCTCACCATCATAACATAGAGGCTTTATATTTATAATCTACCTATCCTACATCTGTCCTTTAAAGACATTTTATTGAACGCCTACGACTTTCATATAAAAAATATGTGTATCCGAATTTATATGGATTTTTTATACCTTTTTATAATTTAAAAATATTTCAGTATGTAGGTACTTTGTGTTCTTTTTAAAAATCTCGATCGATTTTAATGAAATTACGTCAATAACTAAATTTATGCGTTTGTTAATGGCGTAGATTTGGCAAAATTGATCGCAATTTTGAACAGAACTTTTAACTGAATACTTTCAAAAGAAAAAATTGGTTACACAGTTAATCTTTCCGAAATTAAATTACGGTGCCTAATCTGGAAAAATATGCTCCTTATTCAACACAAAAACGTTTTTCACTTTGTTCTTTTGAATTCAGACTAAGTCAAAATAGGGATATGAATCCTTACCTAACAATAACTTGATATTTTTACATAGATGGCTACTATAATACCGTAGGTATATTCTTCGTCATTTTTCGCGCAGTAATTCCGGACTTCCCGTATATTTTAGTATAATTAGTACGTCAAAAATCGCACTAGTTCATTAAAACACAACTGCTTACTTGAAAAGTATGAATCTGGGTTTATTCATATAAACACTCTCATTGTAGCCAGTATGCGTGTGAAGTTGATTGGTTGCACCAGAAATCGAATCCGTGAACCCTCGAAGATCCAAAAATCTCAGACTACCGAGTACACACTTAAATTGGCTATAATTTACTTATCTTTTTCCATTCAAATTTGAATTATAAAATACGATTGTACATGTTGAAACGAATTTGTTTAACGACAAACAAAGACATCTTGTAAAATACATATTTAAACGAACAACCCAATATTTCTTTTTTTTATTCATCTTAAAATCTGTACATTTCTTTTGCTTCAGTTATTCCATGAATTCATTAAGATTCCCTACATTTATTATTCTATTCTGTTTTGTATTATTTCGTGTATCATTGTACAAATCCGTAAAAAATTACCTGCAGGCTTACTATTCACATATGTACCTAGTTAATATAATGTATCCACTATGTACCTTAAGTACTATGTGTTTGACAATATGTATGAGGATTTCTACGTAAGCTTTTACGGATTTAATTTTATTTACCTTAACAAAACCTTTTAGTCAAAAACAAATAGAATAATAAGAACGAAAGTATTATTTTTTAACTATTATTGGTTTATTTATATTTAAAAAAGTATATACATAGATGAGTGTGCTATACAGTTAAAATAAGTAACTCTTAAGCACTATTTTAATCAATATCATTTTTTTATCTTACAATATAGATTAAATAGGCAAAACCTTTAATTGGTTTGTTTGTTCTTTTTAATTATTATCAATTATAACAATGAAACAAAATTTCTTTGGGGGATTATAGGGCTACTTTTATTTAATTGATTCGCATTAAAAATACGATACTAATACAAAATAAATAATAAAATTTAAAATATCACCACACACCACACTAATTATACAATAAATTATTATTTGTTTAATTATTTTCCCCACAGTATGTGTGAGATAAAAACATATATTTTTTTTTTAATATAGTAACGTACTATCGTTTCCATCGCAAGACTGCTCAAACTAAGATAGTTATTATTGGATAAAAAGAAACAGATTTCATACTACTACATACACTACATACCTACTAAGTACTACATAGTAGAATATACTGTATATATACATCTATAGTAGCACAAGACACCATACTGGTTATTTATAATTTTATATTTATTACTAAGCAACACTTTTATTCGACCTGAAATATAGTTGATTCAATATTTTTTTTTGTCAGTCACTCATCCCTATAAATATTTGAATAATCAGGGGAGAACTTATGTACGTAGGTTTTTTATACTTAAACGTTCTGAAGATAGAGGGATGTCAAGTGATCAGCCTAGCAATCCCTTTATAAAGTATTTCAAAGTCACTAAACCTCATCTGGCAACGAACTCACCCAGGGGCAATGTACTCGTACTTAATCCATAACAATATATTTCAATATACCTACTCGTATCTTTTCATAAGTTCTTTCCATATTCGCTGTGTCTATTACGGGATAAAAGGTGTTTAATATTTCTTTGTTTGTAGATTTAAAATCATAATATTATTAATGCTTTTTATATTCCACAACAATCAGAGTTTTTCATGAAATTCCAAAGTGAAATATTCAATTAATAATGAAATACGTTAATGTCAAAAGCAATAGGTATTTATAACATTTATTTGATCAAATTGTTTCAAATATGTTATTCATCCGTTGTGTAATTCTTTTTTTAATTTTCTCTCTTATGTGTATAATGTATCTCTATATCAAAAATAATGAAAAAATACACGAATAAAGCAAGTCAAAAGCAAAAAAGTATATGTTCATGCTTTTATTACAAATGTTGTTGATTGGCTTGTATCCTAGTAAAATTCTCAGAATTCCGTGAAAAAAAGAAAAAAAGGTTAATCTCCTTCTTTTGCTTATAAGGTTGGGATAACATTTAAATAAAATCTTTAGAATATTTTAATATCAAATGAATAAAGAAGTTTGGGGTGATAAATTTATGTTTGTTATCAAACTGTGTTGTAGGCAATAAACAAATATTATAAATATATATATATTCATCATCAACAAAACACTGCAGACTATTTATATACCAAATAAAACAAATAATGAAGACAAAGAACGTATCAATATATCGCCCTGTCTAGTTGTTTACATGTTTTTATTATATTAAAAGCCTATAAAGTTGTGACATTCAAATAAAAAAAAGATATTAGTCATTTGATAAAAATAATATGAACCTGAAATAAGACAAAAAAAATGCAAAGGGTAGGTAATAGCTGTCTGCTCTTACTAGCAATACCAAATAATAAGTGATATAATCCCACTTTGTATATTCTAGACTTTATGCAAAACAACTGATTTCATTATTATGCTTACAACATTTATAGAAATGAATAAAACCAACATCAAAATAATGATTTCACGGTAATTACAAATTTCATTCCTTTGTGAAACAAAATCATTTCATTTCGATTTGTACATTTAACTAAAATACCGTCTATAAAACTAAATAATTCATAGCTTTTAAAATAACACGAATGTAATTGGGATTTGATATGAATATAATTTATATTTTACTTTTTTGAAAATAATAATGAAATGTGATTTAAATGAGTATAACAAAATATAAAATTCAAAAAATTTATTTTTGTTTTATAAAACCAGTAATGTTGCATAATACCAAATACAAATCTGTTAAAAAAGTTAATATCATCATCGCTGAAAAGAGAGTGTTAATTCTTTTTCATTATCTTAAAAACTTCTCGTTCAATCCTTAATTCATCCTATATTTGACTATGCAGATGTATGCTACTTAGATCTCTCAGTTGAGGCGCTGAATAAGCTGGAACGTCTTCAGAATTCATGTATTCGGTACATCTTTGGTCTAAAAAAGCGTGATCACATTTCTGAATTCCGGCAGCGCCTTGGCTGGAAGACAATAGCCCAACGTAGAGATGTTCATATTCTCTCTCTTCTTTTTAAAATTCTCTTCGATCCAGTCACACCCTCTTATCTAAAGGAAAGATTTGTCTTCTTGGAATCACACGGTTTATCACTTCGTTCAGCTACAAATAATCTTCTATCCATCCCACCTCATCATTCTAGTTTTTATATGGATTCATTTACTGTTCATGGTGCGAGGCTTTGGAACAGACTCCCACATATGGTTCGTAGTTCTTCAACATTATATTCATTTCGTAAACAAATGAATTGTCTCTAGTCTTCATACACATTTTTCGATTTTTTTTTTCTTTTTTACACTTTCGCGTAATAATTACGCCGAGCAGATCCTCTCCTTTTCCTCTTTCCCTTTCCCTTCCTATTCTTGTTGTATGTGTGCTTTTTATATTTTATCTTATTTATATTATATATTTCATCTGTAGTTTTTTTTAGCATCTTGTTTGGGGTTTGTTTTATTTATTAATTATTTTATTTTTTCGGGTTGGCTGGAAAAAATCGCATATGCGATAAGCCCGCCTATTGGTAATTTATTGGAACAAAAACTTGTACCTACACAGTATATATATTGATGCCAATAAAGTTTTATTTTTTTATTTATTTATTTATTTAATTCTTTTGTGCCAACATAAAGCAGTGGTATAAGTCAAGCTTTACCTGAGTTTTTCAGCTTTAAAGTAATAAAAAGATGATTAATATACGCATTAACGATCCGGGAATTTTAAATATCGAGCGCGCATGTGCGGCTGTACCTATAAGTACGGAACTGTGTTCTTATGCAGGAATTAAGATATTGCATTTTATGTTACTGACAAATAATGGCTGTTTACGTGACTTATGGCTGTTTTCGTCTTATTTCACTCATCCCGAAATATTAGTACCAAATTTAGCATACATAAATGATGTGTTATATAGTTACGTATAGAATTACATCGCAAATCGAATATGAATCGGGTCGATAATCAAAGTGGAATGAATTAATTCTCGTCCAATCACCGATGTTATGGAATATCGATCGCAGTTAGCACATGGATCAGTGATCATTTTACTATGTAGTAAAAAGGGGATAATTTATAATTTTGGAGTTTTCACTTCATCTATATTTTTTTTTTATTTATATAAGTTCTTTCTTTATTATTTAAATTAAATTTATCATCATAGTGCTATATCATACCAAAGTTTTTTGTGTACGTTATACTTTCACTGACTTTTAAATAATGTAATTGTTTTTCTTTAATAGGTTACTTTCAATTGTGGGTGCATGCCGAGCATTTCGTTATTTAATTTAAGTTAGCGAAACTTAAATTAAAGAACGAAATAAATATGTAAATATAAACAAATTTCTACACAATTGTATAAAACAATGACATCAGGGTACTGAGAATACTTCACTTATTATTGTTACTATGTAACAATTTCTAAACTTTTTAAAAAAATTCTAACATGAATTTCTATGTTTATCTATTACAAGAATTTAAAAAACGATAGATATCGTGATTTCAGTGTACTTACACCATTGACGAACTTTTCAAGTCTTAAAGCTTATTCCTTGAAATAAGGCCACATTAAAGTACTGGACAAACAAGTCAATTTTTATATACCCAAGTATTCAACATGAACCTTAACCAAGTGACTAAACATAGCTATCTAAAATAAAATATCTGTAACCAAAAGCATACCCAAGGAGGAAGAAATGGGGCGGATTCCCCCTTCCCCCCCCCTTCTAAGATCTCGAAAATAGTAGATACACAAATAACGATCTTTTCTTTATTGACACTGACGCCCTCCACCCCTAAATGATATTCTGGGTACGTTCTTGCTTGTAACAAAAATAATTAAACGTACCAATTAATAAAAACGTGTAAAACACAAAGATCGATGTTTACTTTCACTATTAATTTTGTAAAATGACAGATATTTTTCTAAACTAGTTTATTGTCTAATTCATGTGACTAACTCAAATATAA
The DNA here is from genome assembly GCA_947579605.1 of Athripsodes cinereus. Classification (NCBI taxonomy): domain Eukaryota; kingdom Metazoa; phylum Arthropoda; class Insecta; order Trichoptera; family Leptoceridae; genus Athripsodes; species Athripsodes cinereus. Next base: position 14,302,990 of record OX388305.1, read on the forward strand.
GTTTACAAAAATTATACCTACACTGATGATGAACTAGTTCCGAAATGTTATTTGTCAATAAACGTAAAACACCTATAGTAGTTCCACCGTGACTTATTTCTTGAATTCCACCAAGTACCGTCGGTTGACAGTGTTAAATACAGTATTTTTTAAACGTTACTCTTTTTTCATTATTTTTTGAAAATTAACTTTCACAGGGTTAACAAAGACAAAATCCAATGTATAATTTTACATATTAAATGGAAGCCTGTTACTCTGTGGAGTCTTAAGATGAAGTTGAGTTGAGTATGATTTAACTCGGGCTGCATATAGGTAGTTTTTGCGCACAAACTACAAAATTATAAAATAATCTTCATGTCACGCCAAACCGTTTAGCACCCAGCAAAGAATTGGTATCTCACTCTTGTCCTTAAGTTTTCGAAAAAACAAAGACATTTTATATTTCAAATTTGCGATAAGGTTTGTCTTGTCCTATCTTGAATGTCTTAATTTTCTGTTGGCACAGAGAAGACGACTTGCATGTTTATAACATGAAGCTTGTCTGCTGGCTAGCTCTCTTGTGAGATATGCCGTGATGGTGTTAAAGTAATAATATCTTCACGTCATCTAAATATATACAAAAACAATTTAAAAAATATTATTTCACATTGTCTATATCAAAATAACAAGTGTTGGTTTATATTTGTGCAGAATATCACTCACGTGATTCGACGTGAATTCTTTTCTTAACAAGAAGATTTATATTAAATGCTACTTGATACTGAAGTCTTTGCTCTCACATCAATCAAAGTTTTCTAGATTTACATACATATATTGATACATACATGCCTTACATTTTATTTATTCTTATGAAGTATCTTTAATACAAAACTCAGAAATATATTGATACATACATGCCTTACATTTTATTTATTCTTATGAAGTATCTTTAATACAAAACTCAGAAATATATTGATACATACATGCCTTACATTTTATTTATTCTTATGAAGTATCTTTAATACAAAACTCAAAAATATATTGATACATACATGCCTTACATTTTATTTATTCTTATGAAGTATCTTTAATACAAAACTCAGAAATATATTGATACATACATACCTTACATTTTATTTATTCTTATGAAGTATCTTTAATACAAAACTCAGAAATATATTGATACATACATGCCTTACATTTTATTTATTCTTATGAAGTATCTTTAATACAAAACTCAGAAATATATTGATACATACATGCCTTACATTTTATTTATTCTTATGAAGTATCTTTAATACAAAACTCAGAAATACCTGTGTGGAATACGGAAATCTCTTTTGTAGCCACAAGAAAGAAAATATTCAGTTTTTTGACAAATTCAAAATATATTACTTATGTACCTATTCAATGCTTTGACTCTTATTATTTTCCTAATATCATGAAGGAAGGGTAGGTGTAAACTGCACAATACAGTATTTTCCTCTGTATTAGATATTAATAATGAAGTCTCGGCCTTCAGAACAAGGGGTCTGTGGTTCGATCCCAGGTGCCGGCAAACTCCCCTTTCACGGCACAAGCTTTTAGCTTAGTGTGAAAGGTGTATAAGGTTGTATTTGGGTTTATAACAAACCCAGATACATATTTTAAAAAAAAAAAAAAGAAAAAAAAAAAAAAAATTTACCCAATAATTTAAAACCACATAGGTATAAAACTTATACGACTTGAAAATTTTAATACTATACATATGTATATAGTGATATCTACATATACATATCTTTTGTTAATTTTTGTACCTATATTCGTTTTCACTATCGTATAATATGTAGTATATCAACATCAGCTCTTTTCTGTAAATACATGGAATTATTATTATAGTTTTTTTATTATTTGTGTATACTATTACTTTTATTGTTAGGTATGTACTTTAAGACATAACTTTATTTTATTATCATCTTATTGTTTATATAGTTTGTATATGCTTATTTTGATTGGATGTGAAATGTATATTTTTGTTTGGTTTTATAATATATTTTTTTGTGAAAGGCGTTATCCGTTTGCTTGTTAATTAAATAAATAAAACAAAAAGCACAAATATATTCTTATTACTTCTATGAGAATCGCACGTCAATGTACCAACAGCACAAAAATATAATGTGTGATGATTAAAATTAATTGGAATTATCAAATATATCTGCTTTTACAAATGTTGTTGCACTGAGAAAAATACTAACGAAATTTCACAACGAACCATTGGTACGTACTATCAGATTAGGACCAGAGATAGTACAAACGATTCATTAGTACGAATCTATAATATTAACTTGTCGCAAACAAAACGTTGGTAAATTTACCAACGACTGTTGTGAGTATTTTTCTGAGTGTGGTCTAAGCGCTCTCTATGTTATCAAACTATTGCCTATATTCTCCTTCAATCACGTAGTTGAACAAACTTATATGATATTTTCAAAATGTCATATTCAAGCATTTATATACTTTAGTATTAATAATAATAATAACTAGACAATTTATAGTGCGCCGTTTTGTGGAATATATTCACTTCAAGGGCGCATCCTAAAATATCGTGTTTATACCTGTGATTGAAGCCTGATACATATAATAGGTACATATATTAATAAGCATATTATAAAAACTATACATATATAAATAACAAAAAGTTGTACAATTTATATCATTTATATGATATACCAAACAAGTGTGTCTTTAATCGACTCTTGAACAGATCAAGAGACTGTGTCTTACGCACTTGTTCAGGAAGATTATTCCACATGGATGGTCCAGCCGAGCTGAAGGCTCGAAAGGAATATTTAGGTCTCCCTCTTACACTGATCTCCGTCAACCTGACACCCGTATCAGAACCTGACCTAAGAGTGCTTTGTCTTTGATTTGGAACTTGCTGTCTACAGAGTTCGGAGATGTATGATGGAGCCATTATTATCTAAATATCTCTACTCTGACTGTGTTCTCGGTTCCAAACCCTCTTCTTGCTACTGCTTATTAATTTCCATTTAATCACTCGTTTTCTTTGCTATATCCCCTATAATCATCTACCTTTTAACCCAGTATTATTCCTCTTCCAGGTAAATTAACATTAATAATTAGTAGAGTGATATCTGGCAAACCATACTCCTTTAGTGATGTTGAGTGAGATAAAAGGTAGATGAAGGATAGATTGCTTTATCATTTTATCACTCCGTATAAGGAAGCTAGAAGACAATAAACTATATTCAGAACTCATAGATTTTTGCAAGGTATCTATATCTAATCTGTTTGCTATAATAACTGATCTGTTTAATCATATATGCTTACCTAATCTGTTTTCTAAATTACTTAATAAAAAAAAATAATTCAGTTATCGTCAAATAATTAAATGTAGATGAAATAAGGCAAACGATATTATATATTGGGTGATTCTTTGCTTTGATTCTTTTGTATCGATAAAGAAAGTTATACTCATTGCTTGTCTATGTGAAATGTTTTCGATAAGACAAAATAATACAAATAGATTATTTTACGTAAAAGTTTTTAATTTTAACACTTAATTATGACTTAGTGAAAAATATTTGTGTACTACAAATGTTTAATGAAATAATTTATCCACTATTAAGATCCACATTAGGAGTGACGTAGCGAGTGTCATTGTACTTGCTCCTGATCTCAGCACTACAGACTCGTAGGGATCCAGTTGGAGTTCTGATGCACTCACATGTGAACTGAAATAGAACAAATACGGCATTTCAATGACGTCTGTTTTCACTCAACAAATAGTCAGGTTGTGTGAACTGTAAATTGGTTAACATTGTATTAATCATTTGAACTACAAAAATATGAATGTTTAAAAGTTTATAAGGATTTGTGAATTTCTTTATCCCCGTGCCTGTACTTTCAATTATTTTAAATACACAGATGTCAATGCGCTTACAGATATAAGAAGAAAATAACGTTTAAGTGCAGGTCTAAAATGTTTCTTACTTACCCAATAGTTTTATTGGAGTCAATACTAGTTTCAATCACTTCAATCATGTGTTCTACGCCCTCAAAGCTATGTAGATTTACTGTTGTGGAATCTTCACCCATGTTGATAACCACTAAATATGTGTCATGGCCTGCTAAATATCTGAAAAATTAATATAAAATATAAACATTTAATGAATTGTTGTCTGATAATATTTTGAATAAGCTTTTAAAAAGTTATCTTCATTTTATACGCAAGTATAAACAAGCACCTTACAATACATTTAATTTTACTTTCTACTTCAATAAAAAAATATTTGGTATAGCCTCCCTTCCAAACTTATCAGCCCTCAGAATTCAAAAATTATCTTGAAATTTGGAAAATCGGGTGTTTTTTTTTTTAAAAACATTCTTATGAGATTAAAATGCTTTTACCTTTTAAATGCAAAGACCTCCCTATTCAAAGCGAGAGATTGGTAGTGTCCATGTTTGATCGTTGGGTTAGATCTGAGAGCCACCAGATGTTTGTATGTGTTATAGTGGCTTTTATTTGCTTCCTTTTGAGCGGCTAGATTCAACTCAAGATAGTTCTCGTTCACTGGTAGCCATGTTACATTGGCTGATGTAAAACCTGACCAAGAAAACATGTTCAACTTATAGAAATGATTAATTGTTGCCCTTTGTGGCGGGGTCTGTAAGGCGAACTAATTATTTAAATGTAGCATAAAAGATTCCCACATAACGATATTGGCCAGCCAGCTCCCCAGGATGCCCATTAAGGCCCGCTCGTGAGGACAAAAAATTTGCTTAAAAGAGTGGATAAATAGAAGTCTCCCGACTTCTGAGACATCCGGGTATGGGGGGGAATCGTCAATGTATTATTGAAATGATTTAACTTTATTCAGATTTTATATGGATACAAGATGCTTCGTACTTATTTTTCTTTCTTTGACAAATCATTTAGAATAATCTATAAGTGTCTACTTATTATCTATCTTTCTACAGTTCTTGGAGAAGGTTTCATCTACCTTCTCATAGCATTATAAAATCTCTCGTTAGTGTGTAAATAGAGGCTCTACAACGTCTATTCAACAGGCAGAATATTTTTTAATCTATACTAATAATCGTACATGCAAAACCTTTCTCTCAATTCAAAACATGACTATTGTACCTATTAATAAATTCAAAAAATATGTGTATCTTAACCAAACTTTTACTCAAAAATAAAAATCAGGAGTTGAATTGAAATCTGTCATAAATTTATGATAGTGGGTGAATACCTGCTTTGTTTGTATCATCCCACTGGTATGGCGTTCTGACTGGATCTCTGGAAAACTTCCAATAATTTATAGGATCTTGTGTGTTACACGCCTGAGGGTCTTTGGTATCTTCCCACGAAACAAATGTATTTTCCATACCAATCTCTTCTCCCTAAAAATATGAAACTATTGAGATAAGAAAATATTCATCTAGAAAACAATCGATTTTTAAATTGAAATTCTTATATATTCGAAATGTTTACGCTGCCATGAGCAAATCATTATTTTTTATTTTTTTTCACATTTGTTTATTCATACACATAATTCCTATTTCATATAAAGAATTCTCACCATGTATGTGATCCCTACACCGGGCAACATAAGCACGAGCATATTAATGCCATCAATTCTTTCAGTTCCATACCTTGTTGCCACTCTCCATTGGTCATGATTACCAATCTGCAATAACAGAAACATATCAATTAGTTTTATTTTACCCCAATTCCAGATGTAACTAAATTCATATTTAATATATAATATATTGGCCATGAAGCACCCACCAAAGAAAAGGTCACCTACTCTCTTCTGCAAGTTTTACATCAAGTTTTATAAATGTCAGGTAAGACATTTTACTTCACATTTATCTAATAGGCATGCCACCCATTCTAAATATTTTCTTTTTTCATAGCACAAAGAAGACAATTTGCGCGTTTGTCACATGTAATCGTTCCCCTGGCTACCTCACTTATGGGATAAACCGTGATGCTGCTGTAGTACTAGTACACAATATTATTAAAATAAACTTACCACCCAGTTTGCGGTCTTATCAGCTGGCATATATGTGAGCCACTTGTCAGTAGTATATTTGATATCCTGAGCCCAAGAATCAGCATTAGCGTCTGTTATGAGTCCAAAATTGAAAGGCATATGGGCTCCAATACTTGTATCGTTTCCATAATATGCCATTGTGTTCTTGATATCAGTATAAGCTTCAGTCATCATTACTCTGATTAAATCGATAATATTTTAGTAAACATCGTGTAGACAACTTATATACAGTTCGATGACAATGAAGAATTATGAAAACCTAATATAAGTTTTAATAATAAAGTCATGAATGACAAATTTTAAAAAATATCTAGACACAAAACTAATGTAATATACCTTGTACTATTATCCTTTGTTGAATATTCATCAAATATTTTTCTCCATTCATAAACCATCCAAATTGTCTCGGGCAAATCTCTTGTATAAATATGATCAACAAAGCCGTAATCATCTGGTCCTTGATTAGGGTAGCCAGTTAGTGGTTCATCTGGAAACTTTCCTCCGAAATCCTCTTTCTTTACTTCGAACAAATGGTTAATGGCGTCAATTCTGAAGCCTCCAATACCTTTATCTAACCAAAATCTTAATACGTTCTAAAAAAAAAACATTCGATATTTCACCGTGAGGTTAATTGATGATATTATAATTGGAATTTCTGATAAAACTTATACTTTATTGTACCTTCATTTCTTCAACAACTTCTGGATTCCTGTAGTTAAGATCAGGTTGTTGTTTTGCAAACTGATGAAAATAGAATTGTTTACGCTCTTCTCTATATTCCCATGCTGAAAACCTGAATACGCTCACCTGTAATTTGATATCGTTTTTTTTACGCGCAAATTCAAATTTCACAAGTTTTTGTTGAAGTTTCAAAAATAATGAAGTCTGATTATTACAAAGGTGCTAAGGTGCCTGGAGCATTAAACCAAGAAATAGTGAAAAAAAAAAGTAAGGGGAATAGCAGAGCACTGTAGCAAAAGCGATATCTTTTGGAAGTTTAAAGTACTCTACGTTGTTCAATCACATTGCACCTTTGTACGTTTATTGGCCACCAATTGGGAGTAAAAACCCATTTTTGGTGATTTTTTATATACTTTGCATTTTTGTAATAACCAGCCTTTAATTATTCCGACGACTTTACTATAAAGCTTTCAACTATATCATAAATATAGAATTTCAGTGTAACCTAAATATGGCAATTTCAAATTAAAAAGCTTTGAAAAATAGTATATTTGATAAATAAATATTAGAATACTATAAACATTGTTAAAAAATATAAACATTAAAAAATAATACATTCAAATTATTCTATAAAAATACCCACGCATCACGTATCAATTTAGAAACTGATTCCTCCATTAGAAATTTATACCAATTTAACAAATTCAGACATTTAGTATAGTATTTTAAATTGGAAGTGGTTCTTTGTTCTTACCCAATTATTTGGTGGTAACGGGTTACCAACTTCATCATATCCACTGGGATCCTCCCAAATGAACCAATCAGCCTTAGAGCTTGATTTGTTTAGAGATTCTTTGAACCATTCTCCTTCAGTGCTTCCATGATTAGGAACAAAATCCATAATAATTTTAATCCCTATAAAACAAAATATGATAATTTATTATTCCAAACGTGAATTAAATGTGAAAATACTCGGCAAAGTAGTTTAAATGATATTTTTTGTTGACAACAATATTCGATTGATGCAGTAGTTAGAAAAACATAAAACACAGTAAGTACTCTACCATATTCGTTAGCCTTTTCCACCAACTCTTCAAAATCAGACATGTTTCCAAAAATGGGATCGATGTCGTAAAAATCGGCGATATCGTACCCAAAATCATACATTGGTGACTTGTAAATTGGAGATAGCCAAGTACCGTTAACCCCCATATCTTGCAAATGTCCCAAATTATTGATAATTCCTAAAATAATAAAACATACATTTTAAGGTTGTCTTCTGTTGTATTTGTTGTTTCTCTGTTCAAACTTCGCAGTGTTATTAATTTGTTCGTTAACATATTTTGTGCTAAAGAAGAATGTCATTTTTATATTTTGAAACATATAACATTTTATAATAAAGGATATTATTACACTATGTAGATATTTCTTCTAAATGATATTGAATAATACTAATTGAACATATTTTTCTTTTCTTTTTTAATATTATATTTACCTCTTATATCTCCTACGCCGTCTCCATCGCTGTCACTGAAAGATCTGGGATAAATCTGATAAAAGACACTAGTCTCCCACCAATCCCTCGTTTCTACATCTGTGTCCTTCGTCACCGTAGCTCCGAGACATTGTTGCAAAACTAATGCTAAAGTAAAAATTAAAAATATCGTCCTCATTTTAGTCGATCCAGACGTGATCTGAAAAAAATATAGTTTCACTTATTTTAGAGGCATTAACTATGTAACAATTTCTAGACATTTTTAAATAAAATATTTAAACTTGAATTGCTATGTTTATTTGTTACATTAATTTTTATTTTTTAAACTCACAGTATTTTCTAGCATTATTTCATTTAATTACCTCACGAGATCGCTTATGAAGTGTGACTCATTAAGTAGGTATATTAAAAGTCATAAAGCACAACGAAACTAATTATTTCAAACCTTATACGGATTTAATATATAAACTGAGGATCAGGAGTATATTCTCTGTTATCATATTTTTTATGGATTTATTTTAACCATAGAGTTATAAATTTGATTCATACGATAACAACTTCTCTATAAAAACCGTGTTAGAAAAACTGAAAATAGCAGGGAAATATTTATAAAGTTTTTTTTAATATAGTACATAAACTTTATTTATTTTCGAAGAGCAAACATTGTGAAAGTTCGTCATAATTAATTATTTTATTTAATTAAATTAAAACACTGTGTCTTTCACTTTTTTTTTTTAAAAAAAAGAAGATATATCTGGGTTTTTGTTATAAACCTAAATACAACCTTATACACCTTTCACACTAAGCTTAAAGCTTGTGCCGTGAAAGGGGAGTTTGCCGGCGCCTGGAAACGAACCACGGACCCTCTGTTCTGGAGGCCGAGACTATACCTCCAGGCTACCGACAAACTTAAAGAATTATATATTTCCAAAAGCTTTTCGGACTACTTCCATCCTCAGTGAAAAAATTCATAAAACTTATTATATAGGTAGTATTTTTTCACTGAGGATGGACGTAGTCCGAAAAACTTTTGAAAATATAAAATACTTTCATAAAAGACACAGTGTTTTAATTTAATTTAATCAGACTAAATATGTAATTAAATATTGTAAATTTAATTGACTTCATTAGATTAGGTAAGCACGTGAATTATTAGATTGACATTGTATAATTTGGATATTCAATACGGGTTATATGATTATATTGCAAAACGCAGTTAAAATATAATGACAACATTTCAGGGATCGATTGATACAAAAAAAAATCTCTGTATATAATTATATTTTTACTTCTGTCGATATCAATTGACCACGATAGCTCAAACCAAATAATTGATAAAATAAATACAAAATAAAATACTTTAGAAAGCTGAATAGTCACGAATCACAAGCAAAACACATTAAGTGAATTGTTTTATCAAGATGGCAAACGTAGTAGGTATATGTAATGGAAAATTTAATCGAAAATGTTGGTCCTTTTACATAAAATCAATGCATCGTATTCAATATAGTCAATCCTCAACTCTTTAACCGTTGGTGTCAATACCGAAAGCATCTTATTATTTAAATATTAAATTATTTTGTGAATATATTTATTTATACAATTGTGATGACCGGACAAATTAAAAGATAAATTTAGTTAACTCGATGACTAGATTCTTCGTATTATATTTAAAGGAATTCTCTCTCTGTGGTGAAAATATTTAAATAACTTATTTCGCAATCGAAAAAAAAGCTGAGTATTTTCCAGTATTAAAAAATGCCAGTCTCCTGTAGATTTTTGATCTAATTGTCAAAATAGTTTAATGCTATGAATATTGATTTTTACAAGTGATAATGAATTATCCCGTGGAGCACCCGGTAAAGAATTGGTCTCCCACTCTTCTCCGTAAGTTTTCGAGTGTCCTGTAAAAGGCAGGTATTCGAAAAAATTAAGACATTTTACATCTTAAATTCAGCGATGAGGTTTGCCACCCATCCTGAATGTCTTGATTTTAATTGGCACGGAGAGGACAGCTTGCATGTTTCTTACATGCAGTTGGTCTGCTGGCTACCCCACTTGTGGGATATGCCGTGATGTTATAGTAGTAGTAGTAGTAGATAATGAACTTAATATACAAAGCGATGCATGTATAATGCCTTGCACGTGAAGTACTAGAAAGACATTAATTTTTGGTATCGATGAATATTATGTATTCACGTATGTACGTGAAAAAATCAGTTTATTGTGACCACGGACTAATATACGGTTTACTTTTAATTATATTTTATAAATAATATGTCCATGTAATTGAGCAACACGTTAGTATTTTTTTTCATTATATCTGAGTTTTTGTTATAAACCAAAATACAACTTTATACATTTTACACTATCAACTAAAAGCATTGTTATTTATATTAATCTGATAACTTTTATCTCATAAATTAAATTTTGTTTTGTTTAACAATAATTTTGTAAGTCAAAACTAGGTAACCCAATTATTAAAAGTTTACGAAACTAAGACCATCTGTGTCTTTTTACATAATTCAATAAGGAGTGAAAAAATATAAACATCAACAAAACAATCACTATATTTAGTAGCATAATAAATTGAAAAGCAAAAATTTGTATCGTGGGAGTCTGCAGTTTTCAAACGACCCAAGGAATTTTCCATTTTCAATTTCGACTCACGACTCGGTTTCTAATAATAATAATATGACAATTTAACAGTGCCGTATTCTGATAATATCACTTCAACAGCGCATTACAACATCTTGGATCAACATCCACGTCCCTTTTTTCCCAAATTATATACATGGTAAATAAAAAATTGTCGTCCTAAAAATTGAACTAGAATAATATAAATGTAGTAGAGTTTACAAAAAAAAGTATGGCTATTTTATTTCTTTGGCATAAACATCTTATATACAAAAATATTATCAACTGAATTTGTTGTAACGCCTATACCTACTTAGAATACCAACTGTGACTAAAATCGAATATGAGATCTCTTGTATGTCAGGTCAACAATACAACCAGTACATTGTCAAGGTTAATATTGCACAGAGAATAGTACCTAATTACATAATTGTTATTTGATTTACATGAGTAAAAAGTAGTAACAATAACAATATGTTTTATAAATACTCGCTCTCGCTCAGGTATCAAAGAGTTATTATTATGATTGACAATTAGCATTAGGTTTATATGATTGTGTATTGTGATAATTATTTCAATACATATCATTGATAGATGTAATGATAGCTCTGAAAACACAATATGTTTGAAGGTCTCAGTAGTGATAGATTTTTTAAATATTTATGGTAAACATAATATACAATTTCATTTAGTTACTAATTTTAACTTTTTATTTCGTGTAAGTAAAATATGTATTAATATTATACTTACCTAGTATTTTGTTTTATTATTGTTACAGTTTTTTATGCAGGTATGTACATATTAAAAACTATGTTGAAAAATTTTATTTCATAATTTATATTTTATATTTATATTTATTTATATTTATACATAAATCCTTACATGTTAAAATATAAAACAAAAACAAACATAATTCTCATTTACAACACAGTTGGAACAGAACAACAACTGGCGAAGAAAAAATACAATTGGAAATCAAACTATAACAATTATAAAATGAGTCAAAATAAAACAATTAGAAAAGTCAAAACATTGTGGTAAGAGTGTAAATGTCAACAAAGGTTTGTTAAATGTCAAGATTTGGTAAATGTCAAGATTTCAAGGTAAATTATTTTTGTTTGTTTTGATTTTTATTGATTAGTTAGGTAGAGATATACTTTTCATTATTTTTTTTATGTAAGTGATTACGGTTGACTGGAAGATGTTGCTCAGCAATAAGCCCGCCTTTTGGTCTTAATTTGTTAAATGTCGTGTTGTGTAATATTATGTTAAATTTGGTCCAATCAAGATTTATTTATTTCTAATATTTAGTTACTTTCAACACCTACAGGGAACATTACGCTCCTGTATGATATGTGATAGATCTTAATAAAATTAATGACGATTTTAACATCAGATCTTTGGAACAGAAGTCCAAGGCGCTATCAATCAGGTAATCGACCGCCTTCATTAGTAATAGGAACATTTAAAGGAAAAATAAAATATAACATTAGGTGCATTTAATTTTAGTTCATGATTTTACCGTTATTTGTTTTATAATCGATATTCTTCTTTGATGTTATTTACATTTTTGTTTACAAGTCATAATTTAGTAATATATTTTTATAAAAAAAATCCATCTCACGATTACAAAATTCATCATTTTAAACTTATGGATATAATCCGTGAAGCAACTGACAAAAAATAGGTCTCCCAATGTTTTCTCTAATTTTTTTAGTGTCCTGTAAAAGGCGGATGTTTGAAAAAAATACTTATGACATCTTAAATTCAGCGATGAGGTATACTATCCATCCTGAATGTTTACTGGTTTGTTGGCACAGAGAGTACAACTTGTGTATTTATTATTTGCGTTGTGGTTTTATAGGAGTAGTAATTAACTTTAATATTCAGCGGTTCAAAACATTGCTTTACAAAAAATCGTCTAGACAATTCTATAATTTAAAGTTTTTTCTTACAAATTTAAAATTATTAGTTTATAACATTTTTATCGCAATGTAAATAGTCACGTTAGTAAATTAATCCCGAACTTTTAAAAAAACTTATTATATTGTGCTTAAAAACAAATCTACTCATAATATTATTAAATATTCACAAAACTTTTCACATATTTTTTTTATTGTAGATAATATTAATTGTTAATTCTTATTTTTAGTAATTTCACTTTTAATAAAAACATTACGTTTTAATTTTGCACATTTTTTATTTTATTAAAACCACATCAAAACATTTTCAAATAGATTGGTATGAGTAGAGCAATTTAATCCTACGTACCGATTATGTCCAACTTCCCAGAACACTGAAAATAACAATGCAGCAGTGTTGCCAATTTATACCACACATAATATTGTGTGTTTATCTTGTTATCACTGTCAGTCCTCCGCGTAACGTAATACTTATACTAGAGATGAGATGAGCCGATTAGTCGGTGCTCAAATGGCCAATTAGTCAGCCGACTTGCAAACGGTGCTGATTACGGTTTCAGTTCAACTCGGGTACATTCAGAATCCTTCGTTTAGCTTCAATCGTCACGCGTTTGTCTGCTTACATTTTTGTTAATTTTTCTCGTCTCACTTTCTACATATTTAACTAATTTGATTATAAAAATAGTTTTTTTTTTTGTTTTCCCGCAGTTTATTAAATGCCGACTAATTGTCGACCATAAACTTGTACGATTAATCAGCTTTTCCGACTTATCGGTCCAACACTAATATATCGACTATGGATACTATGTTTAAATATTTTTGTTTTGATATTATTATCTTGAACGTGTACTTTGAACGCAACATATATATTATGTTTTATTAAATACATCACTAGGCTGACACTGGATCGCTTTTCTTGTGCCATCTTATTTATTTATTTATTTTATTCTTCTTGCACATCATCATTCATATAACAAATAAAATAAAGCAATATACACAGGAAAAAATGTGATGATGTGCAGTGGCGAGATTATCACTATATAGTGATTTCTTCCATCTAACCACGATATCACATGCCATGTTGATAGATAACTATATTCATATATTAGCGTTTTATTTATTCAAATTCAAATATATTTATTCAGTAATAAATATACACTTAAAACAATAAACAATCAATACAAAATAATAATAAAAACATATATCTTTCTTTTATTTGTTCCTTCAAAATTGAGCAGAGCTCGTGCTTTGAAGGATAAAGGGTTATTCTTATATCTTAAATTCAGCAACAAAACATACACAATTATAAAATAATAAATTATGATCGAATAATTTAAGAAGATTATTCGAAAACTTTAAAAAATGAACAGTGTGAGAATTATATTTCAAAAGGAGTTGATCGTGATAGGAAAGATTAAAATCATAGAGGACTAGGAAGCAGATAGTAAAAATTTTGAAAAACGAGTAAAATAAGACGATGCACGAGATACTTCGACGAACTTTTTACTAATCAGCTGTATGTGTGATAGGTACCCAAAATCTTTGCCTCTGGCCTGATATTGTGTGTGTGTGTGTGTGTTATTTTTTTTTCAGGAAAAAAACGGCAAACAAATAAATGAGCTTTATACGTTTAAACATACAACTAAAATTGTATGTTAAAGAATAAATTTAAATTATACGTTTTAAATAAAGGTAAAATGTATGAATACTCGTAGTAATGTTTATTGGAAGACACGTTGATTTAGAAAAATAGAAAATCTATAATGTAATACCTACTCTCGTGGTGGATTCCAGAAGTGGACTAAAATGATATTCAGGTGAAAGATATATGTTATCATGTTAAAAAAATTATTATTATCCCTATAACATTATTCAAGTAAGTGATGTACATAGAATACCATACATATTCCAAATATATTTTTTTTATTTTATTATCTAAGAAATACCAATAGATCCTACTAAACGTTTGTGATATAAACGAGAACATTTTTAATAAAATATTGCCTATAAACACCGAACTATAAAAGAACCATACCTTTCTTCAGTCATACCCCCTCTACTGGATATTAGCCTTCTCATCAGTCAAGATCAGTCAGTCTTGTCCATCTCGTATTTGTGACAGTTATTACTTCACTAGCCCATCTTTTTTGAGGCCGACTCATTCCTTCTTTACCATATCTAGACAACTTTATTATCCATATTTGCGATAGGTAGTTGACTTCTTTAATTAATTAAATTTATATAACTTACTTAAATATTTAAGCAATCAAAATAAATTATTAGATTAAAAATGCTGATATTTGACGTTATAAAAAACAAAAATTTTATTAATTTTTTTTTTTTAAAAAAAGATACCTACTTATCTGGGTTTTTGTTATAAACCCAAATGCAACCTTATACACCTTTCACAGTAAGCTAAAAGGTTGTGTCGTGAAAGGGGAGTTAGCCGGCACCTGAGATCGAACCACGGAGCTCATGTGCACGAGGCCGAGACTCTACCCCCAGGCTATCGACGAACACAACGTTCGTTACACACTATTTACACGTTGTGAATAGTGTGTAACGAACACCTGACTTTTTCATTATTTATGTATTATGGTATGAACTACCAATGAATGAAATTTTCAAACTATTTTCCTACTTTCAAATTCATTAGCTGGGTCAAAATATATTCTCAGTTACTTTGAACCATAAACAAATTAAGCAGCATGCAACAGATGTTAACTGATAAGTTGTTCTAGCAACTTCTGTGCGCGTGATCGATATTATTGTAATAAAAATTCAGTAGGTTAAGTTGATTATTTTATGGTTCTCTCTAAAAAAACACACAATAAATCATAAAGATTATATTCAATAAGTGTAACAAATTAAAATTGTGTGTTTATTATCATTAAACATATTTCCTAATTACATTATAAAGAGGTGCACTTTAGGAGAAAATATGAAAAGGTCAATTTTAAAGTATATTCTAAAAAATAATCAAACAGCATTATTTGTTCGGTTCCAGCGGTTCGATCCCAGGTGCCGGCAAACTCCCCTTTCACGATTCAAGCTTTTAGCTTACTGTGAAAGGTGTATAAGGTTGTATTTGGGTTTATAACAAAACCCAGATATAATAGAAATGATTTTAATTTTACATTGTATTTATCCCAAAAATAGGTGACTTCATCGCCTGGGTCCGGACCCACAATAGGCCCGGGTCCATATTTATATCACGCATAATACGAGAAGAGCGTGGATGTACTAGCAAAGTATATATATAATGAGTTACAATCCATTGGATTGGTCTGCAACGAGTTTGGTTTTTCTTCTCCATTCGTCTCTATTCTCAGCCAGTCTTTTCAGCTCTACGTATGATGGTGTGGTTCCTTATTACATACGTATTCCTTACTACATACGTATGGTGTGGTTAGTTACGATTTAAAACTATCTTATAGTGGTGTTATGTGGTTAGCCTTTTGAAAAGCAATGTCGGAATGGACTGATTTGTAGGGTCTCTTATTTGTTTATTTATTCTTTACTGTACATTGATTACAAACAATTACATAAAAGGTATACATTCAAATTAAATACAATCAATATACAGTCTCTACCTTATTTTTACCCTGCCGAACACACATTAAATGAAATATATTTTATTCAGTGGAACAAATCTCGTAATTAAGAAAAAAAAAATATAATGGACACATCACAATAATTACAGGAAGTAATTATTATATTATCTAACAATGTGTAATTTATTTATTTAAATTAATCAAGATGATGATCACTACGATTACTGAGGAAACAATGGGACACATTGGACTGTCATTTTGTTATTATGAATAGTCAAATAGTATGTTGCCATAGTTGAACATATCTACATAATACTCGTATTGTATAGACGCGGTGTTACTTCGCTAATGATTCGGCACCTACGAGTACCTTTGATTTCTTATATAAAATGTACGTAGTTTTATGTTGTTTGAGTTAAGCTGATTTTTTAAATGTTTTTATTTATTTCAAATGTTGTAGCTTTTTTACTGAGCAAATGGTCTTATATCAATGTTTGAAGACTGTTAAATGACATATTTTTTAGTTATATTATAATTTTTTTGCAAATAAAAAATGATTGCCTTTATGGTGAGTGATAACAGCAAATTATACAGGCAAATTCCGTTTATGAGTCAAGTTTTGTTTCCCTTCCCTTAAGATTTCTATCCATTGTATCTTAATTTCTAAACTTGAACATTTGACCCATTCCCACGCTGTAATGCATACCACGTTTTAAATAGATTGAATATCAAATGGTTAAAAGGTATCAGTTTCTATTAGTACAACGGGAAAAGAAGGTACTATTGTTGGTACTAAATTATTATTGGTAATTAATTATCTCCAAAAGTTATTTAACAAAATATTAGGTTTCGTGAAGAGAATATTATAATCAAGTTGTTAAGAGTTCTCATTCGGATAATTTATTCTTATTGAGAGACAATCTCACTTACAAACTTCCGATAGAGCTTTCTTAAAAGATTACCATAATAATTTCTTCTCAAGTTCAGCCAAAGCGTACCTAAATAGAATATAATAATACCTAAAATGAAATCAAATTAGTTTTTATACTGTTGAAACAATTGGCTTTAAAATTACTAGAATAGCTGTTGGTTTTGTAACGTAAACTTAATGTAACGAAATATATGAAATACACATTCACGGTACAATTGTTATTGTTATTAATCAAATAAAAAATTCTTGAATATATTTCTGTCTTTTTATTATTCCAATTACTAGATACTCCATAAAAGATTTTATTTCATCTGTGACTACAATTAAATTTAAGTATTAAAAAAAAATATAAATCTTCTTCAAACTCTTTTACCATTGATGCTTGAAAACTTTTTAAGTAAGATGTTTTCATTATCTACTCTACGCGATATCCTGTGCCAAGTTTCTCCTATAACTTTTTGACCTTTTTTGCTACCATATCTCAGGTGCAGTTTCTCTTATTTAACTGCCTTCAATAAGAAAGCAAAAAGTATATATAACTAAAAACTACATACTATGTACTTTTGTTTTAAAATAATTGCTACTATAGGAATATTAATAAAATTAATCACAAACAATTAATCAAAGCAATTAATCACAGCTTTGCGTGATTATATTTCACTATTATCTTGTAATGATCACACCATAATTAGAGGATTTTGTCAATTCAATTAATTTTACTCCATTAAATGTAAACGATATAATTTGATTATAATTAATAATGCCATCGCATTACTTACCACTACTATTTATATCAGTTTGGATACAAAGTGATTTATTTATTCGCATATTCATACCAAAATTTCTTCATGGTTGCTGGAGGCCTGAAAGGCCAGCCTATCTGTATAAAAAAATTACACTGCGAAGTCTTCGTTTCTTTGATTATGTACTCTATAAACGGCAGTTAACCGTTACCGCAATCTTACGGACATACCAACTTTGTTTGCAATTTTTTAGCCATTGTCCATCACAAGAATACGAACTTGTGACCTATATTTTATAAAAAAAAAAAAATCTGGGTTTTGTTTGTAATAAACCCAAATACAAACTTATACACCTTACCCAGTAAGCTACCTACTAAAAGCTTGTGTCGTGAAAGGGGAGTTTGCCGGCATCTTTGAATCTGCTATACGACTGGAAATGTCGTTGATGCATTTTAACAGAGAATATTATGCGAAGTGATTTTTTATTCATATAAACTAGAATTTTTACACCTACGATACCAAAGATATACTATATATGCAATTCAAAGAAAAAATCTGTCGTGAAACCGATACAGCCGATGCAGCCAGTTTTAAACTAGCGTCCGTTGAGACGGTTTGTGAGACAGCGCATAACCATTATCATCTCAATGATATGGAGTGAGACAGCATAATATTATTATTGTTATTATTAATGCGTTAAGTTGGAACACGAATATTCCGCAATAATGTACTGAATTGCAAGTTTCGTATGTCTATGTACGATACCGTGTTTGTATGATATATGTGGAACTGGTGAATGTTGCCATGGTATAAAGCGTTTAAGTGTCGGAACACCTTATACTCGCTTCTGTACCCTATAAATGAAGTATTATTATATTACGATTAAAAGTAGGTATAAAAATTACTCATATTAAATTTATACTTTTCGTGGTCATTTTGCACTTGTGTAATAATACTGTATTACTAGTTATCTTCCTTTGTTTTGTGTATGAAATTGGATTTTGTTTAATAACAAAGTAATATTTAGCAGATTCTTTTCACTAAGGAAAGTTAGATCAAAATAATGAAACATTTTTTTAAGCATGGATAAAAGTACAATGTTTTATTAATAACAAGACTTCTAGAAAAATAACAATTTCGTCTTATCAATCAGTGAAAATAAATACCTTTCAATATACATAATATGTATACTATACCAATATTATTTTGACTGTTGCAATAACATTGGCATTATTTATGATTAAATACTTATTGTAATTACGGTTAGAGGAATTAAGGTACATTCATCTTTATATTTTATGTATGTAAATCATACAATGTATATAATATTTTATGTGCGTATGGTACATGCGCTGGTTTACACCAAACAATGCATCAGGATGTCCGACGTATATCGACTTTAAGTCACTTACTCAGATATACGTCGGCGTCTTTAAATTATTTGGTGCACTTACGCACATATACGTTTCAAAAAAGAGTCAAATATCCAAAATTTTGACCCAATTATTTTATCACTGAAAATATAATATATTTTAAGATACTTGGTGTAAAAAAAGCGATTTTGTCAAAAATGTCACTTACGCACATATACGTAGGGACCGTCGAAATAATACACAAGTTATGTATGGAAGAAAACACAATTGGTTTTTTTTTTCTTAAAATTAAACTAAGTAGTGACTTGGTTTCGACTTATAAAGTCATTGTCATGCTAATGTTATTACAAACCGTATTAGTATTTAAAAATCATATTTTTAAACACATATTGTTAATGCGAAGACAAAGTATTTGAGCAACAACACAGTATGTAGGTAATAACATAAGATTGACAATGACTTTATAAGTCGAAATCAGGTCATTACTCAATCAAGTAAAACTAAAACCAATTGTGTTTTCTTTCATATATAAACATGGAGTTTTACAAAATAAACTTCGACTCAATGAATACATACAAGTAAGTTGGTGGTACAAAAAACGTAAAAATTAAATTTTCGAAATTCAACTAAAATGTCTGTTTCGTATGCATATTCTGTTCTATCCGCACATTGTTAATGCCAATGTCTAATTACAAGCCTGATTTCAAATCTCACTATCATTACAAACATAATATAACAAAGCATTATAGCTATGTATTATATTAAATCCCTTGGACCAATAACACTACCTACAATGCACAATAGTTGGTGCCTCTAATTTCACTGGATTACGATTAGATAGCTCTGTGCAATGTTAATTAAACAGAAGAGGAATTTGATATGCTTAAATTATCTGTCAATGTTATTCAGTGTTCTGATTCTGCAACAATATAAGCAAATATTATGTAAATACTACTCAAACACACGGATGTAGAACATCACTGAATCTGCAGTGAAAGAGATCAGAACATGATAATGAGTGAATACAAGGGAAAATTCAAAGGCAAATTCAGTTTATATTTAATCAGTACAAATTCTGGTAATACATGTAATTATTTTGTGTCTACCCAAATCTAATCTATATGATCTCGACCTATTAACAATATATTATCTTTACGTCTGAAAATCTCGGCTTAAGGTCCAAGACATGATTAGGGTGGCTTCCTTGAACCCAAATCTGTCAGATGTTATTTTAGCCCTACAATTAATTGGTATTGGTGTAATTAATAATAGTATCGATTTTTATAATTGCACAGTGTTACATTATATAACTACATTGTGCCTTACATTGTTTCAGGCTGTTCATAAACTTAAATGTAATAGGACTTTTTCAACTTACGTAGGCATGTATCACTAACAAGTTCTTCTCTTCATTACCGAGTTTGAACCTCTTTTTGGTACAGAAACGCATCATTGGACGATATTATCAGCTCATTTTTATTGAGTTTTTCTGACTTCTAATACTTCTTTAACGTCAATCATATAATTGATTTGACAGCTGCGTTGAAGAAGTTTCTAAATATCTATTCTGTTAGGTAGATATTATTTACTTTTTCATGGAATTAATTTATTATTTTGAATTTGATCTTCTAAATATTCCACTTCGAAAACCTAATGATTCGCCTACAAGATGCGGATATACAACCATCTGTGAATATTACTGTAAACAGGCTTGTTTTTATTTCTTTCTTCGACATTTTAAAGTGCAAAAATGAAGATACTTATCTCAAATAACTACATAAACCCTATTTATATCATCACGGCAACTCTAAAATAGGGTAGCCAGTGGAGTAATAGCACTAATGTATATACAAATCGTTCGCTCTATGCTAGTAAAAATAACACATTCATGTTGGAAGGCATACTTCACATCTGAATTGAAGACGATAAATATCTTGCTGGTCACAAAAACTAGTGGCAAGTATGGGTCCAATTATTTTCTTGGGACTAAACATAACTAAAATAAGAAAAACTTTTATACTTACAATGATTATGTAAAGGTTAGTTTTAAAATAAATGTATGATCTTTTGAAAAATGGTAACTATCGGATGTATTGACACCTTTCATAATGTACTTAATTGATAGGTTTGACAAATGGTGATAATAATCTAGGTATATATTTGTCATTAATAATTTTACTCGATCCATAGCAATATATTTTATACCTTATGATTTATTATTGTTAAAAACAGTGTTGAATCATTATGTACTAGCTTTCCAACCCCGGCATCGTTCGGGGTTATATTATCGGTGTGTGAAATGGGAAGAAACGTCAACAATAATCGAGTGGACTCATCCCCAAATCCAGTTTAATGTATTAATCACTAAGTATTGTTAGTATGCGTCATCAAAAAGAGGATAAATCGATATTTGCACTTTAGATACCATATTTCAACGTAAAACAATCTATTTCATACCTGCGACCGTAGTCAAAACACATTTTAGCGTTATTTTATCGTTCTACTACAGACGACTTTGCGAGAAAGTATCAATTTTCGTAGATTAAATACACAATGACTTGTGATGGATATTTGAAAATGTGTAGAAAATAATAGGCAAAGATACTCGTACAATAAGATAAAGACATTTTTACCTTTGTATAATATTGTGATTCATATTTAGACATTTGCATACATAAAAGGCATTTAAATTTTCATCTAATGATAAGATGAATCAACAATATTTGGGGAGAGTGTCTGATGGATTAACAACGTTCTTTACGGTGATCGCACGAATTATCGTATTTTGCAGTGGTCTATAATGTTTTTTATTAATTCTGGTTCGGTATATTGTTTATGGCTATCATCGTTTTATTCTGCAGTATATGGATTTCTGTGGTTCGATGTTTCTTCCATTATGAAAATAGTCCACATCGTCAAAAGTGTGCGAATTTAATTAAAAATATTTATGTTTTTCCGTAAGTAGTATTTTATTGCTGGTATGAGTGCTATTTTATTAACAAAATAATCCCTGAGAATTCAGTTTCAGTAGCGTTATGTAATGTTTTGACTGCGAAGTCTGCAATAACTTTCCATACATTTCATACATTTCCTTAGTTAATGGAATTAAAATTTTAATCTATTTTTTCAATAAAAAAACATTCTTATTTCTTTAGCCTTTATTTAGTCCAGTGGAAAAAAAGGAAAAACTAAAAAAAACTTAAAGAACAAAAATATTAATCTCTGTCTTTCCCAATTATAAAGTGTTTTGTGGACAAACTTACAAATTAATAATATACGTTCCGACCAAAATATTTATGTGTGAGTTTTACTATCTAATAATAATGTAATGATCAATAAATAAATATAATAGGTATTCGATAATAATTTTATGATAAACAAGCATTACACAGTTAATTCTTTTCATTATTTAATTGACATATTGTTAATTTTATATTATTTCTTATAATTCTGTCATTGTTTTTTAGTGATTAACTGATAACTGACATAAAGTTTATCTAACACGTGATTTGCCATGCGATTAATCTTATTAATGCCTTGAATTTAACTCTTTAAATTTACCGCTTGCATTAGAAATCACATGAATGATAAACAAGATAAAGACATGTATTACTCCTATCCCCTTACGCTGCATCCCTTGCAGGATATGTAAAGGAAGTGGACCAGCAATTAACTTCCATATTTTTGCAATTTGTCGTACAAACACACCTTTCTTTCTACTACAACAAGTACCTTGAGAGTTTAATCCACCAATACGATCCAGCAGGGCTACTCTCGACGCAATCTAAATACGATCTTAATCTAGTCTTGATCTTGATCATACGACGCACGAAGAGACTATGGTCTAAAACACCGCGCGATCGGTATACGCGTATTTTTGGCCAATAGTCACTTCGCGCGTCGTATGATAAAGATTAAGATCGTGTTAAGATTTTTTCAAGAGTAACTCTGCAGGTTTTTGCGCTATTTTCTACTCTTCATTCAAACAACTATATTTTCTTTATCATCCTGTCTCCATCCATTCACTTCTCATATCCAAACTTATCCACAATTTTCGTCTCTTTTCCGATAAATATCTTTATCTTAACATAATAATATATTTATATTATTGTTTCATCATCATCTCCATCGGTCCCTCAATCCTGAGGATCGTGACCATCATGCTTCGTTCTGTAGACCGTCTGTCTCTATCTTGAGCGATCCTCCACCATGTGCAAGGCCCCGTGTAGTGAGCTCTGTATGTTATTATTGTTTATTTTTGTTTACCAGGTAAATATTATTTAACAAAAACTGCAAAATATGAATAGGTACTTATCATATAACAAGAAACCACTCCCAAAATGCCACTGGTTTGAAAGATATCAGACATAAGATTTAGTTCGAATAAGAATTCTAATTATTGACATCGTCACATCAGCCTTTTGTCTTATTGTCTTTTATCAAATTTCTTAATATTTTAGTATTAACATCTATCAAAAGTAAATGCATACTTTTTTATACTGACGAAATAACTGACAAATAGCATTGATTTATCTTTGTAAAATTGAAACACGATTGATTAAATTGATTAACATCTTGATTACGTCATTTTCAACAATTTGTTATCAAAATGAAGGTTGGTTATTGTGTTGGTTACACAATATTATTTAAATTGCATTATTTCATGTGCTAAATTATGTGACGTTATCTTCTTTTAATTTTATTTCATTAAATAATTGTTATAATACAAGTTAAACCCAATGTGTCAATCTCAAAACCAACAATATTTTTAATCTCATATTATGCATCCGCGAACCTGTCATATTAAGTGTGATATCTTAATTTGTCACGTTATCCCTATTTTGAAATCACTGTATGTGAAATTTTAATTTTACTAACTTATATATTAAATAATATTATACAACAATATTAAATAATATTATATTATTATTCTTATATAGGTATTTTTGTTGTCGACCGCGACCGGTAGGGTATCAAATATTAATTTTATTATTCTGCGACATAACAGTAAAACAAAATTTTGTAAATATAACATAACATGTATAGACAGTTCACACAGACTGAGCTAGTCCCAAACTAAAATATGAATCTTGTATTATGAGTACTAACACGACGATACACATATACAATGCACTGAACACATACATGTAACACCCAGACCCAGGACAATTTGAAAAAGGTCATTCTTCATTTTGCTCTGGCCGGGAATCGAGCCCGGTACCTCGTGACTCAGAGGCAAGTGCGTTAACCTCTGCGCCACACCGGTCGTCTATACATTCCTATCTTCTAGGTATATATGTAAACTTACCTTAGTTGTTACTTTGTTAGATTATTCTTATTTTAAAATAAGTACCTAGATACTTACCTTAGTTGTTACTTTGTTAGATTATTCTTATTTTAAAATAAGTACCTAGATACTTACCTTAGTTGTTACTTTGTTAGATTATTCTTATTTTAAAATAAGTACCTAGATACTTACCTTAGTTGTTACTTTGTTAGATTATTCTTATTTTAAAATAAGTACCTAGATACTTACCTTAGTTGTTACTTTGTTAGATTATTCTTATTTTAAAATAAGTACCTAGGTACTTTTCTTAGTAGTTAGACTATTTTTATTTTGAATTCTTGATTTGATTTCATTTTGTTCCATTTCGTTATTTTGTTTAAATTGATTTTTTATTAGGATTGATTTTTGACAACTAATAGAGACGGCATGCATGTAAGGTAAGTATCTTTTTTTTTTTTTTTTAAAAAATAAAAAAAAGATACTTACCTTAGTTGTTACTTTGTTAGATTATTCTTATTTTAAAATAAGTACCTAGGTACTTTTCTTAGTAGTTAGACTATTTTTATTTTGAATTCTTGATTTGATTTCATTTTGTTCCATTTCGTTATTTTGTTTAAATTGATTTTTTATTAGGATTGATTTTTGACAACTAATAGAGACGGCATGCATGTAAAAAAGGTAGACGAATGAAATAACATTAATATTGTCGTTCCTCTGTTTTTGTCAGACGAAACAAAATTATGTTTATTTTGTGTTTTTAAAAGAAATGATGTATTATATTTAGTGTTTATTAAGTAATTGTGTTTGTGTATTTATCATATTTTAGTTTTGAAATAGCTAATAGTGTTATAGTGAAGAATACCTAGCAGATACCTGGGATGCTTATCTTTAATTAGTAGAAACAATGTGCCTGAGATAACTTAAAAGTATATCTATGTAGGTAGGTATATGTTTTTGTTGTTAGATTATGTACGTAGCTATGTTTGCTTTTTTTTGTTTTTTATTGATTGTTAATATTTTATGTTATTGAAGACTTTATAATTTTCTAACTTATTTATTCACTTTTAGATGGCAAAGCCTTTTACATGTTGAACAAAAGAATAATAACATTTAGACAGACGAAGATATAAATATACAGTTATAGTTTCAAGCAAATAAAGAATAATAACATTTAGACAGACGAAGATATAAATATACAGTTATAGTTTCAAGCAAATAAATTGACGAAAAAAGATAATGTTTTTGTTCATGTTGATTGTGCTCGTGAAACGGCGTAAACCGTACATTTCATTAACAAATAAATAAATATTTTTTCACTGGGAAGCCATTTCTTCTATTCGAAGCAATTCTGTTTCAATAAAGTAAAAATTTCCTCGATATTTCTAATGACTTGATGTTCTTGTCATAGACACATGCTGTATTGTTAAAGGACATCCCAATACTTATAATATTTTTTAGTCAATTTTTGACAAGCTAAATAAATGTTTTGTCAACTTTTCACTAGCTCAATAAAATTGTCCATGTCCGAAAAAAGCTTCATTCTTTTAAAAGGGGTGTCATCGACCTTAAATATCCTAAACAAGTAAAATAAAGTAGAAATTTAATTAGAAGTTTAAAGAGTTAAATTGATGCTCCCTGACGGTAGGCTTTAAAATTGGTTTCAAAATAAATTCAAAATTTTTCAACCATTTTTTCATGAAAATTACTATTACTTTTTATAACGAAATGTTCTCCGAAAGGTGAAAGACAATGATTAACAAAAAATTCTACAGTATACACTTGAACATATTTTCGTAATCATCAAGAACCTTAAATAGTACACATAATATGTAGATATATATAGACGAAAGATGTCTCAATCTTTCACTTTTTGAAATTAAAAGGTTATCAATATTTTATTTCAAAACGAAAACTCTACTAATTCGAAGTAAATAATCAATCAATCATCGAAAGAGGGATGCCCTGGCCGGCGGAACGCTTGCGGACGGAATAACAGTGCTCTTTTTGGCCAACTGTTATTGGGCATTCTCAGAACGTGACCCAGCCAGGACCATCGTTTCTCCTGTGTTACGAAGATTACAGATCTCTGCTGGGTGTGCCGGCACACAGCATCATTTTTGACATATTCATACCATTTTACATCCAAAATCCTCCTAAGACACTTGTTTTCAAAGCTTAGTATCTTCCGCCCTTGAGCCTTGGTTAACCCTATTCTTAATAGACATTCTCGCATTTACCTTTAAAATTTACTGAATACAATCGCACTTAAATACAAACTTGTGTACCCATCTAACTACAAACTGTAAAATAAATAGCATACAGTATTCAATCACGGCACACTCACACGATCAAAGATATATAAATGATCATATTAATGTTGACCACAGAACTACTGGATTCTTATTGCTGAATTACTTCAATTAGCTGTTACATAAATATTCATTTTTTAGCATTCATTAGTCATTTATTTTGACATTTGTTAAAATTAATTAAAAATAGACACGTTTTGTACTAAATCATCACGTCAAATCTCACAAATGGAGTAGGCAGCATATCATATAATAAACATCCAAGCCGTCCTCTCCATGCCAACAAAAAGTAAATACATTCTTGGTGGGTGGCAAACTTGAGATATCTAACCTAAATTTAACGAGGTGTACTTTTTTATCCAAAATAAACTAGGTATGTTCATACATTTAATTTGGTTGATATTTCATTGGTTTGGGCATGTTGAACGAATGAATGAGGTAAGAATGACAAAGAGGATATACTTGTCTGAAAGAAAGGGTGTGAGGAAGCGCGGGCGTCCGAGAACCACGTGGCTTGATCATGTGGATCTAATTCTCAAGGACGGCTGCGTGTTGAGTGGGAGGAACCGACGTGGGTGTATGAGAAACTGTATGAATGTGGAGGAAGCGAAGGAAGTGTGTAAGGATGGATCTGTTTGGCGTTCCGTTCTCTCTGCCTACCCCACTTGGGACACAGCGTGAGGGTATAGTATAGATATTCTTTTAAGGGTAGCCTTGTTGACGAAAAAGGATACAAAACAGCTCATTCTAATTAAAACTTTCTCTCTCTCATCAAATATTTTTACAAGTTACCATGACTGGATGAGTATTTCATATACCTACCAAAATTGTAATGGTACTATTAAGATAATAAAAAAAAATGCGAAATTAAATATTTCTCTCAAAATTGATCTTAATTATTGCTTTGTGATAACCATCAATTAATAATTCTTTATTATATTCTTTTTGATCCATTACAAATAAATCATGAAGATAACAATTATGTATCTGATACAATAGGCGACCGGTGTGGCGCGGAGGCTAACGCACTTGCCTTTGAGTCACGAGTTCCCGGGTTCAGTACCCATAATACAAGATTCATATCTTAGTTTGGGACTAGCTCGGTCTGTGTGAATTGTCTACACGTGTTATGTTATGTTATGGTTCATCTGAACAAGTACCTTTTTAAGATTAAATTTTACCCATTAATCTTGTGTATTTATCGTATTGTTACGTAATCACCATTAGGAGGGTACTTAAGTTTGGAAGTTTAATGAATTTGAATTTTTATATTATTTTTGGTTATGGAATGTTTGGAAAATAATGACAGGTGGTTGTTTTGGTTTTGATAAAAAGAAAGATCTAGATAGGCTGGAAGAAAGATGTTATATAATGTGTATATAAGAAATCTGTGTGAACTGTAATAATATGTGACGTATATATAAATAATAGATGTTGTAATATGTATTTTAAATAAATAATAATTGTAAATAAATAAAAACGTTTAAATAAATTGTTAATTTTCAAGATGTCATCCTTTTAATTGAATTCAGACTTTATTTTCCCTGACACAAGTTATAGAAAAACGATTTACGTTACATTGGTGTCAGGTGTGGGGTTGTGAATCAGATATTTAAGTGCTTAGTGGAAATAAAGACTGTGTAAAATATGTCATCAAAAAAATTAACTCTACTTGACTTGAAAGTGGTGGATCTGAAGCGCGAACTAGAAGAAAGAGACGCGGATACATCTGGAACGAAGGGTGTGCTCCAACTTCGACTAAGAAAGGTGATGGAAGAAGCAGGTGAAGATCCGGAAACATATATCTTCGAGTTGCCTATAACCACCAGTGAGCTTTATAAAGAAATCGAAAAGAAGCTTCAAGAAAATGCTACAGCTATGAAAGAAGAAATAGAAAGGCTTCGAGAAGATTCTAGAGGAACGAAAGAAGAAATTGAAAGGAAGTTTCAAGAATATTCTGTGTCCTTTGATGAAAGGATTAGCGAGTTAACAAAGCAGGTGAAAGTTTTGGAGAATCAGGCGCTTTCTTCAACAGCAAGAACGGATTTTGAGCAGAACACAACGGTGGACACAGAGTTCAAGTGTGTAGAGAGTGGTGCAACTTCAATGGTGGAGCATGTGCGTAGTGATATGCCAACTTTTGATGGAAAGAACTCTTGGGAAGAGTACTTAACTTTGTTCGAAACAGTAGCTATGATAAATGGCTGGTCGATGACAAGAAAAGCATCAGTATTGAGTATATCTTTACGAGGAGATGCTTTAAGAGTCCTTCAGATGATTCCGCTTGCGGACAGACAAAACTTTAAATCTTTGGTTGAGAGACTGGAGATGCGATTTGGACAAAAGCATATGGAACAAGTTTATAGGTCACAGTTGAAGAATCGTGTGCAGAGGCCCAATGAAACTCTACAGGAATTCGAGGCGGATGTAGCGCGTCTAGTGAGATGTGCATACCCTACAGTTTCTGATGATGTATGTGAAAGTCTTGCAGTAGACAAGTTTTTGGATGGACTACGAGCAAGTGAGACACAACAAGCTATAAAACTGGCTAGACCACAAACTCTTAGGGATGCTTTAACCCAAGCACTCGAATTTGAAGCTGTAAGACAATCCGTACGAGGTCACGCTCAATCCTGTGTGATGGAAGCTGTACAAGAAAATCAACCACTTTCAATAGAAGACGTAGTTAAGAAGGTTTTGGAGGCCTTGAAAGGAAAGAAGAGACAACTACGTTGCTGGGACTGTGGACAAATTGGACACCTGCGTAATCGGTGTCCAGGAAAACTAAAAAGGGTTGATGGAAAGGTGCAACTGTCGACCCGCATTGCCAATGCCTCGAAGAGATATGCAGATGTTGCGTCGTTCAGCGGACAAGTCAGCAGCATGTTTATAAATGGCAAAGTAAATGGAAAGAATTTGAAACTTTTGTTGGACACTGGAGCAACAAAGACAATCATGAGACCTGATTTAGTTTGCGAAAAAAAACAAATAAAATCAACTAAATGGACATTACGGACGGCAACTGGAGTGTCGGCGTCTGTATGCGGTGAGACAGTTGCCAACTTTCACATTGGAAGCACCATCTTCGATCATCAGGTGTTGGTGGCTGAGATAGAGGAGGAAGTTATTCTTGGAATGGATGTAATGGCGAAGTATGGATTCAAACTGGATCTGAAGAGGCGAACTCTGAAAATTGGGGATGAAGATATTCTTATACAAGAGCATGAAGAATTCGCTACACGTGTGCTTGCGGCAGAAGTTGTTACTATTCCAAAACAAAGTGAAATGTTAGTACGAGCCTACTTAGATTGTGACATTCCAAATGGACATGTTTTAGTAGTGGAGTCCAACGCTAATACTGAAGCTGGAAAAGGAGTGTTGATTGCGAGAGTCCTGATTCAAGCTAAAAAGGATATTTTGGTCAGGCTAATGAATATCAATGACTATCCAGTGACTATCAAAGAAGGAGTTTATTTAAGTATTTGTTCATCGGTTTCGTCAGTAACATGTAGAGTGAGCGGTGGCCAAGTTTCTTCAGAGGAGGTACCAAAACACCTTGACGACTTAGTGAAGGAGGCTTGTAAGGAACTTACCAAGGAACAGAGCAAACAGATTAGATCCTTCATCGCTAGAAATCAGGATGTCTTCGAGAACCCAAGTCAACCCAAAGGAAGAACAAGTGTTGTTAGTCATCGAATAGACACAGGTGATGCAAGACCCATTCGTCAAGTACCCAGAAGATTACCTTTAGCAAAACGGGCGGAAGCAGATCAAATTATTCAAGATATGGAACGGGACAAGGTAATAGAACCGTCAAGCAGTCCATGGTGTTCACCTGTAGTGCTGGTTAGGAAGAAGGATGGCTCAACTCGGTTCTGTGTTGATTTTCGCCAACTTAATAATGTTACTAAGAAGGACAGTTACCCTTTGCCTCGTATTGATGATACGTTGGACACATTGGCTGGCTGTAAAATCTTTTCAACGTTGGATTTGAAGAGTGGATATTGGCAGGTTGGACTGGAACCTAAGGATAGAGAGAAAACAGCATTCTCTATTGGAAGTGGATTATGGCAGTTCATTGTTATGCCGTTTGGACTTTGTAACGCTCCGGCTACTTTTGAGCGTTTAATGGAAAGCGTGCTGAGAGGATTGTCGTGGGAGACCTGTTTAGTGTACCTGGATGACATCATCGTGCTTGGAAAATGTTTTGAGGAGCACTTACGAAATTTGGAACAAGTGTTTTCACGATTGAGAGCGGCCAACTTGAAACTCAATGTTAAGAAATGTACATTGTTCCGAAGACAAGTCAACTATCTGGGTCATGTTGTCTCTGAGGAAGGAGTGGCGGTGGATCCTGAGAAGATTAGAGCTGTTCAAGACTGGCCTACACCTAAAGACAAGCATGAAGTAAGAAGCTTTTTAGGCTTAAGCACTTACTATCGGCGATTTGTTTTGGGCTTCGCTGATATCGCTAAACTATTGACAAAACTCACAGAAGAAAGTAATGAATTTATATGGGATTCAAAATGCCAATGCGCGTTTGAAGAATTGAAGAAGGTATTGATTAATTCCCCGATTCTAAGTTATCCTCGAGCCGAAGGGAATTTTATTCTGGATACGGATGCAAGCAACGTCGGCATTGGAAGTGTACTATCTCAGGTTCAGGATGGTCAAGAACGCGTAATTGCGTACTTCAGTAAAGTTTTGTCAAGGCCGGAACGCAACTATTGTGTAACGCGAAGAGAGTTACTTGCTGTAATCAAGTCAGTTGAGCACTTCCGCAAATACCTATATGGACGGAAATTTCTTTTAAGGACAGATCATTCGGCGCTTGTATGGCTGTTACGATTCAAGAATCCTGAAGGTCAGGTTGCAAGATGGATAGAAAGATTGCAAGAATATGACTATGATTCTGAGCATCGAGCTGGACTTCGTCATAAAAATGCTGATGCACTGTCAAGGCGTCCATGTCCAGAGGATTGCCAGCATTGTAATAAAGCGGAGGAAAGGTTCGTCATGATTCGTAGAACTACAGTCATCGATAATTTTTGGCAAGATGATGAAATTCGAGCGCACCAGTTGGAAGATCCTGACCTTGGACTTTTGATGCAGTGGAAAGAAAATGATCGAAAACCTTCATGGGAAGAAATAGCTTCATGTTCACCAAATGTTAAATCATATTGGGCACAATGGCAATCCATAGTTGTGGAAAACGGGTTGTTGAAACGTATTCTGGAAAGTGAAGATGGAACACAGCAGAAACAACAGCTATTGGTTCCAAGGAAGAGAGTTCCTGATGTCCTTAAGCTGCTTCACGATGATGTGTCTGGTGGACACTTGGGAGTTAAAAAGACTACAGAAAAGATTCGTCAGAAATTTTATTGGGTCCGTTACACTAAAGATGTAAAAGATTGGTGTAGAAGATGTGTGACTTGTGCTACTTCGAACGGACCTCAAAAACAGAGGCGTGCGCCAATGAGACAGTACAATGTAGGTAGTCCATTTGAAAGAATAGCCATCGACATAGCAGGACCGTTTCCCACAACTGAAAGAGGGAACAAGTATATTTTAGTAGCAATGGACTATTTTAGTAAATGGACAGAAGCCTATGCATTACCAAATCAAGAGGCTACCACTGTTGCTGAAATCTTGGTAAGAGAGCTGATAAGTCGTTTTGGAGTACCGTTGGAGCTTCATTCGGATCAAGGAAGAAATTTTGAGTCAGCCGTATTTCAGCAAGTATGTGAGATATTGGGAATTCGAAAAACGAGAACAACTGCTTTGCATCCACAGTCGGATGGAATGGTGGAGCGAATGAATCGAACATGTGGAAAATATCTGTCGAAGGCGGTGTCTGATCATCAGAAGGATTGGGACGAATACATCCACTTGTTCTTATTGGCCTATCGTTCGGCAATTCATGAGACAACGGGACAAACACCAGCGAGTGTGATTTTTGGCCGTGAACTACGGTTACCTTGCGACTTGCAGTATGGATCTAAGCCTGGAGAGGATCTTGTTGGAGAAGATTATGTATCGGAACTTCGAAGAAAGATGAACGACATCCATGAACGTGTGCGGGCTAATATTCAAGTCGCTAGTGACAGGATGAAGGAAAGATATGATGTCAAAGCTGTGGAAGGAGGGTATCAAGCTGGAGATTTAGTTTGGTTGTTCAATCCTCAACGGAGACGAGGCTATTCACCGAAGCTTCAAAAATCCTGGGAAGGACCGTACGAGGTGATTAAAAGAATAAATGACGTTATTTATCGAATACGACGAAAATCAAATGGCAAGCCGAGGGTGGTACATTTCAATCGCTTAGCACCGTTTTTAGGAGACAATAAAAGTGAAGGAAACAACCCGATTGTTCAAGTCTGTAAAGTCCTAAGTGAAGAGAAGAGTTTTGAAGAATTTATGAAGACGCCTCAACGAAGAATTCATCATGGTGTCACTATCGAAGTTGAGCAAGATCTTTTTGACACTCCAGAGGATTATGTTTTGGCTCATTGCTTGGCTCAGAATGCAAAATTTACTAATGGCATAGCCAAAGTTTTCAAGAAGAAGTACGGGATATTGGAAGAGATTAAGGCCAAGAGTTTGAAAATTGGAGAAGCGGTCCATCTACAGCATGGGGAACGACATATATTTTACATGGTAAATAAAGCAATCCCTGAAGAACAAACAGAGTATGTTCAGATGTGGCACTGTTTACAAAGTTTGCGGGATCAAATGTTACAAATGAATCTTACGAAGCTCGGCATACCAAGGATAAGTGGCAATATGGATTGGAAAGTTGTTCGAAATATGATAGAAGAGATCTTCTGTAATACTGGAATTAATGTTTTAGTTTGTTGTTTTAATCCAGGGTATAGTGAGAACATCAAGAAGTCTGTACCTTGTTATTTCTTCAAGACTTCACATTGCAGAGAGGATTCAGGATGCTCCTATCTTCATCCAGAGAATTCGTTCGGGACGAACTAAATTAAGAGGGAGGCAATGTTACGTAATCACCATTAGGAGGGTACTTAAGTTTGGAAGTTTAATGAATTTGAATTTTTATATTATTTTTGGTTATGGAATGTTTGGAAAATAATGACAGGTGGTTGTTTTGGTTTTGATAAAAAGAAAGATCTAGATAGGCTGGAAGAAAGATGTTATATAATGTGTATATAAGAAATCTGTGTGAACTGTAATAATATGTGACGTATATATAAATAATAGATGTTGTAATATGTATTTTAAATAAATAATAATTGTAAATAAATAAAAACGTTTAAATAAATTGTTAATTTTCAAGATGTCATCCTTTTAATTGAATTCAGACTTTATTTTCCCTGACACAAGTTATAGAAAAACGATTTACGTTACAGTATTATATCTAGTAGGTACAAAAAAAAGCCCTGAATACTTTTCACGTGTTGAAATAAACCATGATATGTTTTGCAATAATTAATCCTACCAAAAACAGCTTTAACACATTCTAGTTTATACTCGTACCCATGTTGTTATATTGAAAGATAGAAAGGTGCCGATAAATACTTAACATCAGAAAATTCCGTTTTATCTTCAAAACCTGTAGGTACTAATTAAATTTGCTTTTAACGGGGCTAAAACTCCTGTAACGTGACATGTTATTACTTAACAACCCCTGTCTCCTGAGTAGTTGTAGAATTAACTGTACACAAGTAAGGACCTACTGTCATACGCCAATGTTTAAAAGGGGATAAAAAACCTCTCGAGATTTTCATTAGGTGTGATGAAGAGGAAAATAGAGAAGGAAAAAATCTATTTCAAAAGGTCATAGGAAAGTGTTCAAACAAATTTTTTTAAAGTTTCGCCCATTTAGCGTGACACTTGGCACAAGTGATAATATTTGAAAGGAGATTTTCTGAAGAAACAACTTAATTTATTGCCAAGAAATGTCTTTTGATAGACAAGGCTATTTATACCAACTTATGTTTCTGAGAAGGATATTGAGGGGTGGACTAATAAGGAAATAAAGACAATTTGCTATGTAATGATCGTAATATCAGAATATACAACCTGACTACCTTGCATGTGGAATGAACTTGTAACGTTATAGTTTATATTATGAAAAAACTATAAGAAAAATGTACCGCTCTTAATAACCGTTTATTTTGACTCGATTAAAACTAATTCATTAATGAGTATAATATGTTTTCATAGACAAGACACCTGACATCGAGTGATTATGTGAGTAATCTGATGAAAGAAATGAGTATACTTTAATAATATTCTTAGCATTTAATTAGTGATCATATTTGGTTTTTGCCTTTGTTATTTGTAACACACGAATGTCCAAAATGATTGAGAAACATACTTACTGCTTTCAAATCTTTCTATGCTTACAGAGCATTTTCCATCAGTGAAGTAGTTCGCAGACTAGATGCGTGTTATATGTAAATATGCAAACTGTCGCTTCTATGTTAACAAAATATTAAGACATTAAGAAAATAATCACATACCTCATCGCTGAATTTAAGATTCAAAACATCTTTTTATAAAATACCTGCCATTTACCTTTTCCAATATTAAGGAAAATATTGGGAAACCCATTCTTTTTTATATCTACCGTGAGAGAAAAATCGAATGTGAAATAGAAATAAAAAATATAACGTAGAAACACAATAAAGTACAGAAACATTAAGTTAAATACTTCAGTCATATTTTGAACCACTTTAGATTTATCATTCCGATTGATCATACTCACCGATAGTCAACCTATTTGAATAGGTATTAACTAGGTGGGTATCTTAAATGCAGTTCCCATATCCAATGCTGTCAAAAAATTCATAACATAATTTAGATACCTACTTCAATAAGAATCATCTCAATGAATTCATGGAGTTCTTTTTTTTATTATATTGTCAGACATTTTTACCAATAATTAGGAAATATTCCGGCAAGGAGCCAAGTAACATAATATTATAATAACTTTTTGCGAAGGTTGGAGATTGAAAAATATAGAAACACGGAGAATATAATGTTTTATACTTCATGTATGTTCTTCAATTTAGAAATAATATTCTTTCACATACTTTTCTTTCAACATAATATTTTAAATTATAACGTATTTATATTATTTATCCGTAATTATTTTCCGTCAATCAACAAACTTCATGTAGGAAGAAAATCCTTCGGACTTATAAAAAGGGTCATTCATAATTTTCTGACGTTTTGACAAAATTCTTTTGTTTATAGTCATAGGACAGATACAACATTATTATTTTTTTTTAATTTTGAGATACTGAAAAATTGTCATTTTACAGTAGGTACTTATATTATATTATCCACTGAATGTTTCAAAAGTCTCATATAAATGTTTACAAAATATCTTTTACTAAGTCACTAAGCAATATAAAAGTACAAGCTATTTCAGTAATTTACTTTCCATCTGGAAAGTAAATTACTGAAATAGACGAAAGCTCTCTCTAATATGAAAATATCTCCAGAATCGAAAAAAATATTTTCACGCTTATATTTTCAGAATTCCATGGTATAAATAATACTTAGGCATCAACAGATTATGTTTACTGTTAAAATTTTAGATGAAATGATGTTCAGGGGTATTTAATTTTTCTATTTTTATATAAAGTATACTATAACTGCACCTTTGAGATGGATTCTGCATTAAACAGTGCCAAAGATATCATCTCTCATCTATCTCAGAATATCAGATTTGTGTATGTTTCTATGTCTTAAATGTTTTTAAATAAATAGGAAGAAAAGTTTCAATAACTGTAATTTACATTCTGTTATACTTTTTCATTATTCAAAAATTGTATTTTTCAAGTGGATAAATACAAACAATGTTAAAAAAGCTGTTTATTACAACAAAATGTTTCAAAATTTACATTTTAAATTCCTCATACACTTCGCGGAAAATATAATAACAAGACCAAAATGAATTTTTATAAAAGCGTCTTTATATATTTTGCTTCAGCACGTATTGATGTATTAAAAGCTCGTTTTCTTTTTTAGGTACCAGTCAAAATTTGATTTATGAAATGGCGAGTAAAGAGCGGTAATGTGTTTTACGGATAATTTTCAAAAAAGAAACGATTTTGTACTATTATATGAAAATAATAAAACCTGCAAATATATTTTATCCAACATCGTGGTTTAAGAAAGAGGTGACTACAGATTGTTCAATAAGTTTTAAACAACATATTTTGTTAAAATAAATAATCGAAAAGTGAAAAATATATTAATTTTCATAGAGAATTAATGTTTTTTTCATCACACACAATGAGTGAACTACCAGGTTGTAGTGGTAGGCCGATCTCTTCATGACATTAAAATCAGTCATTAGAGATTAGAGGTTACAAACCTAAAAATCTTATTCAATGGAATAACCTAAGAATCCTATCCTATTGCTGAGCAATAGTCCCCTAATCCTGATAGAAATCCAGTTGTTTTGTAAAATATCATTGAACACATCGTAAATAATTAGTATTACGAGTATGTAAATATATGAACTCTCTTAATTTTTCGAACATCTGCCTTTTGCATGACATTCGATAACTTATGGAAAAGAGCGAAAGACCATAGGTTTTCCAATGTCCTGTTAAAGGCTGGAGATCGAAAAAACAAAAACATTTTACATCTTAAATTCAGCGCTGAGGTTTCGGATCCATCTAGAATGTCTTAATTTTTTGGCACAGGGAGGACAGCTTGCGTTTTTTTTTATGGAGGTGATGTGTTGAGATAGTATTTTTTTATTTAATCTAGGTTACATATAGGTATATAAGGTGCCTTATAAATTAAATTTACATAAAAAACTGTGAATGACCTTACATTCGTTATTATTGTGATTTAAAAATATTACTTATTATATTATTTTGTTTTGTTTGTGTGTGTGTGTGTTTTTTTATTTACTTAACAAAAGAAATTTATTCATCATTAATTTATTCTTAATAATCTCGACAACACTCCTGCAACCACTAACAGCTACTTATATATTATATACCTTCATCGAGGAGGACTTCATGTGGGTGCGATACATGAAAATAATCTCGACAACACTCCTGCAACCACTAACAGCTACTTATATATTATATACCTTCATCGAGGAGGACTTCATGTGGGTGCGATACATGAAAATAATCTCGACAACACTCCTGCAACCACTAACAGCTACTTATATATTATATACCTTCATCGAGGAGGACTTCATGTGGGTGCGATACATGAAAATAATCTCGACAACACTCCTGCAACCACTAACAGCTACTTATATATTATATACCTTCATCGAGGAGGACTTCATGTGGGTGCGATACATGAAAATAATCTCGACAACACTCCTGCAACCACTAACAGCTACTTATATATTATATACCTTCATCGAGGAGGACTTCATGTGGGTGCGATACATGAAAATAATCTCGACAACACTCCTGCAACCACTAACAGCTACTTATATATTATATACCTTCATCGAGGAGGACTTCATGTGGGTGCGATACATGAAAATTTATGGCACATATTTCTTCACCACATGTAGGTACCACTACGCTTTAAATGTGTATTTGCTCTTATCATTTCGTTTTGTTTAGCCAACATTACGTGTTATATTTTATTGTTTCACAATCTCTTAGAACAGCACCATCACTGTTTTGTTTTAGAAATAAAAATCTGTACTTTCATTCTAGTTATACTAACACCAACATAGGCAGTTAAATAAACTAAAAAAGGTTTTTAAATGTATTCTTTTCAAGAACATTCGGCTGAATTTTTACATATATGCAAGGAGATATTTACGGAAAAATATCTAACCAGCCTTTCATCTATCTACACATTTGACTACGGCGTATAAAACAATGTTAAAAACTAGGCAGTATGTGTATGTATGCATTCTTTCAAATGGCATATGAGGAAGTCTTTTGCAGAAATGATCGCCAACGTTAAGGAATCATGCTAATCAACCCTCCTTTACACGAGACTTGTCTCTATAAGGAGGATGTTTAGATTTAAGTTTTATCAAATAGTCTATGTATTGTAATGTCTGTATAATTATTGTTAAATAAAATAAATAAATAAAAAATAAAAATTTTATTAGATAAAGAGAATAAAAATGTCCAATTCAATATCCACTAGTTGCAAGCATGACAGATTCGTTATGAGATTCACAACAAGATTCACAACAAGCTAGAAAGATTGAAAATGTCCTTATAAGAAAAAAGACTTCAACAAAAAACGCGAAGGAAATAAAAAATGTTTATAACTAAACACCAACGCATTAATAAAAATATTTCCTGAAAATCAAATAATTATTTTAGACAAATGAATCAAACTCATTTGCACTACTACTACTACTATACTATCACTCATTTTTCTGTTCTACTTTACCATCACTCCGCATCCCACATTTGGGGTAGCCAGCAGAGCAGTTGTATATTAAAAACATGCAAACTTTCCTTTCTGTGCCAATATAAAATCAAGACATTCAATATGGGTGACAAACTTATGTCTGAATTTAAGAAATTCGCGAAATCCATTTGTTAAAACTAATCATTGTTTTTTTTTTTATTTATTTCAAATGGGTGCGTCCAGATAGTAGAATGCGAACGTCAATCATCAATCCAATCATTCGGTGAATCGTCACCGAATGATTGCATTGATGATTAATTGATGTTCGCATTCTACTATCTGGGAGCACTCAATAACGAACTCTTAGATCGGATGTTCTAAAAAGACCTTAGGAACGATTTAAAAGAAACGAAAAATGAGATCCCAAAAAGATAGTTGCTTCTAAGGTTTGCATAAAGCGTCTCTCGATTGGTGGACCTTAAATCGTGACAGTAAGAATGGTCGAGTTGGTGAACGTTGTCCATGGACACCGAAAGTGATTACTTAAGCCAGCCTAGAGCCAATTCGTAAGCGTTGGGACACCTTTCTCACATCCTCCGATTGGATTTTACACAATGTTGCATCGCGTAGACATGGTTCTCCAATCGAGGTTTCTAATAAGTTGGCAGTTTAAGGGAATACTCATTTTCATCAATTTAAGTGACGAAAATTTTTTTTTTAGTATTTATAATATTTTAATAATATTTTAGATTGAATATCAAAAACATTTCATACAAATAATCTTAATAGATATGAAATATTTTATTCACTAAATTTCATTAAAATATTTTTTTATTAAATTTTATAGGGTTTAGGAAAAGAGGAATGAATAACTTGATAAAAGGCTCGAATATTTTTTGATATCCATATCAATTTTATTGTATGTTTATGACAATGATATCTTTTTTTGAAATACAGTTTTTAAAAATCTTTGTTCCTTATTTCTGACAAAAAAAAATATAGTTACAATAAACTTTAGTTGCTTTAAATCAAACCTATCAAAACGAAACAGATTGACATAATAAGAAATGAATTTTCAAAGGAAAATTTTTATTTTTGTTTTTCTTTCACATCTCTTCAGGTTTTCAGAACGAAATTTTAATAAATCCAAAACACACTTCATGAAATCTTTGATGTTTTATTTTTGTTCAACAAAACGCGTTATGCTTAAGCTCTTATGTGAATATATCATTATATTTAGATTTTAATAAAATTCATCTTTATGTACTTTGTAACGTGTTTTTTTTTATTAAAATTCTTACACAATATGAGCTTTTGTTGAAAAAAAATAATTATTATCGTTGTAAATTCAAATAAATCACCGAATAAATAAAAACTTTTTATTGAACATTGTAATTTATTTATGTTTTGCGTTCTGCTAATAATCACACTCTGCAAGTTTTTTAAACGAGTAAAAATTAAGGAATTATCAGTTCATTTTTCATTCATACCATTACGGCATATCTTAAAATTGGGGTAAGTAGCAGACCAACTGCATGTAAATAAGCTTGCGTTCACGCCATGCATAATTATAAAAGTAAAGACATTCAGTATCATTGGCATACCTTATCGTAAAGATACGTACTTAAAGATTTTAAACATTCTCAATGCTGTACATACCTGCATTTTACAATCATAATACTCGAAAACTAACAAGAAAGAGTGGGAGACCTATTATTTGCCAAGAACTCAACAGGGTTGAGGCCTGAGTCGCCTGCATTTGAACGAAAACGTAACGTGAAAATGTGTTATTGACTCAGGCCTCAGATCTGTACCTACACTATGAATATACTCGTAAAAATGACACGAACTCTTATTTGATTTACTTATCAACTAAGACTTCGTTCAGTATGTTTATGCATATTATTCTCATTAATAAGTAGATGTAGTTTTATCATTAATTTTTTTTTTTTATTATTAATTCGTACTAAACGAGTAACTATACTATTCCCTCACGCCGTGGCCCAAGTGGCGTAGGCAGAGAGAATAGAACGCATTA
The DNA here is from genome assembly GCA_947579605.1 of Athripsodes cinereus. Classification (NCBI taxonomy): domain Eukaryota; kingdom Metazoa; phylum Arthropoda; class Insecta; order Trichoptera; family Leptoceridae; genus Athripsodes; species Athripsodes cinereus. The sequence goes on from OX388305.1 coordinate 14,344,337, forward strand.
CATCCATCTTTATGTATTTCTTTTGATTCTTGTACATTCATACAATTTCTCATTCAGGCACGTCGACTTCTCATACTCAAAACACGGCCGTCCTTGAGAATATGATCTATGCAATCAAACCACATAGTTTATATTCTAAAGAACGGTCGCGCTTTCTCGCACCCCTTCTATCTTCCCATATATCTTAGATATTTGTCATTCTTTCCTCATACATCCGTTCTTTATTTACACGCATTCTGTTTAACCAACTACTAATAGATGTAATTATGTGTTTTGAGTATGTAATTTATCAATGCGTACCTAGTGAGCAAAAGAAATTAAATAAATAAAATAATAATCACAACTTAAAATAAAATTTAAATGATTATAAACGAATTATTTTTCCCAAACGCGTGTCATAAGGGAAACAAAAAAACACGCGCATATCATCATAAAGTATTAAGTATTAACGATAAATGATGAAAAGATGACAAAGGACGATATATTTATTTCATAGTGGGGGTGTGAGGAAGCACGTACGTTCGAGAACCACGTAACGTGATCATGTGAATAAAATCCTCAGAGACGACCATGTGTTGAGTAAGAGAAATGGACATTCGTGTATGAGAAATTGTGTAGGTATATATAATTTCCGTGTGGGCCTCCGAGAATCGTGTTGAGCACCCGACAAAGAATTGGTCTTCCACTCTTTTTCATTTTACATCTTAAATTCAGCGACGAGCTTTGCCATCCATCCAAAAAGTCTTATTTTTTTATTGACATGGAGAGGATAGCATATTTATTGCATACGGCTGGTCTGCTGACTATTTGCTAGATGGGATAGTAGTAATAGTAGTGGATATAAAAAAGCGAAAAAAGTACCTATCTAGAGGTAGAGATGTCTGGCATTTCTAAACTGCAAAATTGTTGTTTTGTTAAAAAGATGTCATTTTTGATAATGTCAGCTATAATCATTTTCATAATTCAGATGGCTTACATAACAGTTACATGTCTTGTCACGAATGAAAACATACTCGTATCAGCGAAAATCATGTCAACAAAACATTACATCGTTGTTATCACCATCGTGATGTTTGTGATAAAAACGTTGATAGAGGATATTAAATAAATTACGATGGTTCTTGCATTATACCGCCATCTTGTGATCGTTAAGACACATAAAATGTAGAAGTAGGTAAGGTATTATTATTTTATGTCTCTTTTATCACACATTTTACCCAATTTTATGCAACTTTAATGTCTACCCTTAAAATTCTGTTTTATGAGACATTTTAAAATATGTAATATATTTCTCTCAATAAGGCCTAATTTAGAAATTGTACATCAAACGCACGTTTCTCTCCCGTACTATAAAAGTACCTATATTAAAATACATTCACAATAAAAAATATAATTCTCACGTTACATTTCCCTAAAGCTAATGTATAGTGTGATGTTCCTATGAATATGATACTTTTTCTATAGAATGATGGATTTATTGAGCTTTTTTTTTCAAATAACATTTTGTTGAATTACCGTTTGTTCAATATTCATCGACATCATACATTGACACGGTTGAGATATTTTAGCGTACCTAGATACATATTTTCTTGAGTTATTCCACTAGAAAGATATATGATTGTACAAAACATGAATAATTCATATGAATATTACCGCATTTTCTCGCAATATGTCCTTCTTTGATATTATTTACTTCTTCATTCAATGCGAAAACATTTTAAACACCCGGTCGATCAATCGAGAATATTGTACGTTTGAATATCTTATCTCTATGTATTTATTTTATCATAATAGTGTTCAATATATATTTTACAACATGTTTTTATTTAACCAAACGTGCACAATATTTGCTTAGTAACCAAACTAAATAGAATGATCTCTATTCGTATTCATTTTTGTTTTAATAAAGTATATTTTATCAACAAAAAAAATATTGATTTGGCGGTAAAGTTGTGGTAATTTCTAAACATGATGATGCGACAATCTACAAGAATCCTGCCATTCTCTTAACTTTATTTTCATAAAAACATTCACATACAATCAACATAAACGAACTAGTTTTATAGTAAGTTTGAATTCAAAACTTATCTTGTTTTACGCCAAGTCTGCACATATAATAGACTCGCTACTAAACTATTAAATATATACAGTCGATTCCGCTTAATTGGGACACATCGGCACTTAAGCATTTTGTCCCAATTAAGCGAAATTCTCATTTTTTTTAATTCATTTATTATTTTTGGCAACTAAGGCCATTAACCAGTAATATACACATAAAATTATTTTTTTCAATTATTTTATTTTCAAACTCTTGGAAACTGTAAATTACATATATGTAGGTTATATAAATTATCATATAAATTACAAATATGTACTTAATATAAACTTAAAAAAAAAATCCTAGTTAAAATAATAAATGGGTAGGTACATACAATTTAATTCAATGCAAAAATGAGTACATATTTTTTCTTGAGAATATGTGTAACATAATAATGTGCTGTGATCTTAGATTTACTGTCCCAATTAAGCGGAATATTGTCCCAATTAAACATATAAATTTACTATTGGTTAATTGGTTTGGTTTCTGTTCTTTGAGAGTTGTCCCAAATAAGCGACTGTCCCAATTAAGCGGAATCGACTGTATATATCTTGCGAGTCACTCTAGATAAAATAAACTAGATAAAATATGGGAGATAAGATATAACTTCAATCACCAATATAAAAATTGCATATTTCCGAGAGAGTTTCATCTAATATAAAAATTTCGTGACTGTCACGTGGCTTCAAATGACAAATAACGTACCCTTGCTAATTTGTTAAGTTCGCGCGACATTCTCTTGTATTTTTTTGCGATGCGCTCAAAAATGAAACCAAATATTTTATAAAAAAATAATCTTGTATTTAATTTAATCTCTATACTTATTTGAAGTTTTTTTTTATCAAAATAAATAGAAAAGATTACCTGGCGGGTACTTTGACTTAAAAACATTAAATTATTTAAGATGTTTTTTTCTCGAATATAAACATCTCAGATATATGGCCAGTATTGATTACATCTTTGCTGAATGTTTGTAAATAAGCACATTGGATTATTGACTTACAAAACTTAGCTTCCTAGTTCTGTATAGGAATTTTATTTACATTTTCTTTTCTTTCATACTCTAGTAAGAAGCAGTAAAAAAATAATTCGTTCATCAAAATACTTATGCAGCTATTTCTGTCCACTGCTGAACATTAGCCTCCCAAATATGCTTCCAGGCATCTCTGTCATTGGCATTCTGCAAGCAGTCACCAGAGATTTTTCTAATATAACAATAGGTAGTGACATAAAAATACTTATGCAGCTATTTCTGTCCACTGCTGAACATTAGCCTCCCAAATATGCTTCCAGGCATCTCTGGCATTGGCATTCTACAAGCAGTCACCTGAGATTTTTCTAATATAACAATAGGTAGTGACATAAGAATTGATTATAAATTTTATGGTTATATAATCAAATCAAATTAAAATAAATAAAATTTAGAACAGTACAATTTCATCTACGATAGACAAACCGGACTTGGCGATCTCCTACAAACGAATTTTCGACAATAACCGCAACAATAACGCATAATTATACGGTACGTGTAGGTAGATTGTCGAAAAGTTCACCAGAAGTCGATCGCTATGTGCGGTTTGTCTACGGCCCCAGTGATTAGGGCAGAAACTTTTAAAATGCGATTTTCAAATAAAATAAAGTCAATTGGAATTTCATTCAGAGCCCTTGTTCGATGAGTATAACTTTATCAACGTTTAAGATCGCCGTTAATATTTTTGAAAGTTGTGGTAAGAAAATATATTGTTATAACGTACTATGTTAACGATGTTTAACTTAATTTGTCAGCTTTAAAAGGAAGAATTTTACAATTTTGGTTATAACCAGAAATTAGGCACTATTTAATTATACTAAATTGAAACATTATATTAAATATTAATGGTACACTGTACGAGTACACACATTTTCATTTCTACAACTCACTCGATTTGATTTCTTGATGTCGTACCCTTACAATTAAACCATTTCATTAATGATTATTATAGAAATCCATACAAATATTAATAACATTATCTTCAGTTTGCCCCATTTGCATAAACTTTATATCTTTCACTAGAGGTGAAATATGTTCCTACAGGAACAGGGTCAATAAAACAGATACCTTGAATATTTACTTTTGGGCCTAATTTTTTCTCCCTTCTGTGGAAAATCCGAAATATCTCTTCAAAGATAAACGGGTACCTACTGAGATAAAATAGCTATCTAACAAATAATAGATTATTTCTATTGTATACGTGTATATGAAACAGTAGTGTAAAGTATTGATAGAAAAAACACGTTTGTTTAGTATTAGTTTTTTTCGTAATATTATCATCTCATCTCTTATGAAAAATACTCGTGGGTGTAAGTGTATTTGAAAACATATTTATGTAAATACAAAATTTGGTTGGGCTTAGGTTTACAAAATTGTTTGTTTTTTTCGACACCATATTTCCAAGTAGTAAAATTAATAGGGAAAATAAATTTAATTTAGACATTATGAAAGTCCATTTACGATTACATCTCAAGTAAAAGTTAACAACATCGTCAACCCTTTATAAAAATATTGATATTGTTGTTTTGAATTTCAGTTGCCAGTCCTCCCGACAGACGTGCCACTAGAGATGACGCTGGCGTGGTACCCCCTCCTAGGGGGGCACCACCCGCTCCTCCCCCGACCACCCAGCACCCACCCACACCACCTGCAAGGAACGGACAACTTGCAAGTAAGTATAGCACATTATTATTTTTATTCTCTTAATCCTACCATTAAATATTTTAGTCGAACGGTCTTCAGTTGCTCAGGTCTTCAATTTGCTCATATCAGTCATGAGCAAATTGACCTACTGATGCAAATTAATTTATAAGACTTATTCAAACCGAACTTATCCAAACTTGTACTCAAGTTCATTATATTATATAATTTATGTTTTAACATCCATGTTGTTGACATGGTTAATAAGGGGGTGAGGGAAAAATTACCAAATCAATGTTTTATTTTTCCTTATATGTGCAGTTTAAATACATCATTAGCATTTATTATTTTTTACAAAACATTTTTCTTCACGTGAAAACTCGGAATAATTTTTATTACATAGTACAGTATTCCTCAATTTAATTTGTTTACTAACTCATATATATTTTTTTACTATCCAATGATGATATTTATATTCTCGGTTGTGCTGCGTAGATGTTTGATATATTTTATAAAAGTATTTTTTTATAAAAGTCTGAATAACTAACTGCTAAAAAATCGTAACATCAGCTGTAATCTGTTCTGTTTATTAAGGATAAAAAATATTGAATCCGTTAATATTCCTAAGGGCAAACATAATATAAATAATCTGTAGAAGTAAAATAATCAAAATATCATGTTATTACTATTGATTTCAGGAATTTGTTTTATCCAGTATAAAGTAAAACGAGATTATTTATCATTCTTGTTTGATGGTTGTAATTTAAAAGGGAAATAATATTATGTAGGTACTCTTTATATTCATCGTGTAGTATATGAAGGGTGATTAAAAATAATTTTAAGTATTTCGTGGTGATCTATAAACGTTTATGTTTGTTATCATATACTAAATATAGATACTTTTTTTTATAACATCGTTTATATACAAATATTACTAGATCCAAACCAAAAGTACCTCATAAAGTAGACATACATAAAAATAAAAGTATTTTTGCTCAAAAAAATATATTCTGACGAATAAGCTATATGCACTGGTAAATAAAAAGATAAGAGAATCGTTTTGTATAAACAAAGTAAGATACAAAATACAAGAAAAATAGGTACAGGATCATATAAAGGAAATCTGTTTAACAATAAATGTAAAGTGCATATTTTCGTATAAGCTACGAGAAATTTATTGGGCAAGGCATCAAAAATCTGCGTCATAGTTACTTTTACACTTACTTAAGTTATAAGGTGAAAGTTAATTAATTATTTCTATTTTTCAAATAAATTGTTTTGTATAAGACAATCTTGAGAATTTGAAACTTAGAAGGAGAAAAAATTAACAGATATATAATTATTTTTTATATTGAACAGTAAAATATCCCTGAAAATACTAACGCAGTGTTAAATATCCACATAAATTACCAGAACGTGATAAATACGTATACGTACGAAGTGTGCCGCGCTGTGAAGATTAGCTGTGTTATATACCTTATATAATTACTGAAAATAATTTATTACTTCCCATTTAGCTACACTTTAACCCTTAAAGAAACGATGACGTCCTCAATTTGTCGACAAGGAAACATCCTTAAAGAAGTGTGAAATTCAAATTCAAATATTTTTATTTAAATAAAATTAACAATTTCATAATATTACATACACACCTTATTACTAAAAAACACATTTATTAGGTACATATTTGACCCTCAAAATTGAGCAGTGCTCGTGCTTTGAGGGTTTAAACATATGTATTTCATATAATTAACATAAAACAATAGCGCTCACCAAATAATAAAAAAAAAACAAACACATATCTACAATACAAATAGCAACCAAATACAGTTTCCTAACAAAACTCAACAACAGAGCAGTTGAACAGCTATTTAAAAATATCTTTCAGATACAATTTAAAACTCTGAATTTTTTTTGTAGAATCAAACTTAGATTTTTTGTTCAGCTTATTGTACCACACAACACCCAAATGAGTATAGTGGTGTTGTCCAGCAGATGTTTTACTGGGAGGTACCTTAATTGGGCCTCCCAGTCTTGGACACGCACTAATGTCATCCGGCGAGTGGAGTTTTCGTACAAAATACTCTTTACAGACCTGAGACACTGAATTTCTCTTATAAATATTATCCCATGTGGGCACCAGAAATTCTTTAAAAAGTTCTGAGGTTGGGTGGTCCAAAGGTTTTTTAAGAATTATTTTTATAATACTTCTTTGGCTGACGCCCAAGGAATAGAGAGAGTTTTTATATGCCCCACCCAAACTATAATACCATATTGCAACACAGATTGGACAAGAGAAAAATACACTTCTTTCATTTGTTTAACATTCAAAATATCCCTTAGCCTATAAAATATATAGAACATTTTCCTCATTCTCTTTACAGTAGTTTGCACATGGTCTTTCCATTTCATATTTGAGTCAATTTCAACTCCAAGATACTTAACAGTATTTGATTCCTTTAAATTTACACAATTTGAACCACCACATGATTTTATCTTATTTGTGCAAGAGTAACTATGAATTTCAATATCAAGGGTGGAAGTAGGTTTACCTTTAATATTTATAGAGAAATTGACATAATTCGTTTTCTCAGCATTCAGTGATAATAAACTCGCGTCAAACCAGCCCTTGAGCAAATTAATTTCTGTATTCACAATTTTTTCCACTTCTTCCCATGTACTACCATGGGCAATCAACGCTGTATCATCGGCAAATGACAACACTGTGGATTTAAGGGAAAGGCCAAAAATTAGTTAACATATAAAATAAATAATATTGGCCCAAGAACCGTACCCTGCGGAGTAAAGAAAGTACCGAGAATTATATACATATTACATACACACACACACACACACATTGACTAGTGATTCATTCTTCGTGTCATTTATCATAATATATTCACAGCTTAAGCCTTTGACGTACTGATTAATTAAAAAGAAAGAACAACGATATATTAAATAAATCAAATGTTTTTGTGTTAACACTTTGGAAATTCATTATAATTAAAATGATTTTAAAAACACTGTATAATTTCCAAATTAAATTTATTCACCTCAAACGTTTTCGCCAAGGCTTCTACTTGGCATCATCAGGAGGACTAATTAGTTTAAGTTCATATGTAGTGAGTCTGTTTTCTATTAGTCTAATTAGTCCTCCTCTAATTTGTCTAATTAGTCCTCCTGATGATGCCAAGTAGAAGCCTTGGCGAAAACGTTTGAGGTGAATAAATTTAATTTGGAAATTATACAGTGTTTTTAAAATCATTTGAACGATATATTAGTTTGGATGAGCATTTGAAACAGGAGAAATAAAACCATCACGATGTATTTCAGTTATGGCGTAGCATGCGGACTAATTGTAACTAACACATTATATCCGTGTTAATAGAAAAATAAGACTTTCAAAATGTTATCATATAATTAAAATTATTTTGTAAAATTGTATAATTTCCAAATTAAAATTATTTACCTCAAACGCTTTCGCCAAGACATCTGCTTGGCATCATCAGGTGGACAAATTAGTTAAAAGTATTTGGTTAAATTTAGCTAATTAGTCTTCCTGGTGATGCCAAGTAGAAGCCTTGGGGAAAACGTTTGAGGTAAATAAATTTAATTTGGAAATGATTCAAAGTTTAAAAAATGATTTAATGATATGTTAATAATGAATTTACAAAGTGTTAGCACAAAAACATTGAATTTTCCATAATATAAAAATTATAATCCCTTTTTATATCATTACGAATATTTATGGTATTGTAAGTATTTTACTCATATGTTTAACAAATTTGGAGACCTACAGGTGAATTGTAACGTAAGTAATTATCGTAATTCATTTAAAACAATCAATATTTTTACTAAAACTAATTGTTTCGTAGAAAAAATTTAGGTGTTTCCTAGCTCCGACAATATTGTATGGAAATGGTCAAAATTTTATATGTGCAATTCAACAATGAGTTTTGCTTCCCATTCTGAAAGTCTTAATTTTGTTAATACAGATAATACCACCTGCATGTTTATTTCGTGCAGCTAGTCTGCTGGCTATTCCACTTGTGGGATACGCCGTTATGGTGCAGTAGTAGTAGGTAATATTTCAAAAGAGCTACTAGAAATTATCCGTTATTCATAGAAATAACTTGGCGCAACCTAGAAAACAAAACACTAATTGGAAAAGTTAAAAGTACTAATTAAAAATAAAACTATCCCCCTGTTTCAAACTGCGATAATTTAATATTTTAATAATTATGCATCGTACACTTTATAGGAAGGTATGTAAATGAGTATATTATCAAGATTTGTTCTTTTTAGACAAAGCTCAGATATTACATGCGCGAACTTTTTGTGTTTGGAACTATCTACCCTTCCGAAATAAATAATTACAAGAGTCTTTAAGAATAATAGCTGTTTCTTGAGAACAGTCAGCTGATATTGACCTTAAGCCGCTATGATAAGAATATAAACGATAAGTCTTAACTTGCCTGAATAAAATTATTTAACGACCTTTTTTCCCCATTAACCTAAATATTGTAAAAAAAAGAGTCTATGAAAAGAAATGAAAAACGATTGTTGGTGAACTTTTTTCAGTACACTGACAACAATGTATCATTTTTTCCCCCGAGATTTTGTTTTACGTTACTTTTTTATCGCTTGATGATAAACGTGAGTACCGACCTATTATAAATAGGTTACATTCTGTCTCATATATATAAAATATAATAATCTATATACATACAGTTGTATTTTCTTGTCATAAAACCACAGCAAGTAGAGAAATAGGACAGATTTTAAAGATCCAATGATGTTTTTTTTTATTTACAAAACTGTTTCATGGTAACCCATAAAATTATATTTCTTTTTTTTAATATTGCTTGACCAAAATTCGTAAACATGAGAGAGGGTATAAAAATGCTAGCTCGTGTAAAATGTCTCGATGGAATCGTCAATAAATATTTCGAAAAGTATTAAAATATCTACAAGCTTTGGGATTATCATTGTTATGTCATATTGTTTGCTAATAAAATTATTTTCAATCACATTGTATTCACTAACGCAACTCAATTTTTTTTTTTAAATTGATCTTTAAATCTCCAAAATTCAATGTATTCATTCAATCCAAAATAAAACCAATTTCTTGGTGTTGTACAATAACACTAAAAATTAATTAATTGATAAAAAAAAGTATATAATGGAAGAAAACACAACTGGTTATAGTTTTACTCAACATTTAATTGAATAGTGACCTGGTTTCGACTTATAAAGTCATTGTCAAACTAGTATAAGATATTACTTACTATTTACTTACTACTTACTTACTATTAGATACTATTAGAGATTAGTTTGACAATGACTTCTCTATAGTTCTATATTATACCTAACTAATATCTAATATTAGTTTGACAATGACTTTATAAGTCGAAACCAAGTCACTATTCTGGGTCTGGGTGTTACGTACTTATGTGTTAAGTGTATTGTATATGTGTGTATCGTCATGTTAATACAAGATTCATATCTGAGTTTCGGACTAGCTTGATCTGTGTGAATTGTCTATGCATGTCATGTCATATTCAATTAAATATTAAGTAAAACTGAAACCAATTGTGTTTTCTTTAATCATAATGTAAACATGGAGTTTTACTAAATAAATGTCGACTCAATAAATAAATGATAAAAAAGTCTTAACTACTTCTAACATACGTGCTTACATTAAACATTTCTTAACTTTGGTATTCAGGCATTAATTTTTAAATATAATTTTGTTTCAAAAAGTGTATTACAATTGCCTATAAAGGCGATAAGGATGTAAACGATTTTCTGTTCCGTCATTTGCCGTAAAAGCCCTCAATAAGAACGGGATGAGAAAATGGAGAAGGATTAGTGAAGCAATGAGATAAAATTGGGAATTAATATTTTACTTCTGGTCATTTATGTCTACAAGTCACTGTATCCTACATGGAGTAATAAATATCTGCTTTATAAAACCAATTAATAATATTGTCCTTAGTAAAATACATCTAATACTTAAGATTAATGTAAGCTTGCACTACGTTAAAACCCTTTAGTAAGTTTATTATACATACATAGGTTGTTGGGTGGGAGACACTTTGTTTATAAATACTTCCTTCGGAGATCCCTGATCAAACTTGCTTCTAGCACCACTCCAAACTAGAAAGAGAACCTCGAAATAATCATAAATATCTAGAAAACAAATGATATTACAAATAACAAAGATAACATTTTGAAATATCAATGAAATATATATAAATCACATTGCACGTGTCTTTGACCATTATCACCTAGTCACAGAAGTTTAATTTTTCATGTAGATAATTCCATCGTGTTATACAAATAAAACATTTATTACTCCCATTATAGGTACTTAATTAAAATATTTTATGTGAGTCTTGTTAAGAAAAAAGAGAAATTAGACAAATATTCCCATTTGCATATATTATCGCGATGTAAATATCACTTAACGTGTGACATGCATACAAATGTTTGTTAATGATACTAAATATTCATAAAAATACTCGCGATATTTCGCGTAAAAGCATTCTGTTTGAGAAATGTTACGCATGTTATGAAGGGTTTCTCGGTTTCATAAATCATAAGTGAGAAGAGAATAATATTATTTATATCAATGGGTATAATAAAATATAATATTGAAATATTCTATCCATTTTTTGCAGATTTTTGCGATGAATTATTTTTAGAAATGTTTATTCATTAGGTTAATTCAGTAAGCTATTTTTTTACATTTTCATTCGGTTTATTGATCCTTTTCTTTCAATTCATTTTGATGATGTCTTAATATAACGCTAGACTCTCTTACAATGGAGAGTAAGGGCCAACATTATAAAAGTCCGTTATCTCAAGTTATTTTAATATGGTCCAAAATTTGATATAACTACTCGTTTTTCAGCATTATAAACATCCGTTAATATTGACCTAGAATCTGAATATAACATTACATATTACGTAATGTTATATAACATACGAGGGTTGCCTTTTAAGTTTTGAGATACGGCAAAACCAGTGTGAATATGTCAAATCTGACATTGTCATCGTAAAATTTGAAATATTTTATGGTAAACATACTCAGAACGTTTTGTCATACGAGTGATATTTCTATTATTTACCTATACATATTTGAAAAATTAACTTTGTCAAAAAAATGGAATTGAATCGTGAACATTTTCGTGCGATAATTTTCTATGACTTTCGACGTGGATTAAACCAACAACACTGTGCCGATCAACTCATTGCGACTTTTGATGATGAAGCACCATCTTAAGCCATCATGATTCACTGATTTTCTGAATTCAGCCGTGATCACACTTCGTTACAGGACGAACTTCCTGAAGGTCGTCCAAAATCGGCTGTTGTGCCCGAAAACATCAATGCTGTGCGTGAACTGATTTTGCAAGATCATTATGTGACATACGGTTAGATTATGGTATGTTTGAACATTAGTTCCACTTGCATATGTTTAATATTGCATGAACATTTGGCTGTCAAAAAGATTTTTTCGCGTTGGATACCGCATAATTTGGAAATTGCTCAAAAAAAGGCTCGTGTCGATTGTTGCAAACAAATGATGAAAAAATTCAATTGTGGTGCTTCAAAAGACGTTTAGAAGATTATGACAGATGACGAATTATAGATCTATGCACATGAGCCCGAAAATAAACAGCAATTGCCTGTATGGGTCTTTCTAAACGAGCCAAATCCAACAAAAATTGTTCGCGCATGAAGCACTTCAAAGCAAATGATCGCCTGTTTTTTCGGAATTACTAGTTATATCACTACCATTCTATTATAGCAACGTAGAACGGTTAATTCTGAATGGTACACCACCATTTGTTTGCCAGAAGTGTTCGGAAAAGTAAGGGAAACCAATTGCAGAAGACGAATCATTCTCCACAACGATAATGTAAGCTCTGACACATCAGCTCAAACAAGTGCATTTTTGAGCATTCAAAACATCGAATTTAACAACCAATGATTTCTTCTGATTCCCGCAGATCAAAAATAAATTGTGATGTCAATGTTTTTCGACGCTCGAAGAGGCGGTTGATGCGTTCAAATCACGTGTTTTGGAGGTACCTCAATCAAACTGGAAAAACGGCTCCAAAAATCAGTTCAAACGCATGCAAACGTGGATTGATCTTCACGGAGAATATTTTGGAAAACAATAAAGCCATTTTTGATTATAAATATTTGTTTTCCTTTGCGTATCTCAAAACTTAAAAGGCAACCCTCGTATAACATTACATTACTCGTATTATGCTAGCTACTGTAAAATTATACTAAAGTTTACTTTGATTTTTTATTTGTTTAAAGAACATATTATCCTTCCTTCAATCTACGTAAAATTCAAATCCTTCCATGACAGTTGTTTGTATGAATCATCGTTTAAAAACGGAAATGAAATATAATACAAAAAACGAGAAATTTCATTGTGTATTTTTTATCTCCAGCCGATAAGATTTTTGACTGAAATATTTTCAAATTTACCTAACAACCTTTCCAAAATAAATATTATACACTTATCATATATGTAATATATCATACATAAATACTTATCACCTTCAGGTAAGAAATATGAAAAAAATATTTATAAAAACCTTTTTTGCAAGTAGACCAATTTATTTCATCATTTATAAAGTACCATAATTTCCACGTTATTTAAATACAATTTAACTCCTTTCTTATTAAATTTATGTCAAAAATATTTTTACAAACTTTTTACGTTCTATTTTTACTAACCAGAGCAGTTTTGTTCAGCCGATCTTCAGTTTTGCCAGGACTTGCCCAGTGAAAAGTTTTTTTTTTTTTATTTATTATAATAATTATTATATCGTCGTTGCATATTCAAAATGAGGTATATGCGAACATTTTTATTTAGGCGTACTCTTTAAAAACTGTTCATTAGGGCATTAAAATTGTTGTTTGGATTTTTTATTGTCATGCGATATAATTCTTTAATTATTAAATCTCAATATTTGGTATTAAGAATCGTACACAAATGTACAGAACTAATGTCGCTATAAGCAGTAATCTGTACCTGAGAGCCATTTAGTCTTAAATACTAAAATGCAATTTTCAAATTCAATTATTCAATCGAAAAAATCTCAACATTTTACTATTGATAAGCAGTTCATAGTATAGTACAGCTTATTACATATACCCTATAGTATAGACCCAAAGCATTTCTGTACTCAAGACTCACGACTGTTGTGTTATTTCCGCTTTTTTCGTAACTTTGGCATTTTTGACAAAAATGCACTTGAGTCCTAATGGCTGACAGAGTTTATTCTAGAAATGTCAAAACATTTATAAATTACAAACCCCATTTTGAATATGCAGCAAATTTATAATACAGTTTACATTTTTTATATGTACGATGGTGACCGCTAAATAATGACCAATTGACATTTACTGAAGAACATATCGTAACTAATCGAATATTTCTTACATCAATTTGATAGTAATCATCTTTTTTACATCAATTTGACAGTAATCATCCTATTATTAGAATTGAATTCCAGGCAACTTATTAACTCTATCTAGTTTACTTATATTATGCAAAACAACAGCTGTAGAAAAAAACTATTCATTTCTGCTTAGGTAGGTACTCTTACGTTCTCTGCCAGAGCAAATCGATAAAGTAGTTCAACATTGTATTTACCTTTCTCTTCAATCTACTTCTATATCTTATTGGCTCTACGAAATACTCATTCTCAAAATGTTGTTGGACACTTTTTCAATTTATTACTCGAACATTATAAAAAGTTATTTATTTGATAGTAATTATTCTTTTAATTTATTACTATTTTTTTTATTTTATTTGACAAAGTTGCGTTGTTCAATACTTGATTCTAAATGAAATTACTGTAAACGATAGGTCTCATATAAACCAATAAACAAATTAACAATAGTTTGATTTTATTGGCACTAATGATGTGGTAATCACGAAATATTTTTAAAATATTTTGTTATAGTTATAATGTACTACGCCACATAAATTTTTATTATTATTATTATTGGACAATATTAAAGTGTCGTTTACGTGCCAAACCACCTCAAGGACACTGTACATTGCACAATTCATAAATTCTAGGACATTGCATCCACGTCATATTATAAATATAGATAAATACATAGATAAATAAGAAATCTTGGATACATAAAGGTATCCACGTCAGAAGTTTATTTTTACCTGACTAATGAATAACGCTTAATCACAGGAAAATAAGTAGGTATGTAGAAATGTATTGACTAGTAATGGAACAAAACACTATAAATGTACTTTAAGAAGGTACTGTATCTATAATCCCTTATCGAAATAATAAAAAAGCTGCGCTTTCGGTGGCTCGAGCTTTAATACATTTATGAAGTACAAAATACCGCCACGGCGTCATGGCGTGGTTGAGTTCTTATTGCGGCTTAATTTGCTCGATCCAACGGAAGCGCAGATATTTTAAAAAAGCATTTATGTTATTTTAATAAATGGTAGGTAGTTAATAAAGATTTTGACCTGCTTTTAATACAGTGCTGAAATAGAGAAGGATAACGCGTCATTGTTTTGCAAGCTAATCTCAATATTGTATTAATTCAAAATGTTATCATCATTTTGTATTTTGCGGATCAAATGTTAACATTATATAGGTACCTACTCCATCAATGGTATTTTTACAATTAACCATTGTATGAGGTCATATAAGTAAATTTAACACATGACAAGGTATGGATGCGGGTTCAAGTCCCATCCGGGGCACTACGGAATAACTCGACGATGGTTTTTCTAAGTCTTATATGGTAGTTTCGTGTGTTTAATTTACGTTTCATACTTCAACTTACATTTAGTAACATACTTGATGTTAATGTTCGGATACAATAAAGGATTGTTAAATAAAGTATTTAAAAGTATTATATGTTGAGTTTTTTTAAAACTAAATTTACAAAACAGTCGAATCCTTTGAAATTTAAATCAAAATTACGAAGAATCCAGAAGTTTTTATTGCAAACTGCCGTAATTCAAATAGTTTTAGGACTGACATATTAGTACAAATGGATATCCAATTTCGATCTCAGGTGACTTGTAAAACAACTAAATTTAATATTATGTGCACAAATACATGCTCAAGCGTCTTTCCACCAATTTATAGAATAACTAAGACAGTCGTCAATTACAATGTGAAACTTATAATATTGTAACCACGGGGCCATTTAAGTATTAAGCATTTGATATTTTGTGGCGTCTAATAGTTTGACAAGTCCGATACACTGAAACGATTCACCTAGAAACCGCTACGAGTGTATACCTTCAATTATTTACACAGTGGCCCCTCGTGTTTCCGATCATTGCGTTCTCTTCTTTAATAGCTTCCAATAATCCTAAACACAGTACAAGGAAGACACGACGTTTTCTATACCTTCTATGAGCATATTATTAAGCCTATTTAGTCTTAGTGTGTAAACAAATAAAAATACATGGAAGTATTTTTATTTGTTTATTTATTCTTTCTTTACTGTACATTGATCAAAATACATTAAATTTTATAGAAAAATGCATTCAAGTTAGATGTAATCAATATACAGAGAATGAGTTTATCGGAAAGGCGCGATGTCTTCTATCTAACTCAAAATCACAAAAACATAAAAATCAATTTGAACAAATGGTAATTTAAAAATAAGCATAGGATATACATAGATACACACATAGTCATAAAAAAAACATACATAGCAAAAAAGTGATAAAATAGTAGAGTACAAATATAAAATAGGAAGGGGGAGGGGGACAGGAGTGATGGGTTTTAGATTTCAGAGGCCGTGTTTGAGAAAACCGTTTTCTTTGTAACGACTCGCTTGAAAGATGTTAGACTTTGAGTCAGTCTAAGATAATAAAGTAGAATATTCCAGCAACGAGCAACCTGAACTGCAAAAGAATTCGAGACAAAAGTTGTTTTTTGTAAAGATTAACACTCTTATTTCTTACACCTTCCTGCTCTTTCTGTTATATTGTAATACACTCGGGAACGAAGGCTAAAATAATAAATGTTTTGAACTAAGAACAATTATGTGATAATTGAGATATCTCTTTATACAATACTTGTGAAGATAAAACTTGGTTACTTGTAGAAATGGTCAATTGTGAATAGAGCGCCTTGTAGACAGTTGTAAAACTTTTAAGCAAAAATAAAGTATATGGAATAACTAACTCACAAATTACATAGGTACTTTATATTATAATAAAATTTGGTAAGATGTAGAAATAGTGAATTGTAAAATAGAGCCTTGTAGACAGTAATTGTAAAACTTGTAAGTGAAAAATAATGTTTATGGAATAACTAACTCACAAATATAATAAAATTTGGTAAGATGTAGAAATAGTGAATTGTAAAATAGAGCCTTGTAGACAGTAATTGTAAAACTTGTAAGCAAAAAATAATGTTTATGGAATAACTAACTCATCGTATCATTAAAAATGTAATAGATAACAAGGACGTCTTATTACTAAATAAAAGGTTGGTTAGTCTAACATATTTATTTTTTTATTAATTCATATCATATTATAATCACAGCTTCATTTATTCAACCATAAACTACAATGAAAATTTGACAGTATCATAATGTTTTTTTAGTAATTTTTATTTTAACTTTCTTTTTCACTTATTTATTATTTTAAAATATCTACATGTCTTTGAAATTAAACTGTAGGTAAATAATATTGTTTGATTAAAAAGTATTTACTTACTTTTTCTTCGTAGATACACCAAGATCGCAAATTTTCAAACTCATTACAGTAGAAAAAACATCAATTTATAATTTGACGCAAATATTCCACATCGGAAATACAAAATATACTCGCGATCAAAAATAAATTTTTAATGACTTAATCTGAAAAGTTTTTTTTCAATTTCTTGGATCGCAGTGATAATATACGAGATATTTGTTATAATACCCTGGATTAAAAATTATGTTCTTTATCTACTCAGAAATTCTGCTGAAATAAAATAGTTGAGTTCTGCTAAAATAAAACAGGTGGCCATAAATGGAGTGAGTATCAAACAAGTAAGAGAGTTCATGTTCTTGGACAGCAGAGTAAACCAAGATGGAAACTCCAAATCGGAAATCGTGAGCAGGATAAACCAGGCTAGAATTAAAGATAAATTGAAAAAACACAGTATGTACTTGTTGGAGGTCCATTTCAAGATAAATTGAAAAAAACAGTATGTAGTTATCCACCCATCCTGAATGTCTTGATTTTATATTGGCACGAAGAGGACAGCTTGCATGTTTATTACATGCAGCTGGTCTGCTGGTTACCCCACTTGTGGGATATGCCGTGATGGTATGGTGGTATGGTAGTTAACTTCCAAATGACTTTTATTAATCTCGCGTAGACTCTCGACTCCATCATCAGGCGATTAGTAAATGGAGTCGAGAGTCTTCGAATACTAGTACGCGAAGTTAATAAAAGTCATCTGGAAGTTAACTACATAGGTACTGTTTTTTTCAATTTATCTTGAAATGGACCTCCAACAAGTACCTTCGGTCAATAACATCAATATTTCAGCAAAGAATTGCCTTTAACAAAAAATCTAAAATATTGGAATCCCCAAATATTGATTTAAGCGTTAGGAAGAACCATACTAAAGCCTTTGCATCGAGTATTCTGCTATATGGTTGCGAGACGTGGACCATCAGCAAGAGTAGAAGCGAACGGTTGACGGCCTTTGAGATATTGTGCTATAGACGCATGCTGAAGATTCATTGTTCGGAACACGTCGAAAACTTTTACTGTATATTCAAGAAAAATATGTTTGAAAACAAAAACATAATAAAATTTGATAGGTATTTAAAGATTTTCATAAATTGATTGTTTTTCCTCACAACATTTCCTAACTATAAGACACCTAGCCAACAAACTATATATATATATGTAAAAAAATATACAAGTATTTAATTTCCACGCCAATAAAAGATATATGATATATTTTACAGTTTCTGTGTCATATAAAATATACAGTTTTGGTGATATATATCTCTTCGCATATTCACCTCTTAAATGATGTAATCTTAAATGACATGATCGCAGGAGAACGAAACACTATATAGATCTATCCTTGCAAACTTCTTTCACTTTCTTCACATTGATCAAGTTTCTCATACATGCACACCGATTTCTCTTACTCAACACGCAGCCGTCAGAATTTGATTCACGTGATCAAACCACATGGTTCTTGGACGTTCGCGCTTCTTCACACCCCGTCTTTCAGATAAATACATCCTCTTCGTCATTCCTTCATCTTGCATTCGCTCAACATGTCCAAACCATCGTAACCTATTTCTTCTCGCATCCACTCATTCTCCTGATATCCTCGTTGTAATAATTATTTTCAATAAAACCAAAATATTATGCTTCCATCATTTGACATGTTACGATTTGGATGGTAATACTATCATATAGAAATTACAATGTACTATTTAGATAGACACACCATTCTCTATTGTCTCCCCTAAGTGTCACTTCAATTCACCATTACCCTCATTTACCAGTAGACAGTGTAACATAATACACACACACACCCTCACACACCCACACACACCCTCACACACACACACACACACACACACACATACACACATACACACATAGTGGATAGTAGATATATACGACATTGTGTTTGGTAACTGTTGAGACATATATCCTAACGGACAGTAGATAGCCATATCCATAATGAATAATAATAGACATGATTCACAAATCGTTCCTTCATACAGTATATGCCATCAACATAATATAATTATTATACAAAAGAACAATCCAAATAATTTTGTCCTTGTTAAAACAAAGTCCTTTATTTTCTTCTTTTTTGTGTACCCTGTCAGGTCCTCTAAACATTGGTGATTATTAAAGCGCGATCCTTAACAATTCCTCTGCGCCCGTTGCTCCATTCCATGACATTCACATCTCTCCTATCAGGCCCTATTCATTCTTCTATTTGCTCTTAGATTGTCAAAAGATTTTATTTTGATTTTAAGATCTTACGAACTATATTATTTTTCTAAAATTCTCTGTCTGCTCCCACTCCATGAACAAGAAATAGAAAATATTATGATGATATTTTATTGATCTCTTCAGTAATAAAGTAATAAATAATTTCCATGGGGAAATGTCTTCATTCTGATGAGCTGTGGACTCCAACTTTAATATGGCCCAATGATAATACTATTTTTTTAACAGAAAGATGACAAAAATTCAATTGGAATATCATTATTTAGTATTATTCTACTTGATAAATATCTAATAGATATGTTTTTTTTGACACGATACCAAATCAAAGGTGTAATTTTAATCAAATACTAATCCTGAGTTGTTTTATATTTCTTAGAGCCTATTTTCCATTTGGAATGATATAAACTTGGAGTAGAATAAAATTTTAATCTACATAAAAACAGTACCTTCCTGAAATTTGAACTTTAATTGATCTGAAACGAAGTTAATTATTTATTTGGAGCGTATAACAAGCTTGGTATGTATTCTTAGAAACGAACCATTTTTGTTTATAGTCCAATTAGAATTAAAATCCTTGTTGTATCTTTATTTAATTAAGAGTAAATATCACCAATCAATGTTTATTTATCATTGTAAATTAAGAGATGACTTTTATACCTGGATTTGGAATTTAATTGCATTTAATTAATTTCAATATGTTGTAGAATGAATAGTAGTAATTTTGTTGTATATTAAATGTTTTATATTTTCATACAAATCTTTTCAAAATATTTTTTCATAACGCAACAAGTGATTTTTTTTTTTAGAAAAAGATATATCTCGGTTTTGTTTGTTATAAACTCAAATATTATCTTGTACACCTTTCACAGTAAGCTACTAAAAGCTTGTGTCGTGAAAGGGAAGTTTGCCGGTACCTGGTATCGAACCACGGACTCCTTGTTCACGAGGCCGAGACTCTACCTCCAGGCTACCGACGAACTCATAGGTAATTGATGAAATAATAGGGAATTGATGCTCATGAATTCATTGGTTTAGTATAAACTGTATATTATAAATGATTTATTATTGTACCATATTATCTTAATCAAAATGAAACCAAAAGTGTAGGTATTCGTATTGGAAAACACCTGTCATGCAAACTCTGAAAGACTCTCAATAGACTACGAGTCGTTATCACATTGAAGGAGACCCAACGTCCACCCGGATACCACAGAAGTCTGGGGACTTCCGTTTATCCATAATTCTACACTTTATGAATCTTATTGATACCGGAGGTACCATAGTGGGCAGCCTGAAGGGCTGACGCAATAAAATATCCGCCGTGTGTGAAATATTTTGAATACACTACTTCGATGCCCTTCTAGCCGATAGAAACAAATACAAAAATAATATAAAAATAATAAAACAAGCAAAAGCCTTTTCTTAATCTAAAAACGAGGAGTTAATTTTATCTTAATTTAAAAATAAGAATATTTTACTTCTTAAATTCAGCGATGAGTTTATTGCCCAGACTGTGAAAAATTATAATTATCTAACGAAGTTTACAAACATAATTATAATATGCTAAATATTATAGGTAGTTGACATAAAAGAATAAAAAAAGTATTACAAATAGGGTGAAGTGAATAATGTATTATTCTTAAATATATATCAAATTAAGCATATTTTGTTATTTTTTGATTAATGTTATATTGTATCTGTTGTCATGTATGTAACAAATAAAAGAAGAATATGAATAAATAAAAAGATATTAAAATAAAAATAGGTGAACGTTTACCAATACATTCTTTTTTTATATATCTACGTATGTAGCGTACATGTTACGTAACCTTAAGTCGATGTTAAATAATTATTAGAATATGTACATTTTATACTGTTTCATTAAAAAAAAGAGAATAACATACATATCTGTAAAAACTTATTCACCCTTTCTGTTTTAGAATAAATGAAGATTTTTATTAAAACGCGTAAAAGAAAATTGTATTAATTTTAAACATTTAATTTCAACATCTCCACTAGGGGCCAGTAGTTTACTTTCTTTTCGAGCGTTTGTTTAATCTTGTTATAAAATTGTATGAAGATAATTTGAAAACTGTTTTTATGAACCAATTCAAGAACCCACAAAAATAGGTATAAACTTTTTTCTTTTAAATGGATAGTGGAATAGAGATACTTACATTAAAAAAATGTCATTACTAACATACTCCTCGTGTCTCCTTAGAAAATTACGTACCTACAGTGAAAGAGCAAAAGATTTAGAAACGTTTATACAGCAAAATTCAAATATTTATTTTGGTTATTTATACAGGTTTTAAACGCCTTTCTTTACATATTTAACTAATTATTATCTGGAATTGACAGACTCAACTTATACAAACACACTTATACACAACTTACTTATACAATTAAAAAGCCACAAATATAAATTTGTTTTCAAATATTTTGGAAATAAAATATTATTCGCAAATTTCGTTTCTCAATAATACTTTTTTCCATTTAAAGGAGTTTTCTATAAAAAGATTAATATTAAAACTCTAATTTCTATGCTATATTCAAAGAAGTAAGTAACTATTTCTTTTCATATGATATTAATATTTTAATACCTGCATTGAATTAAAACTTGGGTTTAACCGATTATTGTTTGACAAAGGTCTGTGGGAAATTTTAATTATATATTTTGTTTTAAGAAGTCAATTATGTCTTATTTCTGTGGTCATACCTTTATGCTCTAAATGAATTTCATCAAACGTTTTGTTTAAATCCGGCTTTGCTCAGCTATATTAGCGAATAAATAAAACCAACTTTTTTTTTTAAATATTAAAATTTTGATTCCACCAACACCTAAACATATATATTTACACTGCTTTGAGGTTATTTGATGGGAAAAAATATCCCAATTTCAGAAATTTTCCAAAATAATAGCATTTTATGATTAACTTTATAATTTCTTTATACAGGCATTTTTCATAGAGGCATTGGATGCACTGTCACTTTTATGATTAAAAGTGAACTCAAATATTTGTGGAAGGATTTTTTATTGTAAATAGTCTAACATAAATGACTTCTTGTTAACTAAATTTCTTCGAAGTCATTTTCGTTAGCAAAAACTAATTGTTTTGAGCTATTGAATGTACTTAGAACTTCATTAGTTTATTAAGGTAATATTCACTCCCAGAAAATTAATCGACTTTCACAAAAGGCAAGTAGCATTACTTTGGTTCACACAGTTAGTAACAATTTGACCTCTCAGCGATATATTCATGGTTTTTGTTTTCAGCACTTTTTCATATGAAAGTCGATCATTCATCATGTTTCTTACATAGAAACACTTAGAAGCAATCCCTTCTACCTATTATATTATAACGCCTCGAATATCATTTCCTATATTCGTCTCCAAATTCACTGTGTGGTAATTAACAGCTTTGATTAGTTTATGCAAATAAATTCTAAGTAAGTTCTTATTCAAATTGTATTTTAAGAAACGTTTCTACAACAGACTGAGAATAATAGGAAATAGTTAAAGATTAACTTTATCCATGGATTCCCCAAAATAGGTAGCTCTCTATTTTTTTTATTTTTTAATGTTCTGTAAAAGAACAGAACCTATTCGTCTATCTATACCATATCCCATGCTTACGTCATATTCTATGTAGGCAGAAAGAACGCAAACTCTTTATCAGCCTATATTTACATTCTTTCACTTTCATTAAATATCTCAAACATACACGCCAATTTCTCTTACTCAAAATGCAGCTATTCTTAACAATTTGATCCATATGTTCTAACCATGTCGGCCGGTGTGGCGTGGAGGTAACGCTCTTGCCTTTGAGTCACGAGGTCCCGGGTTCGATTCCCGGCCAGGGCAAAGTGAAGAATGACCTTTTTCAAATTGTCCTGGGTCTGGGTGTTACATGTATATGTGTGTAGTGCATTGTATATGTGTGTATCGTCGTGTTAGTACCCATAATACAAGATTTATCTTAGTTTGGGACTAGCTCGATCTGTGTGAATTGTCTATGTATGTTATGTTATGTTATGTTATGTAACTCTTAAACATCCGCGTTTTCTCACACCCCCTCTTTTATCTATATACTCTCTTCGCATGTCGAAGCTGTCCCAACTATTTACACGCATTCTATCAATAATATTCCTTTTTCACCCTCTCATTCTACTAATTTTCTAATCCCTTATAACAATCATTTTAAGTTTTACCAACTATTCTCCTCAGCGTTCGCATATGCAGGATTTGTGCATTCGAAGTAATTGGGCAATAATATATTATCCATCCTAAATTTCTTAGGAGACAATCTGTATGTTTATTTTATGTTGACTACCTCACTCTTGCAGATGATATAAATGGTGAAAGGATAGATTATTTTTTGGATTTAATATTTGAATAAACTTCAATCGCATGCGCTATCTAACAAAGTACCTAATATTCTACGTGGATAAAGGAAAGGGTACAATACTATTTCAACAAATCAAACATTTTTATAGGATTCAAAGTTATTATTATTATTATTATACCATCACGGCACATCCCACAAGTGGGGTAGCCAGCAGATCAGCTGCATGTAAGAAACATGCAAACTGTCCTCTCCGTGCCAATATAAAATCAAGACATTCAGGATGGGTGGCAAACCTCATCGCTGAATTTAAGATGTAAAATGTCTCAATTTTTTCGAACACCTGCCTTTTACAGGACACTCGAAAACTTGCGAAAGGATTCAAAGTTATTTGGTATAATAATTATAAGATATATTAGTCTATAAAATGTGAGTGAGCAATTTGTTTTTTTTTTTTCATATACCTACAGCAGACATAACAGATGTTTATATACCGAACCGTATTTCCCTCCACTATAAACTTTTACGATGATAGATAGACCCGTCGTCAATAGGATGAAAAAATAACAAAAAAGTTATGAGGCAAATATATGAATTCAGTTTTATTCTAAGTTTTTTCCACCAGTCTTATATGATGTGACGATAGAGAAGTTTATTGTGAAAGTACGATTATTATTATTCAGGAAAAAAGACAATTTAAACGTCTTTCTGTCCAGAAAGCGTAAGTGCCAACGATGTGATATGTTTCTTTGATATTCTTTATATATTATATAATTAAATAGGAAATATATAAAAATCAGGGAGATTATACAACGTTTATTATATAAACTCATTTCAAAATTAGACATAAAAAATATTATTTTGCTCGTTTGAAATCACAAAAATTATCAAAATACGTATGGTTGTCTTATTTTGAACAGTTTTTTTATCTCTTTGAATATATATGTTTGTATTATATTATTATTACGATGGGTAGATAAGAAAAAGGATTAATGATGCGGTGTTCATGAATCTTCCACTAAATTTGAATCTCTCCACAGCTCCACTTACCATTTAGCTGAGATCTGTTAGTGATGGGTGGGATGAGATGGGTCTCGTACATGAACGTGGAAACTGAGAAAACGTATTTTTCCCTTTTAGAAATATTCTCTCGGGTCGTTAGTCCGTGTGAAATTTATTTATATGAAAAATACGTTCATACTAAACTAACCCTTCTCCGTGGAGATTAAATTCTTTTATTCTTTGTACTTTTCTACAACTTTTATGAGATTAAATAGATCATTAATTAATACTAGTTAACTAGTAGGTACCTACACATGTATAAAAGCTAACAAAGTATGTAGTAGGTATATTGCTCTTGAAAGGTTCTTCTCTGTAAAGTATACTTGAAAAATGTTTAAAATTTGATGAAAGTTCATAATTAGGGTAGGTCCAGTCCCCTTGAGTGTCCTTGGTACATATTTTAATATCTGATGACTAATAAGGATACGATACGATCAACCAAAACTAAAAATCTTTATGTTTTCAGAACTCTCTTATTCTATATTTGGATCCTTTTATAAATTTTCTTTGCTTACGCATCCCCTTAAGGATTTTGAATATGTCCTTTCATCATCATTTCAGATAAGTTGCAAAAGAAAAATGAAAATAGATTGTCACTTTATCTTTTGAGATATCTACTTTCTTTTCTGGATTGAACTTTCACCGTTTCAACATTCCATTTTGTTATGCAAGCAACTGAAACTCTGAAAAGGGAGAAGTAAAATAAAGGATCCTGTGTATTTGTTTTCTAAAAATAATTTCCGAATCATAGTACCACATAACAGTTTACTCGATATTTTTCCATACCGCATGAAGAATAATTACCACATTTTATAAAATTGCTCAAATTATGATCACATTGGTTGTTTAATGTGATTCTTATTTTTTATTAAAGTGAGGTAACATTATGATTTTTTTCTTGTAATAAATTTAATAATATATTATACTATACCTGATAGCTATTTAGTCTTAAGTACCTACTAAAATGTCATTTTCAAATTCAATTTTTTAATCGAAAAAAATCTCAACATTATACTAGTAATAAGCTGTATATAGAATATACCATTGTGATGCGCACTTCAATCCTTATGACCCTAAGCATTTCTGTACTTAAGACTCACGACTGTTATGTTATTTCCGCTTTTTTTGAAAATTTGCCATTTTTGTCAAAAATCCACTTGAGTCCTAATGGCTCTCAGGTACAGAATATGATCATGAGTTTTGTAAAAATTTTAATATAGTGATGCTTAGTGTATCGTGTTGAGACAACAGGTTCGCATTATATAAAGATTAATTTTTCCAGAAATCATATAACATCCAGCATTATTAGTTAATATTCTTATCATATTTTGAACCACTTTAAATTTATCACTCCAGTTGATTCTACTCACCGATAGTCAACCTATCTGAATAGGTATTAACTAGGTAAGAATATGTTTATATATATATGGACAATTTGTAAAGCGCCGTTTACTCATAAGATGACCTCAAGGGCGCCGAATGGTAAGTATGGTTCACATACATATGTGAACTTCCTTAGGAGTGTATGACACTGAGTTCCGACGCTTGTGAATCGAGTTAAGCCTTGGTTAAGGATATTTTTTAAACCTAGGTTCTAATTCCTGGAATGATTAATTAATGTGAGTAGAATCAACAGAAATGATCAATCTAGAGTGGTTCAAAATATGACTAACATCTACGCTTCTTAGTATGTAAAATCTAATCTCCGACATCAAATTGTGTCGAAAATTTAAAATAAATTTATTTTCTAGTCACATTTTTAGAACAGATTGCCATTAAATATTTTTTTCTGCATTGTTATTTCATCTAAGTATTTATATTTGTTGTAGTTATGTACTGCTTCCTGCCATGATGGACCTAATTTGGTCCTTCCTATATAGTTCGTTTTCTCTTGTCCTTCACTCCAGCAATAATCATTACTTATCTCGTGTTATTTATACTCACATTTTATTAATAATATTGAATTTCTTTAATTTCAGAACAAGGATCCCTGACAATAGTAAGACGCTCCAGTGGTAAGAACCACGGTAGTAGATCTAGTCCCGCACAACCTCCTCCAGGTTCGCCTCCTCCAGACCACCTCTTGGATCAGGTGGATCTGGCAACGGATAATCTACCACCAGTTGACACGCCGGATGCCTGCGATAAAGCTGCGTTAAGGTAAAGTATATCTAATCATATATTATATGATGGCCGCTTTCATGAAAAATGGAATGTTGTAAATTTTAAAATTACCAGAGTAGCTGTAACTAATGGGGTGTTCACATTTGGCGAATATCGCCAGCCGAATTTCAAAATATAACGCCAGGCGAAAAAACAAAATTCGCCGTACACCCATTGATCGTCACACCTGTTCACACAAGTCCACCGATATAGAAACGATCTGTCAGATGCGCTTTGATTTTGACACTGTTTTCAAAATGGCGAGTTTTTTCGAGATGGAGATCGCGAAGTGTTTATTTTTAGTCGAAAATGTTATAGTAGAGGTTATAAGGCGCCTTTTAATTAAGGAAACAAACGCCACAAACCAACAAAAAAGATAACAGCTGTCACGAAGCGGGAAACATTATAAAATTTATAGGTTATAAAGCTTTTACCATAGACACAAACGCCGCGCATATCTGCGCATGTGCAAATCGTTCGATCGCCCGAGAAAGTTGGAAGGTGGTCAACTCGAGACGATATCGTTTCTACTGGTTTTTATCGTTTCAGACTAGCTGTCATTTTGTTCACACGGTTCAAATGGCTGGCGATATTTTGGTGCCCTAGCGATATTCGCCAAAGTGAGAACACCACATTATAGAATGTTGACACCACAAATGGATTTTTTATGAGAACGATTTATATGTCTTTTATATTATTTAATAATTTTAGGATTCTGCTTTACATTTACATTTTTCAGCTGATAAGGTATCGTTTATCTCATGAAGTATTCCGTAATGAATTGGCCTCCTACTCCTTTCTATATCGTTCCGATTTTTCAGGACAGTATGTATTGAATGAAAACAGGGATGATACATAACAATGGTTCATAGACTTATAACTCAATTATTAGAACATTACACAGACATTTAAACATATATAGTGGGTTATACATAAAAGTATGAGAGCAATGGTTATACCCTTAATTCAATACGGACATTTAAACAAAGTGGCAGGTACATAGATACTCAGATATTCAATACATAAAGTGGCATTTACAATGGTTCTCAGATTATAATTAAACTTATAGCTTGGCGTGTACTTACAGATTAAATTACACGTTATTTACGCTTGGTTCCTATGTAACGGCGAATCAGATAATATATACGTTGACAAACGCGTAGATGACTTCCTATGTTGTTCTGCTATACCGTCTATACAGACAGTGGGTGGATCCTCTAAGCAGGTCTTGTCTATTACCAACAGACAATTACAAGTGGCCTGGTGTCACACGCTGGTCCAGCCTATGGTATATTCGTTCAGGAAGGGATTTCTTAAAGACGACTACATGTTCCTCTGTATATTATGTTGACGAATGTCTCTATTTATTCGATATTAAGTATAGCGTCGCGTATTTCCGGTTACTATCTACCAAGAGGTATATTTATTATTACATCACACAACGTTGGCATTATACAGATCAGACATTATGCCTCACTCCAATACGCGGTTATTTACGAACAGTTTATTTACTTTTATTATACACATACTCCATTTCTATTCACATGATACGTTACACTTTTGGTGGGAAACAAAGCCGACTGGCGAGAGTTATTTTATCGATTAATAATCATTATCACGTAGGTGGAGAATTATTTTCACTTTACCAAGATCAGAAATATAAAATCCATACATGATGGTATTTAAGAAACTACATTATTTTGCGTCACGAACTATTATTATTAAGAAATTTACTAAGGGCGGGAACACATTACATGTTTATGCAAGTCCCACATTAACAGCACTATTATGAGGCATACACTACTCAAATTACTATATTATTTCGTACGGATTATCCATACAACCTCTGCAATAACTATTTGTAATATATATATATTATTATTAAGAATGGAATACTGTCTTATTGAGTTCGCGGGTACCCACGGAGCGGAGCTCCGTGGAGGGATGTTAATTTCTCCAATGCGACGGGCGAACTGAACTTGCTTGCAAGCGACGCGCGGACCTCTCGTTGTGTCGACCGTTTTCTTCAACCGTCATTTTTGGCGCATCGACAAAATCATACGTTTGGCGTACAAGGTTAGAGAAACACGTGTTAAGGATATGATTTCCATAACGTCTAATTATTATTACGAGTGACCCGTGGACAACAAATGAATGTAGGAACATTAGCCAGTATGAACTTCTCCGCAGCGATTATTTAATGCGTAGCATTCTCCCTTTCGGCCCCTCTTGAAAATTTGAAGAGAAGCGACAAATTTTCAAGTTCTCCAATTATACAAAAAAAAGTTGAGAACCACTACAAAAAATTGTTGAGAACCACTGGTTACATGAAAAGAGTGAATACCACTGGTTACATAAAAAAGTTGAGTACCACTGGTTACATGAAAAGATTGAATACCACTGGTCTCATAAGCAGTTATATAGGTACCCAATTACAGACAAACAATTCAAAATTTGGTAGCTTATATACTATTACAATGTTTCTTACATCCTATAGCCCATTCAATTATTATTATTAAGCACTCGCGGTAAATTGCCCATAGTCAAAATAGATGCGAACTGTTTTCATATTTTGACTTACACTTCTTAATAATAACACAAAATTCACATTGGTCGTTTTAGTACGGGGCTCCTATCAAAAGTCTGATAGCTACAATCATAACAATATAATAGTACATAGAGGTGTGTATATATATAGACATGTGCATATGTGCATGTATATGAAAAACACAGGTTATGAAAACAACAACTTTAAACATTTTACAATACAATCTTATAAGAAACTCAGGATCTGTAGTACGTTTCAATATACGGTTCGTTCTACATTGGCGATAAAATTATTCTCTTCAATAATTTATCAACATACGTACGTTTCATTGATGGATTCATTTACTACGATCGACGACAAGTTAACATTTTAAACATGACAAACATATAAAACAAAAGTTACATACTTAAGAAGTTGGTTTACATCATTTTCGATTCCAGTTACATGTATCCGGCAAGCCATTGGAAAAGTAACATAAAGGGATCTAAATAAATATAAACAATTTTGTATAGATGGAATTAGAGATACTACATTTACGCTTCATTTTACCCATTAAGCTTAATAGCACTCATATACAAGTGATTTCATGTACCATGTACCATACAAAGATATTGGCAAAGCACAGAAAGAAATCATACATAATAAGGACATATACATATTAGAAAAACAATTTACACGCAGACATGACATAATGGTACATCACGACGACTGCAATCACATTTACAGTAACCGATATTCATTATTGGCGTCAAATCCTTCTACGCATATTACATAGACACAGTTCTCACACAGAGACAGATTTCTCACAAAGAGATAATCTCAGAGGATCGTCATCCTCATACAGGCTTAATACATGACAAATACATTGAACAACTTTCGATCTTTGCTACACAATATACAAGTTACAAGTTCAATAAATTTTTTACATACATCATTATTCAAATTCAACATTAACTTCTTCATTCAGGGCCCACCTTTCATAAACAGATTCATACATCATCTTTATTCACTAACATACAATTAATCAAAATTATCCCATTGAATATCTGCAGCCAACATTCCACTACAGGTTTTATTCTGTGTCCTTCATAAGCCATTCCCGTTCAATGTCAAAATGTTCTATCACATTTTCCAATGTATTCAAGCAACATAAACAACTTTGCATAAAGTCACCAAAATTATTTAATTCAACAAGGATATACTACATCCAAACATTTCCAATTACAATTCATAAGAGATTACTACGTGTCCTACGCGGAATTAAACGTCATATAAACTCAAACTTCAAAATAATAGGCATGAACGATTAGCAATCACATTGTCTACATTCATCAAAAAGAGCATTACGATTTATCTTTCACACATCCAGATAACATCGTCTCTACATTGATTACACAAAAAGTCACAAAAAAAAGTATTTAAACACATCTCTCCTATCACGGCTTTACATATTACATAAACATAACTCATTTTTTATCAAAGAGCGTTCGTTAGTTTACCTTAACGGGACAATTCACTAAACGGACTCAGTTCTCAAATAAACAAGGCATAGGTTACTTCAATATTTCACGATGGTAATAAGCCGCAAAAGTCACATTATTACATTTCAAGAAAATTTAATTACTTCACAAAAGATAACAAATTCCGAACACAAAGGGTTAATATTCAACAGCAAAAATTCTACATCGTTACATGGGTACTTCTTTAATTTCCAAAAAAATTTACAAAACATCATTCTACTATTTACGTTAATGTCAAAATTTTCAACGATGGTCATCAAAGGGTTAACTGTTTCTTAACTAAATTCAAAAATTCAGTTACAGTTCACAACTTGACATTAAAAAAAAATTCAATTATTATTCACAAAGGGTTGATAAATTCGGTCATGCTTCACTAAGGGTTAAGTGTATTTATTTTTTCAAATTTCGTGAACGGTCGTGAAGGTTTAACATAATTTATTTCGATTTATTTTTAACTTTAATTTTCTTAAAACAAAAATATTTATTTAATATTATTTGTCATTATTATTTCGTCACATCACTACGTACGCACATATATATTCTTATCAAAACTCTACTACGCATAATTTTACACAACAACGCTCATTTAATATTATTTCTCCAAGAGTTCAATAAAGATATTTATTCCAAATACAACATTTTACTGTTTCAAAAAATTTAATTCAATTTAATATTTAACATCGATTTCTTATTCTCAGTTCGAAAATGAATTTACTATCAAAATAACATAACAACAAAATTCTGTTTACCGGTAAAACAAATTTACTTGTACAAAATGGTTTACTATACACAAACAGCATGGGTAAGTACATATTTCGTTTCGTTCCAATATTATTTTATTTTACCAGCATTTTGGACTTCCGTTTCGCGCGTGAATATTTTTATTACATTGTTGCGGTAGGTCTGTATGATGTCTCTTTCTCTCGCGGCGTATAGGTATGTACCTACTATACGTTGTATAGACATGTATACTACCCGTTCGCACGCCGCTCGCTTCTCGCGATGCACAACTACGGTATAATATTATATCCATCCTTACGGCGTTCGATATTATAGATACACACTATATCTTCGTTATATTATGTAGGTTGGTTTTACGATGTTTTGTTTACCGCTTAATACGAAACATTACGATGGAATATTCTCTACAATACAATTCTTTCTCATACGGCATCGATTTTTTACTCCACATTATAACAATACTCGCGACAAACGTTTGCGCTATACACCAATACATTTATTTTTTAAATACGGACATTTAAATTATCTATTTTACGATTCCTGTTTCATTTTTTAAAATTGTTTCCATATACATACACGCATCAAAATTATTACATTTTCAATTAATATCAATACACATTATTACACATTATAGATGAGAACTCTGAACCTTACAATCATATGTATTCACCACACAACACATTTAAAATTTTCGGGCCAACAACTATGCGAGTTGTACGATCCAGGACGAGCTGCCCAAATGATACGATATAGTCCCACTGGGACGATCGCACCATATCATTACATACATATTATCTATATTATCGAAAGAGAAATGATCAAATATTTAAAGAAATGAATTTACATGAATTATACATAAGGTAAGTATATAAAATTGGCTCAGCCCCCAGTTGCGCTACATACATTTTGCAATGTACATATGCGAAACACATAGAAAAGAAATTATATTATATAGAGAGAGTATATAAGGAAAGTTACAATTATATTTATTTTCAATTAAAACAGATTAATATATTGGCTCAAGTTTCTTGTCTAGGGTATGATTCTACTTAGTATATAGAGAGAAATGCTTTGTGTGGGTGTGTACATACTTCAATTATACATATTATACTTACATAAGGTTCAGTAATTCTCCTTCCATTGTTTTCATCAGTTCTCATGGTCCTCAGATTATTCTACATATTATTTAGATATTTTTAATTCCAATAAGGTTCTTTCTGTTAGCATATAACATATCAGTGGTTTAACTAATCCAGGCTTAGCAACATAAGTTAACTCTCCAGTTAAACATTATTATAGATTGATATTCATTTCCATTTTATATTCTTGTACTCATGTCCTTTATAGATACTCATACAAAAGTTCGTTACATACAGTTTCACTCAGGGTTCGAACCCGAGGGTATCATAATATATTATTAAATTATTATATGCACAGCTTATCCCGGAATTGAACCTGGAATAACTCCTTTTTCGAGTACATTAATACGTATCCAATAACAGTTACAAGTTTGGTACAATATCAATATCCAGCAATATCCACTTTTGGTATCTGTTTGTACGGAAGGTACATTTTATTACTAGAGGAAAGGTGTTTATGTAAAAGCAATAAAATTCGTAAATGGAGATAAAACAAGACAGTATGTATTGAATGAAAACAGGGATGATACATAACAATGGTTCATAGACTTATAACTCAATTATTAGAACATTACACAGACATTTAAACATATATAGTGGGTTATACATAAAAGTATGAGAGCAATGGTTATACCCTTAATTCAATACGGACATTTAAACAAAGTGGCAGGTACATAGATACTCAGATATTCAATACATAAAGTGGCATTTACAATGGTTCTCAGATTATAATTAAACTTATAGCTTGGCGTGTACTTACAGATTAAATTACACGTTATTTACGCTTGGTTCCTATGTAACGGCGAATCAGATAATATATACGTTGACAAACGCGTAGATGACTTCCTATGTTGTTCTGCTATACCGTCTATACAGACAGTGGGTGGATCCTCTAAGCAGGTCTTGTCTATTACCAACAGACAATTACAAGTGGCCTGGTGTCACACGCTGGTCCAGCCTATGGTATATTCGTTCAGGAAGGGATTTCTTAAAGACGACTACATGTTCCTCTGTATATTATGTTGACGAATGTCTCTATTTATTCGATATTAAGTATAGCGTCGCGTATTTCCGGTTACTATCTACCAAGAGGTATATTTATTATTACATCACACAACGTTGGCATTATACAGATCAGACATTATGCCTCACTCCAATACGCGGTTATTTACGAACAGTTTATTTACTTTTATTATACACATACTCCATTTCTATTCACATGATACGTTACACTTTTGGTGGGAAACAAAGCCGACTGGCGAGAGTTATTTTATCGATTAATAATCATTATCACGTAGGTGGAGAATTATTTTCACTTTACCAAGATCAGAAATATAAAATCCATACATGATGGTATTTAAGAAACTACATTATTTTGCGTCACGAACTATTATTATTAAGAAATTTACTAAGGGCGGGAACACATTACATGTTTATGCAAGTCCCACATTAACAGCACTATTATGAGGCATACACTACTCAAATTACTATATTATTTCGTACGGATTATCCATACAACCTCTGCAATAACTATTTGTAATATATATATATATATATTATTATTAAGAATGGAATACTGTCTTATTGAGTTCGCGGGTACCCACGGAGCGGAGCTCCGTGGAGGGTTGTTAATTTCTCCAATGCGACGGGCGAACTGAACTTGCTTGCAAGCGACGCGCGGACCTCTCGTTGTGTCGACCGTTTTCTTCAACCGTCATTTTTGGCGCATCGACAAAATCATACGTTTGGCGTACAAGGTTAGAGAAACACGTGTTAAGGATATGATTTCCATAACGTCTAATTATTATTACGAGTGACCCGTGGACAACAAATGAATGTAGGAACATTAGCCAGTATGAACTTCTCCGCAGCGATTATTTAATGCGTAGCATTCGACAGGCCAAAAGCTCTGTTATCCTAAATGAGAATCAAAACACCATCCATTAAACGTCACAAAATTTATACTCCAAAATTTTGCTAAGAAAGATTCACTCAAGAACTTTATAATTTAATTGACGTTATCAAGACCTTTTAGTTTTTAATTTAACTCGTGAGAAGTACAGTATGTGGTGAATCTGATGTATCCGATGTGTCTCGTACATATTTTTTTAAATACTTGTAATATAATTTTCTATGTTGCAAAGTAGAAAAGGGAATTTGTTTGTTTGAAACAAACATCGATTTGCTCATGTGACTCATTTATCTTACGATCAAATATAAATACCTATATCTACTTCTTAAATATTTTCAATATTGAATTTTAAGAAATACGTTAAAGTAATGGAGAAAATCTATTAGGATATACTAAAAGCATTCTGAAAGTTTTTACCATACTAACTTCTCTCGTGTGTTTATGTTGCACATTCTTAAAGAAGAAACTTTTTGTGTGAAAGCTGTCATATACTTTAATATTATCGCTGTTATTTTTTATCTCTAGATTTAGTGAATAAAATCTTTACATTGTGAGATAAATAACGAAGTAACATTCTCCTTATCAAAAAAATATGACATTATTAATAAGAATCTTACGTAGGTACTTTTCCCATGAGAGCTGTTACTCTTGTAGTGTAAACTCAAAACAAGCTAAAAAAATGTATTCAAAATTCGCTTGAAATAATCAAAGCATCATATTATTATCAAAGAACGTTTGAAGATTGTTGAAAATATTTACGTCAACAAGTTCGCTAAAATAAATTTGGGATAAACAAATAATAAAAATTATATTTAATGAAGCTTTTCAGACAACGGTGAAATAATATTAATACAAATATGTAAACTGGCTTTTCACGTGCACACTGAAAAAATCAACTCCAACGACAATTCTAGAGACTCCTATTTTTCCACTCCAATGAACAATATTTTTTTCATCATGAGCGGGCCTTAGTGATTAGCCTTCAGGATAAATGAGCTAAAACAACCTCACTGACTTTATTGCAGGTATCCCTTTTATGTCAATGTCCCTCCTACAGTTAAAATGTCTCAACTGTCATGTCATGTAATTTTTTATTTTTTTCATCCAACTTTGGATTTGGTCAATGTCACACAGAAATATAAAATGCTTCAACAGAGGCTAATAAATTATCACATGATTTCTTACAACCAAATAATAATGTTGGTCGAAATATAATTTAGATATCCGGGTTAGTTGGAAGACATCGCATTTTAGCGATAAACTCGCCCTCTGTACATTGAATTGTATAAATGTTATTTTTATGAAACTATTTTATTATGTAATATTGTAAACAATGTACAGTGAAGAATAAAATAAATAGATAAATCAGCCATGTATTTCGCGTCGTGTGAAAAGCGCCTATTTATATACGTAGACGACACGCGTCGTGTCTACACGAAGCACGTGATCTGAATATAAAGAATATGCATTGGATGGGGTAGTATTATCACGATTATTATATTTTCTGTATGGCTAATTCCTGGTCAAAACAACCAAACCATGCTGCTCAATGTCTTAGATATTTTTATACTTTGCCTGTTAATTGCCTGATATGTTGAGACTTTCAAACAAGTATTATTATTTTTTTACTTTTTTACTTATCAATAAGAATACAGTTAATGCTTAATAAAATTTTCAAAAGAAAACATTCAGTTCCTTTTCAGATATTTGGTTTCAAAATTTGCATTTTTCACATAAGTGCAAAGTTCGACTAGTTATAGAAAAAGAAGGACTTTCTTAAATTCATCTGCATTGCTTCTGAGGATAGTGACATTAAATATCTCTGTAAATAAAAAATATCAATGATGATATTATTTTGTTGTTTTCATTCTGAAATAATGATGCGAAAATGAGAAATTTTCAATTTTAGAATAATTGTAAATTTGAATAAAAATTTAGTATTTTTTTCGATAGATATCGATGATCAAAATTATTTTTTAAACTAGAAAATTGTGTACTTAAAATATATTTTTTTTAAATTATCTCGATATGTTAATAAATAAAAAAGATACAATAATTTTTCTAAAGATCTATTTTCATTAAAAATCACCCACGGCACGTTATAAAAATGGCCGCCAAAAAAAAATTTTTTGTGTAAAAAAAATAATACTTGTTTGAAAGTCTCAACATATCAGGCATAACAGGCAAAGTATAAAAAATATCAAAAACATCGAGCAACGATTTTTCCATTTTTTGGTTGTTTTTGTTTGGATCGATACGTATATGATTTTCTTGTAGAATAAGCACTAATCTAAAATGAAATTATTATTACTTGGCATACCTAAGTACTCACACTAACTTAATCTTGTATATAAAACGCGTGAACCGTTTTGCGTATAACGATGTTGTGATTAATAAATACTGAAGAATGTTAAATTCAAATTATGCACTTCGTTATAATCTTGCATATACATGTTATACATGAAATATGGAAACTAATTAAAAGACTGTTCTTGTTAATGACATTGCAAAAAGTTTCAAAATCAATAAACTTTTTATCAAAACATACCCCCTAGACAAACCGTACTTTGTGATCGACTACAAACGAATTTTCGTCAATAACCGCAACAATAGCGCATAATTACACGGTACATGGAGGTAGTCGATCGCGAAGTACGGTTTGTCTACGGCCCCAGCAGATATTCTATCTATTTTCAGTACACTAACAAATATTTTTACACTTATCTTTTTAATTACGTTTTTAATAGGGAGTTAAGTAAAGCTATAATTTTTCATAATACACTGTTTCTTTGACCATGATATCAGATGCCAGAAACATTCAAAAGACTCTAATCCTTCTCGATGATCCTTTAGAACGTTGAAAATTGAACGAATATATCTAAAAATATTTATTCAAACTTCTTTTCCATTGTAAGACTATTCATTCATAATCAGTGGCAAAACTTATCGTAGATTGGTCATACTTATATATGAACAAGTCGTGTGCTCGTACGAATTGTTTTCAAATAACGCTTTGATATTCAATCGAAAATCCTCTTTGTATTGTAAACTCCGTTACTAATTTACTCTGCCTTTATTACACAAGATAAAAAGTAAAAAATGTTTCGATTTCTTAGGATACACTTTGCACGACTGCTTTTTTTTCAAAAAGATATATCTGGGTTTTGTTGTAAACCCAAATACAACCTTATACACCTTTCACAGTAAGCTACTAAAAGCTTGTGTCGTAAAAGGGAAGTTTGCCGGCACTTGGTATCGAACCACGGACCCCACATTCACGAGGCCGAGACTCTACCTCCAGGCTACCGACAAACTCAAATAAAGGACACGCCATCGCGTCAAAGTATAAAAAGTGTACCGAAATTATTTATTTATGTGGAATCAGCACCACTATTTCAATGCTACAGAAAATAAATTTACTAGTGACATTTATTCTTTTCACCATGTATACCATCACCAATTTCGTGTGGTACATTAAAATTCAATGCGAGAAGTTTAATAGACAACTTAATAATGTCCCCACTAACAAGGCTGTCAATCTTAATTTAGTCTCTCTTCCTTACCTAATTTTAAGCTACTTGTTTTTCAGAATCTGTATATTCTTAGGATAACTTCACCACGCATTTTTTTTACATCGATGTATAGTAATAAAACGACTTACACCTTCAAGCCATTTCATTTTTTCTGTTTCTCAAGGGAGAAAAACCCTGAAAGTAGATTTTATAGAGAATCGTTGTCTAGTAACATCGTTATCTAAGAAATATGTGAAAATTTTACGTTATACATTGTACGTATGTAACGTAAAACAGATTTAAAAAGTTCCATTACTCATATTAATTTGACTGCCAAAATAGTTTTATAACACTTTCATATTCTCTTGAATTCTTATAAACTACTATTATAAATAAATATTCAATGATTTTTGATCAAAGAGAGTATTGTTTTTTTCGTCCACGAAATTTCAATGATCTGGACAATTTTCTTTTACAATATCTTACAGTACTAACGATATCAAAGTATTAAAAGTGTCGCATGTAAAGGAAAAACTCAATTCTCGCGGAATATTAAACGTCAAGGAAATAAAGTTAACTAGGGTTTGACATAGTTCGAAAGATGAGCTTATCTGGTAATAGATTCAAGATATAAGTATTTTAACAAGCATTTCTTCTCTTAC
Source organism: Athripsodes cinereus (assembly GCA_947579605.1). Taxonomy (NCBI): domain Eukaryota; kingdom Metazoa; phylum Arthropoda; class Insecta; order Trichoptera; family Leptoceridae; genus Athripsodes; species Athripsodes cinereus. The sequence continues at coordinate 14,383,730 of OX388305.1, forward strand.
CTAAATATGTACATATATAAATGCTTGTCCCTCCCGTGCTGTGTCTACAGTCGGTCTGGTGTAGCATTTCCTTTCTTACCTAAATGCTTGTCCCTGCTGGGTGTTGCCTACTCTCTAGTGAGGTGTAGCATTTCTAAACACTACCTATTATGCTTGCCCCTGCTGGGTGTTGCCTACTGTCTAGTGAGGTTATGTAATTGAAACAAGTGTTTCTTTCTACAATAGATTATTGATTCCGAGAGAGACGTCTTTCGACTTATCCGTCTGATTTATCAATCTGATTGATAATGACCTGATAAATCGAATGACGTCTCTCTCGGAATCAATAATCTATAGTAGAAAGAAACACTTGTTTCAATTACATAATTATGGGATTCTACTACGTGTGCACCGATACAATTAATAGTCTAGTAAGGTGTAGCATTTCTAACCACTACCTAAATGTTTGTCCCTGCTGGGTGTTGCCTACTGTCTAGTGAGGTGTAGCATTTCTAACCACTACCTAAATGTTTGTCCCTGCTGGGTGTTGCCTACTGTCTAGTGAGGTGTAGCATTTCTAACCACTACCTATATGCTTGTCTCTGCTGGGTGTTGCCTATTGTCTAGTGATGTGTAGTATTTCTAACCACTACCTATATGCTTGTACCTGCCGTGCTGTGTCTATAGTCGGTTAGGTGTAGCATCCTTCACCTGCTTGTCATTGGGACTTTAGTGGTGTCCTCAACGTAGCGCTGTTCCTCTGGTCCTTCTTGTTTAATTCTAAATGCAGGTGCTATAATAGAAAATTAATCCTTCTTGATTATACTTCGGTCATATTTTTTTTTAATTAAGTAGATACTCTATAAATATACATGACTCAATTAATCATTAGGTATATTCATTAGAAGTTTTAACTTTTTTTAATAAAAAAAATTAATCTTTTTATTTTTTTCCTTTTTCAGACTAAGATGTGTCTTACGCCAGCTTCATCGCGGAGAGGTTTCGGCGGATGTCCTACAAAAAAACTTAAACTACGCAGCAAGAGTATTGGAAGCTGTTTTTATAGACGAAACCAAGTATGTATAACTTCAATATCATTAAATTTATCAAAATTATTTTAATATTGCTGATATGATCTTTTGAATCTTAATGCTGTTGATATTTTTCAGAGAACCTCCTAATACTCTCAAGATGAACTAATTTAATTATTATCTTTGATATTTTTAGTACAACTAAGAGTATTAAAAGTTTAATTAAATACTATTCTAACTTGATATGATTTATAAATTATCTACTAATCATGAATATCGATAATGTTAGCTAACAGTATGATTTTTTGTTTTATCTTCAATCATGAAAATGTCATTAATGTTATTAAATAATTATATTACGATTGAAAAGTAGAGATTTAGATATAGTCGTACACATACACTGATACATCTTGAATTTTATCATCTTTTGAATTCGTAATGAAAGTTTTTATTTTTTGTTATTTTAAATATACCTTTTTGATCGAGTTTAATACCAATTTGATAATATATTCTCCAATGAACACTGAATATATCTTTTAGGTATTGAATTTAGATTACGGGTATTATCACAGTAGGTATTTCCACGTACACCTGCTGTAAGCTAACAATATGTTTGTTCAAATTTATGATCCCATATCAAGCATTCAGCAATTTATTGTAATAATACTTATTTATATAAAGCTTGTTATTATCATGTTTTGTAAAACGAAAATATGTTTCTGGAAAAACGTAACGAAATATTATTATTATCGATAATAAGTACATCAATTTTGAAATCATCTTATCAATTATTACGGGTTTAATATTTTGAATAGATAATAATATTATATTACATTTTTTTTATTTTCTTCTTACAATAACCTGTCTACTTGATTTAAGATTCTATTAACAAGTTTAGAGAGAAGTATCAAATATCTTTTTATTGAGTGCTTGAAAATCATTAGTATTTTAAATTATCCATCAATTATTTGGAAAATACTACTCTTCTAAAGTAGGATATTAATTATAAATGAACTTAAAAACAATATCTTATTCTCTCTCCAAAACAAAACAAACTTTTTGTTTATTAATTCAGTATCGGTATATAAAATGGTATAATTTATATGATTGTTTTATCAAAAGTCCGAGAATTCTTTGAATATCCACAGCACTCTTCTAGTGTTCTGGGCAAGTCTGCTCCAATTACTTACTTTCAACTAAAGTTATTTCTTAATTATAAAGATAGAACAAGACAAGATGATCATAGGTCCTTAGTTGGCTTTTGTTATCTTAGAAATGCACAGAGAAACATAATGAGATGTTCCGCTCACCGCTCACTAGGGATGCTTTGTATTATAACAATGCGTTTATTGTGAAGGTGTTATTCTTATGAAATGTAGCAAGGATTCATTATTTTTATACCCTTCGCTCTAAGCTAGTACCTTCCTTTTACACGTTATTATTTTTTAATATCTTCCCTATTATTGTAAGGTTCATCACAAATGCTAATTATTTGTTGTAAAAATAATAGAAGTATGTTTGCTTGTATTGTGTTGTGCACATGGCACTCTTGTATATTCATAACGAGGGGTGGGTCCATCTTAATATACGTATTATAATATGCTAAAGAAATTAGTATTAACATAAGTTACGTTCACATGTAAAATATAACTTTATTTATCAATAAAATTCTTAAAATCAAATACAGTACATAGAACATTTTTTTTTATATGTATATCATGACATGTTATCAATAAGTGGAAATGTTTTCTTATTTTATTATGAATATTTTAAATCGTATCCGAGCTAAGCACAAACCGGAAAAAGTATTATTTGTAAACCCACCCTTCTGTTATGATTACGATTTCTAATGTTGTACCTGGTTAACTGCCATGTGCATGAAGCTCATCGGATGTGAGTGAAAGGATCCGGCCAGGAGATGGAGCGGTATCAGGGGCTGGATTACCCGGAAGGACGATGAGTCACGATGGAGGACTTCACCAGCAGAACCAAACACAGACAGCACCTAGAGCAGCAACTATCACTGTCCAGAAAAGACGGTTACGAACTCCAGTCTGGGCCAGGTCTCTCATCCCTCACAACCGCCCTAATAGCGTCTTGTACGCAGGGCGCCCTTTACTGTCCTAACTCCTCTTCCTGTGTGTATACCTACTGTGTGTCTGCCGAGGGAATGCTGCAAGGATATTTGAAGATATTGAAAAAGTTTTCATTATGTACCCAGCACAGTAATATATTACAAACCTACTCTATTATATTGGCATGCCACCCTCCACACGGTGAGAACACATAGCTACGTTCTCTACACGATTTACATAATCATCTTTCTAGTTATATACACCTACATATGTATGTGTACTTGTACATCTATCACAATATTATAATTATATTATTAAATATCACAGTAGTACTACTATCGTTTGGAATGGCTTTCACACACATAATAATCATACGTAATTATCTTACCGTGTGGCAATCCCACAGTCACATTGTTCATGTTATGGGATCCACTTTATCTTTCATCTTTTATGAACCTTTTGAAAACTTTCTTTACATATCTTCGAATTCCGATTTTCTGTATTGTGTAGCGTTTAATGTTGGAATATACGTTTATACCTACTTTACTCTTCTATTATCTGTCATCTTCCAAACCTACTTTTATTTCGTAGATTAATTGATATCTCCTCTATATAGCCTCCTTTCTTCTTATAGCTGGACCTGAGTATTATCGTTGAATGTGAACCTGAAAGGCTTGTTATAATATCAAATCTATTGTAGTGTCAGATATTTAATTTATTTTTTACTTTTGTATTTATTTTTGATTTTACTTAATATCCTATAATTTATTGAAATGACAACTATTTATTGGTGCTTTGTCGAGCATGTTTTTAAAATATTTATTGAAATTTGTTTTCATTTTAGTATATAAGGTGTCTTTAGCTTATTTCCAATAAATATTTAGGCAGTTCAATTAGAATCGGTTATTATAATAAGATAATTTAATGAATTTCAAAATCAAGAATAAATTAATATATTTTTTATATATCTGAATTTTTAAACCCTATTAGATGATTCTGATATACTTTTTTCTTAAAAATCTCACAATCATTGAAACATCTTAACTGAGAGTATAAAAAATAACCTTTATTTTAGAAGAATTTCGTCAAAAATAACTACGGATTACAATTTGCACGGTGAATTATTTCAATTTTATTTCAAATATATTTTTACTCTCAAGATTTAGGGGTAACTTTTAAGTAGTTGCTAACCATTTTCTCTTCGTGTATTATAAATATTCTAAAGTGTTTTTTTTTTATTCCTCTCATATAATCTTAGCACATTTCTTTATACATTTATTACTTATAATTTTCCGCAAGGTTTTTAAATTATCTTCTTTTTTACATATTATTTTACATGTTGCAATACAGAAAATGTTTAATATTTAAAAGGGTGAATTCATCATATAAACTCGGTAATAAATATCGAAAATTATATTTTTTTTTATGAAATGTATAATTGCATCAAACCATAAAAGTAAAAACTCGAAAACAAAGCCTGAAAAGGACAATTTATATTTTTTATTAAATACAGTGCATTTTTAAATAGTTTGCATCGCTTATGTTAAGATATTGATTAAATGAATTGTACCTACACATTTTTTTCAAAGAGTAATTATTTTTATCAGATCGAACTACAAAAGCAATAAATCAAGATCTCATTCGTGTGGCGAACAAAATGTTGATACATAGTTGTACCGTTGTAAGGAGTATATTCCCGATATTATTATTTTCATGATATCACACATATCATAAATATTATTTCACTATAAATTTCAATAAACTAGGTTAACTTTGCAATAAGTTTAATATTTTACTAATTAAAAATAGCTGTACCATTTTATATTACGGAGGATTGTTGATAAAATACTGAAATACATACATAGGTCGCAAATGATCTACTGAAATAGTATTCAACTACTGAATAGTTCATAATTTTCTGCTGTCGGTTTTATAATGCTTAATCAGTGCATTCTCACTGCATTAAGTTCTAAATTTTCACAAAACTATTTGTTTCGTAAACAATGATATACATAATTAAACGAACATACGCAGTTAGTTAGAAGCATGTAAAGCTGACAATTATTATGTATTCACTGGGGACGAAGAGGGATTTCATGTTTAAATATTTTCCTCTTATAGTGTATTTTATTAAGTTGGATCACTACGTACTGATTTTATATACGATGGCTAGCTTAACAGATAGCTTTTTAGCTTTCCTATAAACAACTAATCAAATGTGTATTTTGGAATTATTTAAATTACATTTTTTACTTCAAAATCTAAAATCCCATATCACATGCCTTGAAATATTTAAATAAACCATAGGTATCTGGCAATGATTTAAGTACATATATTTTATTAACTTAGAATAATTTAAAGAATTTCCATAAAACCGTTTTGTTGAATTTATATTGTTATTTTATCCTTTCATATTGAAATAAATTTGTCATTCGTGTAATAAACCATTCCTTTTATGATTTTTATTATTATCCTAGGGAAACTATTATTTATATAGACTGTATGGTTACTTACATGATAAATAATTTTAAGATATATTAAGTGCAGTTTAAAGTTACTCAGATGCACAAGTAACCAGTGGCATACGTCTGTTTCTTTTTTTTCTTAATTGTATGATTTTGATGAATACCTTCGTTTTTATTTTATTTTCAAAAATGTTTGTCTCTTGATCGTTCTATTTCAATGTTTAATGTATGTATGACTCACTGTGTTGTGATTGGTGTTTGTAGACCAGTGGTTCCGAGGCAGCAGTCAGCTCCAACACTCGTCGTTAGGTGTGTCAATGTTGATCCATCATACCTCAACACTCTATGCTTTAATCTTATCCTTTTGATGAACTATATACTCCTCATACATGCTTCTAAAATTCACTAAACGTGATTCACTTAAGACCTTATCATTTTGACTTCATTGCTGTCTAATAAATTTTGTGTAGTGTATTGTAACGTGAATTTTTCATCGTATTTCAGGACGTGCGTCGCACTCGCATCTTTGGCATTATCTTATAGCCCTTAATATTATTTTATTATTCACCATGTAGAGACTCAAGCAGCACTCACTCAAATGGTGAGAAAAGAATTTCATTTTCTCAAATATATTACATTCTCTTTTATTTTTATATTCAAATAAACAAGGAGAAAAAATAAAGACCGTCTAAATTTTAAGAATTCGTTTCACATTTACTCATAGTACCAACTACTCAGATCTTGTAATATATGTACATTAATATTTTTAAATTCTTTCTTACATACATAGCGCAAGTACGCACAAGCATAATAAATTTTCTATGTTCACTTTTTTACGTACATGACTACAATAAAATATGAGTATTTGGTATATTTTGTAAACTTCCAAATAATTTAATTAATTAACATGAAACATTCAAGTATGATGAAGAGTATATATCACATCAAATATTTTTGTCATAGTTCCTTCTTTACCTTGTATTAGATTTTCATAGATTGATTAATATAAATATTTCCTTGCTAATGATGAAATCTATTTTAATAATATGAGAATATTAATTAATTTAGCTAATAACTATCTTATATTACTTACTCTTTGTAGCATGGGCTGACTTCTACCACGCTTTGATTTGTTAATATATTTGTATAATATTAATATTACTTGTATAGTTTGTTTTGTAATATAATATTGCTTAATGTATTTTTACATAGGTACTCGTACTATTTACTCTACTTGACAGAATTTGTTTTATTGGTTTCATTCATAATTTGTTACTGACATCAATCATATTTGATAAACAATTACGTTCCTCGATAAAATAAAATTGGACTCTCTATAATGCATTAAATTTTATAATCAAAAATGACTTTTCAAATTATAAATCGTACCCATTTATCAACAAAATAATTACTAGTGATCAGTTCATCAATACTAATTTTATTTGATGAAAAATTCCATACGTAAATAAAACCAGAGGAAAATGTTTATTTATCGAAACTTATACTGCTTTCATTATTTTGATTAATACAACACATATTTATTTGTCATACAAAAGAATAGTGTGTGAATGTCTTTATGAGATTTATTTTCCGAAATGTTTTCATTTTTTTCTATTCACAATAACATAAACAATAATAAACATAGATTTGAAAAATATAAGTCACCTATGTACAAAGAAATATGTATGGAATTTCCACGGTGACTTTGTAACGCCCTCCCTAAAAATTTACAAGAGCTTGTGTAATTTGTCTTTTGACAAAATACAAAGGGAATGTTATCATTAACTGTCCTAACATTTTAACCCATTCACAACATAGTATTATCATATCCAAAAAAGTAAATATAACTGTATAAAGCGTTACATTCTTTTTCATACGCTTACACATGACTAATATTAAAATGTTGATACATGAACGTCTGTTTATATCAGTTCATCTCCATTATATTATGAAACTTTGATAATAAAAACACAAACATTACAGTACCTACCAACATACATACAATCATATCAAATCACATTGTTAAGGTTTATTTTACTTCTGTTTCATTTGACGTTGATGAATTCGTAATATCAAATATCGACAGAAGTGTTTCAACGTTTTTTTTTTCAATATTAAATCCAAAGTGTTACCTATTAAAAAATGTTAATTTTTACTTTTCTTAGTTCATCGTCTAATGAATTGACGATGTTTATTTATCGCATGTTTATTTATAAATATTTGAGTTTTTAATTTTGATCTTAAAAACGCAGCTAATTACGTTTTTTTTTACTTCAAGCTCTCTCGGAATCTAAAAACAGAAATAGATAGCTATATACAATAATATCTCTTTATAAATTATTAAAAACACCTTATGGTTGTTCTGGTTATGGTGTATTTTATAATTATATTTTGAACCACTCTAGATTAATCATTCCAATTGATCTCGCTGATAGTCAACCTATTTGAATAGGTATTAACTAGGTAGGTATGTCGTATGATACACTTACATATGTGAACTTCCTTAAGGAGTACACGGCTTGGTTAAAAGTACCTACTATTTAAACCTAGGTTAAGAGTACCTACTCTTTTAACACTTCTAGTAAGTAAAATCCAGTTCCCGACATCCAATTGTGTCAAAAATTCATAGCATTTATTTTATAATTTTTACGATCATACCACTATATAAATGAATATGCATAGTATCGTCTGCTCCATGTCATGTTGTTTTCCGTGTTAGTATCGTTTGCTCCATGTCATGCTGTTTTCCGTATAACAGAATATGTAGGTGCTAATATCAAAAACAATTTTACAAAAACTCGATACTGTAATATGAAAAATTTTCATCCTACTTATGCTCTTCAAAATTAATCGAAGGTAAGTTATTCCACTAACATGTTATTTTTATTTTAAACAAATAATAAACGCTGTTGAAGCCAACCTCTGTAATTTAATTAAATTTAAATAAATACGATTCTTATCCACGGAGAATATGAGTAACGTTTTATTTTCCAAAAAAATTAAAACCCACTCGTGTACAAAATATTTATTGAATTCTATTTGAAGTGATTTTAGTGGAAACTTATTTTTATTTCTACTACAACACCATCTCTCACAAGGGAGTAACCGGCAAACTGAAAACATGTAATAATCATAAAATATATCTTCTTTGTGCCAATACATCATAATAGACCCGATTTAGTATTACATGATAAACGTACATAATAAAATAACGTACCTAATAGGCATCGCTGTCCCAAATACACATAATATACAACCAACCGTCGCAGAAAAAATACGTAAATATACAGAACTAGCAGGAGAAATAAAAAATATTTGTCATTCAAGGTCCATTTATATAATACTTAGTCATGTCAGCTACAGGGGTAACTTAGTCATGTCAGCTACAGGGGTAACTCCGAAATCTTTAATAAATAATTTAAATAAATAATTTACAAAAATTAGATTTACCGGTTAATTTGTACATTAAAATTCAAAAATCTATTATAATAATCCATACATACATACATACATACCATCACGCCGCTTCCCTCGCGGGGTAGGCAGAAAGGATCGAGCGCCACTTCCTTCTATCCTTGCACACATCTTTCGCTTCCGTCACTGTCATACAATTCCTCATGCATGCTCTCCTGTTCAACGTAATCAACACGTGACCGTCCTGTAGGATTTGATTTAAATGATCTTGCCATTTAATCCTCGGACGTCCACGTCTCCGAGCACCATTCCTCTCAGACAAATATATCTTCTTAGTCATTCTGTCCTCATTCATTCTTTCCACGTGCCCAAACCATCTTAACTTATTTACATTCATCCTTGTTATTACACTAACTTTCATTCCACTAATATAATAAACACTATTATAATAAATCTTTTTTTTTTGTATAGACAATTCACACAGACCGAGCTAGTCCCAAACTAAGATATGAATCTTGTATTATGGGTACTAACACGGCGATACACATATACAATGCACTAAACACATATACATGTAACACCCAGACCCAGGACAATCTGAAAAAGGTCATTCTTTATTTTGCCCTGGCCGGGAATCGAACCCGGGACCTCGTGACTCAAAGGCAAGTGCGTTAGCCTCCGCGCCACACTATTGTCGTCTATTATAATAAACACTTGTAATATTGTATAAAAGTTTTTGAACACAGATATTTCAGGCACAATGCTGGTATTTTGAACCCGCGTTCTGAGCCTAATCCTTTGATATCCTGCATATCTGGATAGGTGAATTTTTCCCGGCATTAGACTATTAAGTTTTTGTGTGACCATGACTGATCATATGGAGACTTATCTGGTTGTATAATGCTGAGAAGTGTGGACGGCAATTCTGCCGCCGCGTAAAAAAAAAGACATTCAAATGAGTGAAAAATCTCATTGCTGATTAAAAGATGTGACATGTGTGACGAGCGATATTTTACCAACCTTTACACGAGGTGAATAATGGGAAAGCTTTTTTGTTATTGTAATCTCTACGGAAAAATAAAAATAAATAATTTTACATTAATATTATTATTTATAATTTACTTTTATTTCATAGCCTCATTAATGTTGTACACTAATTGCATTCACGCTCTGTTTCATTTTATACTGAACTGATACAAGCGTGTTTACTTTGTGTGAGAATTTGCACCATATTATGATACAAAGCAATAAAGGTACACCAATTCATTATTTAAACAAACCGTCTGTTTCATTTTCTGAACAACACAATTTTACTTTTAAAGTTACATAATCTCTCCCTGTGTCCCAGGCGGTATAGGCAGAGAAGTGGATAACAGCAATCTTGTTAAATAAAGTACGAGCAAAAATATGGCTAATGAAATACAAACAAAGTTAAAGGAACAATCGTTCTCACTTTTTTCGTTATGTAAAAATCGTACCAAACACAAGGAACTGAAACATAGTCTACGCAATACATAAAAAAACGAGCCTTCACAATGTTTTGGTACCTAGATATTTTTTATAATAATTCATTATTCATCAAATAACATTTTTTTTTACTTTTTGTAAATCAATACACTTGTTCTCATTTACTTAGTATCAAACCATACCCCTACACATTTTGAGTGAACAAATAATTAAGCACATTTCTAGAAACATTTTTTGTCTTCCTATTGCACCATTTAAATTTCAATAAGATTTAATAATATTTATTTGTAAAACTTCTTTATAGTTAATACTAAGAACGCCAGTTAAATTATCGTAACTTTATTGCATTCAAATTATTGTTTTCCGTTTGTATTTTCATAATATATTATCCATGATATTGATGCATCTTATCAAAGAAAAAATAAAATGAGTTTTAATGTAGATAATTTTTAAAATGAAAATAAATAAAGTCAATAGTGGAATAACTATACATCGTGTTTCATTTTAAAAATTATCAATATGAACTTCTACCAAGAACCGTCGGTCGATAAATTAAGCTTTAATGTAGATGATATTATTATTAATGATAAGAATATATCATTCATACCTACCTATGAGATATTAATATAATTTTCACAAATACATTATTTTTCTAACAACAATATTCTCGAAAGATAATTATCATCTTTTTCAATAACGATGTTAAAAATATTATTTTCAAGATTTTTTATTCGCTGTAAAGCTAATGAATCATTTCTAATACATAATAGTAATATAAATATCAATAAACTACAGAAAATCCATAAGAACCTCATAGTTTTCCGTGCTATTAAATGAATAAGGTGAACCCTTTAAGGGTTTTCCCATAACAAGTAGGTGTACCTACCTAATTGTTTACCGCATTTAAAGAACGCGAATCCTTAATGAAACTCACATAGGTGGTACAATAGTAAATAAAGAATTCTATTCCCGTCACGATTCTTAGTAATCCACTTAGCGCTGAAATCTATTTGTATGACATGAGATGGTTGCTCTTTCTGATGTTTCTCACAACTAAGTTCGAGATGAGATAGTTTCTCTTTCTGGCATTTCTCACAACAAGTTCGAAACTCTAAAACTACGCTTGTATCAAAAACATATTGGTGAAGGTGAATAAAAAAAACACTATTTTGTTAACTTCCAATTGACTTTGTTTATTACAAGAAAAGTATTCTAATAACCGCCTGAAGATGGAGTCGAGTGACTTCCAAATACTAATGAGCGTAATATTAATCAAGTCATCATCATCATCGCCCTCAACGCTCCTCTCGGGAGCACAGGGCAGAAACCAGCCTCCTCCATTCAGAGCGTCTCTGTGCCAATTGCGTCACCTCTTCCCACGACATTCCTTGCGCTCTGATATCGTTGTCATAGGAACGGTGTATTGAGAAAGAGGGACGCCCGGGCCTACGGAACCCCTGCGGACGGAAGAACAGTGCTCTTTTTGACCAACTATCATTGGGCATTCTCAAAACATGTCCCAGCTAGGACCATCGTCTCTCTTGTATTACGGAGATTACAGGTCTCTGCTGGGTGCGCCGGCGCACAGCATCATTTGTAACATGTTCATACCATCTGACATCCAAAATCCTTCTAAGACACTTGTTTTCAAAGCTTAGTATCTTCCGCTCATGAGCCTTGGTTAAGTGCCAAGACTCGCAGCCATATAGAAGGATTGGGATGATGCACGCATTGAACAAGCGACATTTTATCCTGATGCTGAATCCAGACGCCTTCCAAACTTTGTTCATGTTGTTGAAAGCCCCGCTAGCTGCTCCTATGCGGATTGGTAATTCCGACCGGACATCACCCTCTGGCGTTTTGGTTGCTCCCAGGTACCTGAATCAAGTCAATTGGAAGTTAAACTCTCAGCGCTTTTTTTTCAATTCACTTTACACCTAATTCTATGTGTGGACATTCGTCCATCGCCGTATATAGTATTTCTTCCCCGTTATTATATTTTGTTGTAACTGTAAGTAGTTACAAAATATCTTTTCACGATGTCGTTTAAGGTGAATGGTTGATTAAAGGGTAATACAAGTTATAGATGATATAGGTATGGAAGATATATGCTAGTATCCAAATATGTACCTAGAGTAATTGAAATATCCCTGAGACATACCCACAAGCACGCGTGCTTACATACACATACTTGCAAGAGTAGAAAAACAATATTAATACATGTGTACAGTGAAAACTCTTTTATTTCATGTATGATATAGCTAAAATACAAACATTAAATGTGGAAGGAATGACCGAGAATTAAATATAATATATGTGTTCGATGTTACTATGCGACAGAAATTTTACGAGCGATATTCTTCGAAAAACAGTTTTGTAATAAAATGAGACACCTTATTTACAATCAACATTATTCATTACAGTGTCCGTGTAAAATGTAATCAAAGCAGAATATATCCTATTTATTACTTTTTATCTAGATAAATATCTGGAATGTAAATCACAGAAGATCTAACCTGCAATCACGTATTGTTTAAGTGATGGTGCCACTAAATCATATCAATTTTACTGAACCTTATTTTTTAGTTTCAAACACATAATTGTGCTACTAACTAGTGAGTAAATTACCTATATCTAATAAATGAAAAGTTGTTGATGCTGATGAAACCTGATGAAATCAGGTAAATTACAGAAGAAAACCATATAATAAAATATTCTGCAAAGGGGAATGATTTACCACGGTGTGATTCTGACTGCAGGCAATATTTATGTATGTCGATTTCATGAGCTATCGACGAATAAAGATTACTTGTTATGTGTTATAAATGAAATGAAACTTATTTATTATATTTTTAGTGTGTGCTGATCAACGAAATTATACTGTTCTCTCTAAGTAACGTGTTTTGCTCTCGTGATAATGACAACACATCATTTGAACATTCTAATGACGAAGGTCTTATGAAGAAGGCTGAGAGTTGTGGTGTAGTGGCTCCCAAAATTATGAGCACATACTTATAATTACGTTGTGACCATTATGTCATTCATACCCTGATATTGAAAACGCTATACGAATATTCAACAAATAACTTTTTTTTATTTTGCGTATACCTTCATTATTAAACGATTTTACTCCATGTGTTTAAACAACATTTGTGAAATATTGTTTGAACTTTACACAAACTTACATTTAGTGTGAAATTCATCATTACGAGTCTGAATAAATTATTGTGTTTATTGTAATCCACCTGAAACGAAGTGATTTCAAAAAGTTTTGTTCATTTTTGCACTTTTTTTTTATCCACGTAAACAGTTTTTTTTTTGTTTTTTACTTAATTACATTTTTTAAATATTATTATCCAGCTGATCTGGGAGATCAATTTGTTTATTTTATTTATTTATACAAGCAAATTAAGTGTTTTTGACGCATTACAATACCTGAAAAAACAGAGTTTAAAACTAATTTATTTACTATTCTAAATATGGTTGAAACAATTTCAACAATCATGAATCCAAAAGACTATCCCAATTTAGAAAATTGTTCATCATTCAGGATGTTTTTTTTTTATATTTTTATACTTCTCACAAATGTTTTATGTTTTATCTTCAAAGTAGAATATTGTTGACGTCACAACCCAAACAAGAAGGTAACCCAGTGACACACAAATACACAAGATTTTCCCTTGAAACGCAAGTTAATTACACGTGTAAGTTTAAAGAAACAATGAGAAAAAATTCACATTTCGTGTCTCATGGTATATTGGTTGTATTTTAATCATTAATTTAATCGAATGTTGGTACATATACTCGTATGTGTGTATTGAGTCCTTCGGTAGCGAGTTTAAAAAACCTTGACAACAAAATGAAAAATAATTTCTATGTTATCTATTTTATATAGCCTCAACTGTTAATAATTATTTTAGTTTTAACACTTTTATCTCTTAATGTCAACATATTTTAATTTTATTTTTCAGTACTTTAAGTTATTCTTACGCACTCTGCCAAAGATATACCTACTTATTAATCTCAGTGATACGAGAAACTTCACGCTCCTTAAAATATTTTACGATTCTAAAGTTAGGCTTTAAATATATTTTTAAGCTCCAAAACTTAAATTGAGCGTACTTTTTGAAAATTTATCAAAATTTCATATAAGAGCGTTAAGGGATATATGGAAAAGAAAGAAACTCAAATCACAACTTCTCTAATAAAAAAAAGTGCTCTGAATAGAAAAAATTCTTATTCCTCTCTGTGTAGCCAACAGAAAACATGAATAACAAAAAAAGATAATTAAAGATTATGCGTCTAACTTTACTGCTTTTATCAGCAAAAATTTTAATTAATAAGATAAATATATCCATATTGTTTGATAAAATTATACACATTTAATAGTTATAGCAATTTGCGCGCGTGGAGAAGGCACTAGAAAAATTTGGAATATTGCGCATATGTTTGAACATAATTATATAAATATTTAGTTATCCACCAGTAGGTATTGGTATTGATAATAATAAAATATCATCTCTCCCTAAGGACGCATCACTCGTACAATAAAGTACGTAATGTAATATAATATTTTCCAAACCATCGCTGTGACCGCACTTGACATTAAAGCGTTGGAGTACCTATCGGAGTCCATGGAAATATCCACTATGTTACATAAGCGTTGGAGTACCTATCGGAGTCCATGGAAATATCCACTATGTTACATAAGCGTTGGAGTACCTATCGGAGTCCATGGAAATATCCACTATGTTACATAATTGATTTTACCTGACGTTACTAAATTTAATACGCATGATGTGTAAAAATTCATGACTATTGTAGTTGTGGAATTACTGTCACAAAGCTTAAAAAAATAACATAATGATGAAGAAATGTACCAAAAGAACTGTTAAATAATGTGCATCAAGGTTACCACATTAGTTAAACATACATTTTTCTACGTTCTCGGTTTCTTGTATTTATAAACAATACAGTCATTAAAATAACTTTACTTCTTAAACGAGTTTGATAAAGATATTGTAGGGAGAGATAGCGGGATGCCATATTAGTCTTACCTTACAAACCTTTTTCACCTTCATTTTTTATAAATACTCGTACACGCCAATAATTTCGCTTGCTTAACACGTGGCCGATCTTGATAATTTTACTCACGTGGTCAAGCAACGTAGTTTAGTCAAGTGGACTTTTTAACAACCTGTCGTCTAAATAAATGCACCCTTTCGTCATCCTTTCATCGTCCATTCACTCCACGTATCCAAAGCATCTCAACTTATTTACACGCATTCTATCCACAACACTCCTCTCCTATTGACTCAGTCTTCTGATATCCTGATTCTTCATTCTATCCGCAACGTTTTACCAACCATACTTTCAATTCAACTTCAACCCTCTCAGAGTTCACATGCAGTTGTCAAAGAATAAATTAAGGAGCCACGAAGACGTAACACAATTTTATTTCATTCCTCAAGTAAAGCTAAACCCCTCCAAGAGGGTGTTGCTTACCCTATACTCCAGTTCAAGCTCCAGGCACCAAGTAATAGTTTTTGTTCCACCAGATTTGATTAATTCAGTTTACACATAATCATTAGGTTGGTTAGAAGAAATCACTTCTTTACGATAAACTCGTATATTGATTTATTTAATTTGAATGCGTTTATCGTTAAAATTGCATGCATTGTAATAAATTTACAGTAAAAAACGAATAAATAAAAATATGAAGCCTTACTATTGCATCAAAAAATCCAAAATCAAGTAACGGGAAATTTCTTAGTTTAACGATTTTTTCAGTTAATAAATTAATTAAGCACTACTGATCGCGAGTAATTCAATAAAATTAATGGTTAAAAAAACACGATAACATTTTATTCTGTTTGATGAACATGAGTTTTAATTAAATGTAGATATTTAAATACATCTACAAATTTATACTTTGATGTAGGCACTTATCGTTTACGGATAATGAATACTTGAGGTCATGAAATGTACTATAATAAATACTCATATAAACGTGTAGATAACCATTTTACAATCAAAGTTGATATTTTTCAACCGACGGTGCTTGGTGGAAATTCATGTTGAATTAATTATAAAGAAGTGTTTTATTTATAATTAATTCATTTTACAATCATAAATTTCACTACATTGAAAGATGTCATTATATGAACATAAAAACTATATTAATATTTGATAGTTTTATTAACAATCGTTTTGTAATTTTAAGAAAAACAGCACAGTTTAGCTTATTCAAACTCAATTTATTTATTGCTGTCACTAGAAAATAAATGTTGACAGTAGTAGTATTTATGAAGCTGAATCAGGATTTGTAATAAGATCAAATGTACTCCAGGTACCCTCACACCAAACAATATGTTTGTATCGTGAAGGTGTTATAAGTTGGCAACGGGTGTTAAGAAAAAAGGTTTCTATATAATATAAAAGAAAAATTACTAAAAAAATAGAATGGCTACTCAAATAGTAAGGTACTCGTTTTTTCCACGTAAACTGACAAGAATTGTCATTATTCCTTAAATCGATTTAATTAACTTCCAATAGTTATTAAGCTTACTATCGATTCGGTAAACACTTGAACGACAAGACAAATAGAAATATCTACAAAGTAATGGGAGAAATAACAACATCGAGCTATATACTGTACCTGTATTTATGTAATGGAGAGGCACGAAGGCACCTAAGGTTACTGTAAATGATGTCTGTTAGTATATTGACATTCCCTTTCCTCTTTTCAGTTTCTTTTGTTTGCACGAACAACACTAATTAACATTGTAATAGAAAGCCCTTTCAGTATAATTTTAAGAATAGTTGAGTGGACACGTTTATATTATTCTTTCTACATTTAACTTTCAGTTCATTGTAACATTCACACATAGGGTTGAAAAACAATTAATTATTCAATATGCAACCAACAACTGTTGCTACTTATCGCTCAGTCGCATATGACATTATTACATTTATAATCAGGTACGTTGTTTACACATTATTTCATACTTTTTTTGTCAAATAGATTTAATTATGTATTATTATTTTTAGCTTAAATATAATCATTCGTTCTTTGAAATTTAACTAGACAAGCACGAGTGATATCCATGGTTCAGTTTATCTATCCTAGATAATAATCTGCACTAAAAAAATAAATGTGTTTTTTGTCTGGTACAAAATAGTGAAGGGTAGATTGTATTTTCTCTTTCAATGAAAACATTTAATTTTTTTCTTAGCAAAGTGTGATTGTCGTTGATGTTTGAATATGGTTATGTGTTTTGAAATGACAGAAGAAGTTAGAAGATCTTGTTGGATGACGAAGAAAGTGGTACAAATATTTTTAGTTTTTTGGTCGCCTGACATATCTTGAGAGTATAAAGCTTATATAAAATGTCTGAATCGTTGTCATAGAACTTTAATGTTTTTATTTTGTGTATGAAGATAAAATTTTAAATGTCCAAAATATAGGATACATGAATAGTATGAAACGATGAAAATAAATGAGATTATTTTAATCTAAGTATAAGAAAGGTTGTTGACACTATCAACATTTTATTTTACCAGGCATCAACTTATGTCTTTGAAAAATTGAAAAATATCCTCAAATATAATTTCCTCAAGGATACTGAATACACTATGTTGCTGAGAATCATGAGAAATTTGACATTATGTGTGAGAAAAGCAAATGAGCCACAAGATAAGCCCAGATGGGCACACTCCCATGTATGGTATGCCAATCCTAATCATATAATTATCATTTCAATGTTTCGATGTTAACAAATAAGAAGCTTTGTTTGTAGAAAAAATTCAATAGAAATTAAATGTTTTCATTTTATTCTTAAAGCATATTTTGTTTCTACATAATTTAATATATAGAAATAACATTTATAGCGTACGTGCGTTATAATGTTTCTTTTTTCATAATTACACATAAAAGTACGACCACTTGATTTGATATATTTTATATGGTTTTATTACATTCATTATATTTTATATTTAAGAATAAGGATGATAATAAAATATACTTTAAGAATTTCATATTCCCTCTTCTCATTTATATCTCACAGAACTTCTGAAGCTTTATAATGTACACCATTTTTGAGTTAAATAGGTACGTCCAATTATTTGTTTTTGTGTAACCTTTTTTTTTTCAATAGTCTATGTATTATACCCTCTTTAATGTGGACAGGTAGTTTTGGAAAGAAAAACAGTGATATTATTCGATTAGCATATCTTAGGTAAATTTATCTTCATTGATGTTTTCTTAGCTTCATGTCTAGCACGTTTAAATTTTATGGGTCTACATTTTGAATGAGTATATATGGTGTAATGTGTATCGGTAAGATTAAGGGATCAGTGTACTAGGGCATCAAGAAGTCTATCTCCAGAAAGACATGGTTCTATAATTCCAGGTCTAGATCTGAAATTGTGACATTGACTCGCATGCGCTTTAATCACCACAGATTAAATAGTCATCTTTATAGGATAGGTTTAGTCTCATTCCCTTTTTACGAGTGCGAGCTCGATGTAGAATCCCTAAACCATGTCTTCCTCAGTTGCCCAATAAGAGACTCATACGATTTGTATTACGAGATAACTGAAATCCAGTATCCGATCAACAAATCCTGGCTATTGCAAACTGGTATCCTTTCGGTATATATCAAAATTTTAAAATCCGCATAAAAATATTATTTTATAGATTGGTAGTGCCTTAAAATTATTTGATACCTTCTAAAAATATTGTACTTGGCACAAATCGTCCCACAAGGGACGGGATGGTGTAATCTTATAAATAATAAAAATAAGTTTTTTTTATTATACTGACCATTAAGAAATCTTATTAGACACTTTTAAAATTATTTGGCTGTCTATGTGTCTATATACTTTAGTTATATGCAAGCTTTCATCAAATTGTTAGTCTTTTTGTACGTCAGTGAAATATTCGACATTCTTTTATTCATGACTCTTTGAATCACTGATAGATTTCTAAAATAATCTGTGTGCACAAAATAATCTTGTATCCACAATACCTAAACACTAATGAACACGGATATCACTAGATAGGTATACCTAGGTGAGAAATTGTATATTTTTACTGGTTTTATGCAACCTTAACAACAAGCTCCTGCAATTAATTTGACCTACTAGCTGTTCATGTTTTTACGGATCAATATCGTTCAACAATCTTCATTGCTGAACGATAGGTATCAATCTTCCTCAGATCAATTTAACATTGCTCTGAGGAAGATCTATGGCGAGCTAATGACAATGCCATTTTGGCTGCGAACTACTGGAGGGACAGAGTATAGATGATTATGGACACGGAAAGTAAGTAAGTAACAATCTTCATGAATCATATTTTGAACTACTCTAGATTAATCATTCCAATTGATCACACTCACTGATAGTGAACCTATTTGAATAGGTATTAACTAGGTAGGTATGTTGTATATGATACACATACATCATTATGTAAACTTCCTTAAGGAGTATCAGTGAGTGTGATCAATTGGAATAATTAATCAAGAATGGTTCAAAATATGATTGACATCTACACTTCTAGTAAGTAAAATCCAATTCCCGACATCCAATTGTGTCAAAAAAAATCATAGCAAATCTTCATGAACATACACAAATACACAAATTAATTTTCACCATATATAATTGAAACCTTCATCCACGGGTATAGCTTTTTTGTATCGCAATAATTGTACCATAAATTAATTAATGACTCTTGTCTGCGTACTGTGTGTTAGTATATTGTACCAACTACTAGGGGTTTATATAATAACAATATGAAACTAAAACATGCGATGGTGCTACGAGTACACTGGGTACTATTACACCCCATGTCACAACACACCAAATTATAATGACAGAAATATCATGTTTGACGTCTTTTTTTAATTATTTTTAGTAACGTTGTTGGCATACGTCAATTCCATCCTACCTATGGATAACAGTCATAGATACTTCTAGTACATTGTCGTCGTTTCGAATATTTTTTTAACATCTATAACGCCTTTTATTATTATTTTTCCGTGTTTCCTCGCTTCACTTAAACATTTCCACACATAATTTATAAATAATTAAAACACTGTTATATTTTCACTATATTAATTTAAACTCTAACGTTTGCGTCAATATTTATTTATTTATTCTTTTTGTCATTATTATATTATTGTAATACGTCGTTGTACAACTTTATCACTTCGTGCGCACTATATTATTTTGGCCCTATAGCTGACTTTGGAAGGCCATCTGCAAACTTGTCGGGCTTGGAATCACTCATCTGACAATCATTCACATTTGAACTGATTAAATTAGTCGTATAAAGAACTTTTTGATTGAACTTTATTATCAAATCTAAATTTTGGTGGATTAATATAATTTTATTGTATAAATCTAATCTTAAGTTATTTACAAAAATTTTACACAAAAAATTATTTATAGTCTCTTTCATTTTATAGTTGAGATGAAAATTTCTAGTCTCAATATAAAAAAAAATTCACCATCTGTATGACCAAATGTTTCAAAATGTATAGCATTTAAAATAACAAATTTTACAATTGAAATTTCACATTTACTTAAAAATTTATGTTTATCCCAAATTCTAAAAGTTAAAAAGCACTCCTCAAATATTTATACATGTCGACAGTATATTACTCATATTTTTTTGTCACAAAATTCAATTTTCTTGGTAATATTTATGAATACATACATACCTATTATATACAAACTCATACAAAATTTAAAAAAAAAACGTTCCTACTTAGGTGTATTTGACATGTGAGCAACTTTTGTGCTTACTTTTTAATATTTTAAGGTAACTTTGAAAATGGTTCAATTGTTCATTTTATGTGACTTTTTGTTTCTTCCATTTAACATTTATACACTCTCAAACTTTCGCAAATTGTTCTGAAAGTAAATGAGATGTTTATTGATTTTAACAGGAAAGTTTATTTGCTAATATTATGTCTACTTAAAAGTCAACGGAACTTATTTGATAAATGTCCCATAAAAACGTAAAAACGTAGATAGAAACATTTTAAATTGAGTGGTAAAGAATTGGTACCAAACAATGCTGTTCATATTTGATTATAGTGTTTTCTATGCAACTTTTATTAGGTATTTTTTTAATAGATAGCTTCTATTAGGTAGTAAAACTTGATATTTTGAACCGAAACACTATTTTCTATTTCATACTTTCTTCTACGTAAATTACAGCCACTTATTTCATGTTAACTCACAGTTAATATCTTTTACATTTTACGTTTCCTTATTCATTGTAGTCATTTCCTTTGTGTGGACGATATTCACAAAAAAGTGATGTAATAATTACTCTACAAAATTTATTAGAATGATTTAACGCTTTATTTTTTTTACTTTTGTAAATTTCGAAAGTCGTGTGATTGGAGGTCATAATAATATTACTAAGATACTTTTTATTTTTAATACTTATTATTTTTACGTAACAATATGACAATCTTGATAGCATAATTTGTTTTATGGCGTCTTTATTTCAGAACAAATCCGACAGCTAATTTCATTTTAATTTGAGACCAAAAATAAACTATTCTGAGTCAGCTGTTCAATTATTTCAATTATTATTCTTAGACGTCCAATTATGCTATTTTTTTTATTGCATCTATATTTTCTCTAGACTACATTTGTTTTTGCATTTTATGAACATTATTTCACTCACGAAAACACCTTCCTACTAACTTTATTATATTATAACACCTCTCCTTAGATAGGTTTAGGTATCACCCAGTCACTCCATCACTGAACATACACATAATATCGTTATATTATTATTTAACATTCTCAAGCAATTAACGAGCATATATTTCTTAAATAATTTCATACTGCCTTCACACAAAACATTTTTTTGAAATTGAGAATTCATTTTATTAAAAATTGCTTTTTTATCGTAATAGTTAAGTCGGTCACCAAAGGGAAAACATTAAGAAATATTTAACTTTCAAGTATAACTCTTTTATTCTCAACCATAAATCAAAATTAATAAGGAACATTCTTGATTTTTTTTCAATATTTTGTTGTTAAAAAGATTGAAAATAATATCTGTGTTATTTAATTGAAAAACAGATGAATGATGGAAAAAAGTTTATCCATTTGGTGGTAATGTAAATCAACATATTCTTTTATTAGTTTGTACTTTTAAACAGAAGATACATAAATCAAACCTCCTGATGACCTACTTCAACTAAACAAACCATGATTTTGAATAGGTTTTAACTAACTTCAAATTAATTATTGAAATATATTATGCCTAGTGACACTGCACACACTCCTACAATACTCCTTCGACAATAATTTAGATTGATTGTATCTAATATTCAATGATTTGAGAATGTTTATATGTGCATTATGCTTTTTGTCTTGTATATGTTTGTTTGCTGTCTGTTTGTTTGTTTTTTTTTTTTGTTAGTTTACCCTCACAAAGAATAATAAAGGTATGTTATGTAATAAGAAAAAGAAAATAGATGATTTAAACAATGTATAACCTATAACCTAATAACATGCTAACCTAACAAGAATGATTGAAATATATCAAGATATTTTTATCATATACTTTATTACCAACTACTTTATTACGCATCGATTCCATGAAATCGACAAGAAAAACCAATATTAAAACACATAATTAAAATTTTATTAAGATGTAGGTACGTTTTAATTTAATAATGTTACGATAAACTTGTAAAATATTATGAATTGATTATACATGGTAAACCTAACAATGCTAATCTAACAAGGATGTACACAGGGGGACAAACTGGGGTATTTGCCCCTCCCCCTCATCATCTCAAAAACAGTCGGAAAGTAGATAGATAAAAATTGTATAAAAAGCATTGCACCCTTTTATAGAATCAGATTGAATAGTGGTTCTCAAATTAGTTTTCAAAAACAGATATCGGTGATTTTCTTGAATTCCTAATAGATTTGAAATTTGACGAGAGGGGCTAGCAAAGTGGATACTAACTGAAATCCCTACAGCAAAACGTGAAAAACGAAAACAAGATAAAAGGACCACTAAAAGTTGTGATAATATTATTTCTAAGATATACCTCTCCCTATTAAACAACCTTCCTTGGTTGAATGAATTAAACGAGTTAAACAACTCTCGTACTATTTTTACGATGATACAAAAGTTTTCTTGTTGCTGTTATATGTTATGAAATTTCAAGCTAATTTAAGCACATGTTTTATGATTTGCTTTACTTCAAATTTTGAATAACAACTTGTTAATTACATTGTTATTAATATTGTTTGTACATATATACCAAAATTTTGTTGTATTATATTATAATTGTAGAGTTTCAACTCAGCTAGATAGGGTACATGTTTAATAATTAATTAACTAATTACGATAGATTTTTGCATCCTTTGATAGGTATCATCAATTAGCTAATTGAAATATTACGTACGCTGTCATTTATGTTGAAGTAAATTATTACTATTATAAATGGTGAAATATTTGTTTATTTTAAATTTACCTTATTTAACAACGAAAGCTTTGTGTTCGGTTTATTTTAACATTCACTTTAGCTAACATAATTTACAATGTTTATTTCAATGAAACGTTTAATTACTTTATTTTATAGTGAGTTATAATTACAAAAAATATAGTTTATAATTGTAATGAATGACTTATATAGATTTTTTTTAATGTAAGCGTTATAATATCATGTAGATGGATGCATCATAGGTATTTAAGACTATTTGTTAATACTCGTACGATATTTATAGTATTTTTTTCTCATTTGATAATTTATTATTGGTCGTATCGATTTTTATACTTATCTCTTATTCTAATATTTTTGTATTTTTTTCTTTGATGATAAACAGGCGCTTGGCTGATGAAGATGACGAACTATCAGAAGTCCAACCTGATGCTGTCCCTCCCGAAGTACGAGAGTGGTTGGCATCCACATTCACCAGGCAGCTGGCAACCACCAGACGTAAGAACGATGAGAAACCAAAGTTCCGGTCCGTGGCACATGCCATCAGGGCTGGGATATTTGTTGATAGAATCTACAGGAGAGTATCTAATTCAGCCATGATGCAATTCCCACCAGAAGTAGTCAGAGTTTTAAAGGTAACTAAATACAAAACACTCTCACTAATAATAAATGTGTTTATCCAGCAGTATTTACATAATTAATCAAAGGCGATCGTATAAAGGACGTCTATCTATAGGCATAATATTCTAGACATGTTTCGGCAAAAGGCTATCTGTCTTTCACACAGACGTGTTTATGTGTTCATTAAGCAATGAGGGAATGTACGGTCTTAAAAATACAATACCTCGTTATTTAAATCAGAGATATGTTGAAAATAGACTCTGGAAAATTTGAATGGTGGAGGTATTTTTCTATCGATGATGATGAAATGTTGGATTACTTGTTTCTTTGGTGTCGTTTAACAATCCTTCGACCGTCTCAAAATCGATCGCATATCTTGAATAAAATCGCTTTGTATAAATTAGTGTATTGTGAGGTTTGGTTTCTATAATTTCTATAATCACATAAATAAAAAGTATTCATTTCCCTTGTTTAAACGATGAACAATAAAGGAGTAATAAATTACGTATGAAAAGCAGATACTTGACCTGATTTCAAGAATGTTTCAAAAAAATATGTTAGTTTTCATATAGGTGTAGTACAAACTTCCTGATCCAAGTGTTATTTTATTTTTAAGGATAAATAAAAAAAAACTCATTTTCATAAGAAATGAAATCACAAAGCAGAAATAATATGATTAAATTTTTGAGACAATAATCACATAGGTATTCCAAAAACCTCTTCATTATAGACCTAAAAAAACTTGGCATTCTCTGTAGGTATATTGTGTGTAAAATATAAAAGTAAAATATATAACTTATATTCGTGTCTAGTATTTTATAGGCAAGTTTAGTATAATATTTTACCTTAGCTTCTACACACTGTTATCATACCCATTATTCTTACCCCTAGGGGTATTTGTGTGGAGTTTGTGGAGTTTGTGGTATTTGAACAGAATATGCCTGGAGCTCAAGTAAAAACTCTTTCATCCACAAGTGAGTATTTCCATGCACATCCAGGCAGCCTCTGTTTCCCTACTACATATACCTATAGGTAATATTACCTTTACCAACTCTCATTGGAATACTACTCTAGACAATATTTTATCAAAACACATACACAGCATACAACATACTCTATAGTCTACACTCTACATACATGGTACTTATACTACTTTATAACTTGTGCATTCTTTACAATATTTTACCGCCGTATAAATATTTTGTCATCAAACATTTTTAGTTAGCTGCTGGCTTAGTAAAATATATGTGTATGTGTGTGCGCGTGCGTGCGTGCGTGCGCTAAGTGCTGGAACTATTACAATAAAAAGGTAAAGCCTGTCGAGTAGCCCTTATGGGAACATGAAAATTTAACCTCAACAATATATCTGGACAATCAAGATTCCCGTGAATTATTTTATGTAACAAAATCAAATCACAAAGTCCTCTTCTCTCGGTCAGTCCCAACAAACTCAAATGGTTCAATATTGAACTGTAACACATCTCCTCCATAGGGATACCTAATCTATAATTTATGTCTTTTAATTTATAACGTATGTATTTTCATTGCAATAACACCATTTTTTTGATAATTTTTAAAATGAAACACAATATATAGTTATTCCACTATTGACTTTATTTATTTTTGCGAGCCGGCTTTCAAGAGTTTCCGCTCTCATCGTCAGGCAAAAGTAAAATGTTTTTTTTTTGGGCATCGTCAGGCAAAAGTAAAAACATTTTTCGGCACTTTTGACCGAACGGTTGGCAAAAAGAAGTGTGGCAAATCGCTAAAAACGTCGATAAGAACTTCAAAAAATGTCCAATTACGTTTATGTAAATGTAAAAATGATATATTTTTATAAAAAATGTGAGAAAGAGTCCATAAAATGTAGGAAACACCACACGCTTTCGCCAACCGTTCTGTCAAAAATTTATAGATTTTTTGCCTCACTTTTGTAAACGAGTTAGAGTTCTAGGTTTCCTATGGAATTCTGTGTCTAATACTCGCTTCTTTATCCTGCAAGTGATACATAGCTTACGGGTTTTTGTTATAAACCTAAATAGAATATCACACACCTTTGAAAATAAGCTAAAAACTTGTGTCGTGAAAAAGGAGTATGTCTGCACTTGAAATTGAATCAAGAGTTTTTTTTTTATATGAATCCATAATTTATTTTGCAGTAACCATTTGACTTCATAATTCAACAGCATACTAATTATTATTATTAGGTATTATTAGAAACTACTTAGAAATCATTCGACCATCTCAAGCTCCTAGTGAAAAGTGTGGTTTTCATTGACATTTTTTATTTTCATCCGCGTCTACTATGTCACAATCATAAAGTACCTATGCACAAAATTGTTCAGATTCATTTCTATGTCAAAACAAGTTTATTTCTCCCCATAATCTCTTGGGGGAATGTCGTAAGACTCTTTTAAACTGAATACAAATCGCGAGTCTTGGGATTCAAGTTTTTCATCATGTAACATTAATCCTTAAGACTTCCTGTATACCCTTCCGTCTGTAATAAACGGAGTTAAATAAACCTTATATTCCTAACACAGCATCATTTACTAATTGGCTAATAAAGATTCCAAGATATTAAAATTTATTTATTCGTGATACTTCAATTTAGACAAGATATTCCTAAAACCACTCAGAATTTTCAATATAAGAATGCATATTAAACGCCTTCAAACTTTTTACGAAAATATGGTAAGTATATAACCATTGATCTATCAATGTATATAACATAGCTTGTATCTCTAATACTTTTATTGACCAATATCAAGTCCATTAAATTAATGTAGTTTTTTTATCCTGCATAAGAAAAGTGTTGTTGTAACAGTAAAATTATTTTTTTGCCTTCAACTATTCAAATAAAATTGACTGTTTATAGAAAAAATACTATTTATGAATTGTATAATATATCTCTGCCACATCAATCCAATGAAAACCAGCTCTGAATCTAATGAAAATATTCTATAACCTAAATGAGATTTGAAAATGAAACCTTATTTCCTTTGAAATAAACAAAAACATATCCATCCATCTCGTTACCAAGCTGTATCTATTTATTTATTTAAACACAACAGCACATAATACATAATGTAACTTAAATCATAGTATCAATAAAACAAGCCCAATTACAATGTTTATACAATTTATAAGGCACTTAATACATACGCCTTAGGGCAGGTGTTGAACTTGTGCGTTTAAAGACTTGGTTTGAAGTGGCTAGAGGTCCTGGAAGCAGCGGTAGACAGAGATCTCTGGAGGAGGTACCTAGGCGCAATGGACCCCCGACCCAACTAGAACAAGGGGAAGAAGATGTATGTTTGTACTTAATACATACAAAGCTATATTATTATATGTATTATATTTAGGTATACATAAAACGTGGTAGGGTTAGAGATGCCAACACTGGCATAGCAGTACTAACTAACTAGAGAGTTGAAAGACAAATAAATTGTCACCTAAACGGATAAATAAGAGTCCTGAAATATCCGACAAATAAAGTAATTTCAATATTATACATAAAACAAGAAGATAAAACCAGTTAATAGGAATAACTAATAAGATTGTGTGAGAGAGAGAGAGAGAAAAATGAAAGGATAATACAATTGTTCAAACAAAAATCACGTATGCATGGTCTGAGGCCTGAGTCAACAACACACTTTCGTCTCACGTTCCCGCTCCGTTAGCGTTCGGGTGCAGACAATGTTGCAAGCAAGTGTCAATTTCGTTGCTAAGATACACAATAGTTACGAAAATTAACACTTTGGCGCACCATCGTCTGCACCCGAACGCAAGCGGAGCGGGAACGTGACGCGATAGTGTGTTGTTGACTCAGGCCTCAGACAGAGGCCTGAGTCAACAACACACAAATGCACCATTCATCCAGCAACCAGCTACTTTTCTTCTTTCAATATCCCTTCGTATCTTCCATCCTTCGCAAAAAAAACTTATCAAAAATACAAATTTGTTAGCTTGCTCCAAATATTCGTTTTAAACCTATATTTCATACACTGATCTATCGAATTTTCTTTCTAACATCAGCAGTTTTATCTTTGTAACATTCATTTTCATCCCATTCATAGTACAACTACCATATACTATATAATATTTTGTAAATCACTTTCACTTATAACCATTAACACCAAATCATCTCATACATCAACGCATTCACCAGTTCTCCATTCAATTAAATTTTAACATTCATCTCTTTCAAAAATGGCATGCAGTAGCCAATAAATAAATTGAACAGCCACGGAGACTTTACACAACCATGCTTTAACCTATTAGTAAACCGTTCCATGAGGGTGTTTTTCACTCCCCACGTATGTAGAATAAATAAATTGCATTTATTAATATCCATTCGAATTACGTGTCAAAATGTTGAATCATCACAATATTCTTCATTTCATTGATAATAATGTTAACAATAAGTTTATTGAATTTGGAATGTAGTGTTACTGCGACAAAAACTTGAAAAAATTATAGCCTGCATGCACATAAAGATGCCTACAATTTTAATGTTTCGCGAATGCAAATAAGTGACGCAGTTACTGAATACCTTTGTACTAGAATAAACAGAAAATTATGATTTAATTTCTCAAAACAAAGATAATTAAGTTTAGTACCCGAGCCTGAAAATTTTATGTAATGTAATGTGTATTGCCGCTGTAAGGCGATTAATTTCTAACTTGCCAATTTGAAGTTTTCTATTTTTTTTTCAGACTCTGGACGACTGGTCTTTTGACGTGTTTGGTTTATCGGAGGCTGCCAACAGTCAACCTGTAAAATACCTGGGTTATGATTTACTTAATCGCTATGGAATAATTCATAAATTTAAGGTAAGGCGTTGTTAAAACTAAAACAACTTTTTCAATCAAGTAATAAATCAATACTTTGAGGTAAAAATAACAAATGAAAATATTTATCTTTAAGCTCACGTAATAAATACCTATTTTTCCAAAGCAAATAATATATATAAAATTAAATATAAAAAATTTGCATAAAACTTATTACAATTATTATTGCTAATGGACCAAAGGAAGGAAGTATTTTGTTTCAGGGCATATTTTACAGAAATCAATTTTGTTGTCAAAAGATTTTTTGTCTTCTTTCTTTTTATAATACTTACCCACTATTCGCTTGATTTTCTTTGTCTTTGTTATGAGTTGATGAGCCTTCCCATTTTGCTTTCCGAACTTTGGGATAAAATACTTCCAAAAAATGTGTAGGAAGTACCGACAGAGAAAGGATTTTGAACATGATGAAGATGATAATAGTTTATATAAAAAAAGGTTTTGCAATAACGTACATTATCCTCTTCCTATGGTAGATTATGTTTTCAGATATTTACTGGAGTATGATGTGCTTTATTATCATTATATTTACCATCACTTTAAAGGATCTATTGTTTCTTACTCATGAGTATTTTGTTTTTCTTTTAAATATTTTTTTAAGAATCTAATATAATTTAAAATATTATATTATTTATTTCATCTTTCTACATCATCACTTCATCTCTCACAGATGTACCTAATAGTCACTGGATTCTCCTCATATATTGAACATAGAAATCATTTTCTCTTTTATCGATGGTTACCGAATTTGACTCAACAATATTTTTCATGTCTAAATTTTTAGTGAAACAAAAAACGAATTGCGAATAAATATTATTAGGTACTTTTTAACAAGAAGTTATTAGGTAGGTACTTTTTAACTAGAAATTATTAATGCACAAAGTCAATATGAAATATTTCTGAAGGTGATTAAACGTATTTATTTTTAAAGTTTGTTTAGAGATGAATCAAAGAAAATATGCTTTGTAAGCATTGGTTATGAAATTCCTTCCATAATGAAGTACCTATGTAAACAGAGTAGAGTTGTAGTGGTGTTGTCAAATTATGAATAGTTCTCAATCTTTCCACTGCTAATTTTTATAAAATATTCAATTTACTGGTAGACAAACAAATTAACCAGGTCACTCTAAAATTAATTGAAAACTTATCAACAACTCTTATTTACTCATTTTGATATATATTCCGATTCACTTATCTTTGTTCAATTTAACAACTTCTCGTGTGTATACCATATTATTATGTTTCCAACGAAATTCTAAACGTAAACTTTACAGGTGCCTCCTATAACTTTGGAATTATTTCTCACAAGGATTGAAGAAGGATATTGCCGATACAAGAATCCTTACCACAACAATCTCCACGCAGCTGATGTTTCACAGAGCGTGCACTACATGCTCTGTCAGACTGGACTTATGGTAAATAAAATAACACACCTAATACATATTACATAAATATATTTTTATATATTTAAGATTCCTCCAGCCGTTCTGGATGCTTTTCTGATGAGAGTAGAAGCAGGCTATTGCCTCCACGATAATCCATATCATAACAATCTCCATTCTGCGGACGTGACGCAAACTGTTCATTGTATGCTGTTCCAATCAGGACTGGCGGTAATGTTTTTATTACATGTTATATTACGAGTGCCTTTTGTTGTCCTTGTCAGCACACCTCTGAGAAATTCATAACACGAGTGAGATAACCAGAGATTCATCTGCATCAGAAAACTTCTTTCACATTGCAACCTTTCATCATCATCAAAATTTCTGGAAATGAAACTTAATAAAATAAAAATTTCAACTTTCGTCACATTGGAAATCATTATTATTTTGTTTTATGTAGTTATTTGTACAAACAGCATACATAAGTGTGTAAGCACAAGTCTTAGATTATGATTCAAACTAATAAATAATAAATATCAACTAAACACATAAATACTGGGAATAAATATACATCTACGAATAAACAAGCGCAGAATTACTATGCAATAAACTTTAATAGCACCATTGTAAAAATCAAACAAACAACATATATTATTTACGATATCGTTTATTTTTGTATTGTAATGATTTTATGTTTGTGTAAATATTCCATTCTATCATTCACTTCTTGATGCACCTGTCAAAACATTTTCTAGAAATTTATGTAATGTGTATGCACGAACAATGTTTTCAGTTGGCGATAAATTTTGTTAACGTCAAATTAAATTAAATTCCACGGTGTTGTACAAGTTAGATTCCCTGTGCGAAGGTGTCAACCTCAATATCAAAAAGTTTTGTCGTAACTAAGTTTTGTCAAGCGAAGGTTTTCCGAATCGATCAGACGAAAACATCTTTTTGGTTCATTTCCAACAACAAACAATACACAATTTATTGTTGCCTACAAGTACTCCATTAAGGTTGTTTTTTATTTATATTTTAAAGGAACATTTCTATTCATAGTAAAACGAACCAAATTTGCAATTCAGAAACGATAAAAAAATTTGAATACGAATATCTTTGTGCCTTCATGTTTATTACTATCATTTCATATATTTTGTTCTCTGAAGAAAAAGAACATTTATTGTATTTAGTATGAATATACTTTACATTGCTTATAAATATAATGTGCTACCATTTATAAAATAATATACGGTAACATGAATCCCCGTTTCAATTGGTTTGCAGGGAGGATTGAAAAGGAGAAAAGTAGAAGAATCGCTGTTACACTTTGTTTTGTAAATTTTTCCAGAATTGGTTAACAGATTTAGAGATATTCGCAACACTGGTGGCTGCATTGATCCACGACTATGAACACACAGGGACCACTAATAACTTCCACGTCATGTCCGGATCTGATATAGCACTCATGTACAACGACAAGGCGGTATTAGAAAATCATCACATCAGCGCTGCATTCAGGTAAATATTCAATAAATTATTCTACATTTAATACAAAATACTAGATATTTCCTATAAATTGACCTTTGAAATCAATTTTTTCAGCAATATATTGATACAGATAATGTGACATTTCTTTCATTAATCAGATCAGAAAAGCGCATCTTAATATTTCAAGCGTCCCAAGAATTCTGAATTAATTTAATGTCCCGAAATAAACTTAGGTTGCTTGGAATTGATCGCGCCTTTACGATAAACTCGCTCTCTATTGATTGTATCTATCTTGAATGTATACCTTTTAAGCAATTATTTGTCATCAATATACAGTAAAGAATGAATAAATAAATTAATTAAATAGAGTGAGTAGTGCCTTGAAGTGAGTATTTCCTCCAAGGGACATTAAGAGTTTTGTAATTTTAGAGAGGACTTTGTCGGGGGGAGTCCTTCTGGCAAACCCTGAGCCCTCCCTTGAAAAAAAATTATTTCGTTGAGTCTGGATGATATAGGAGCTCTGCTCTTGAAACATCCAGGGGAAAGTGGTGGGAAAAACCCATAATGTTTAAAAAATAATAATCAAATAATTATAAATCATCTATTTCATGAAGTCTCTGAAAGATTCTACGTCTAGCGTATGGATAATATTTTATACCATGTCATTAATCAATTATTGAAAATCATGGTATTACTAAATCAATATTGGTTTTGTTTTGTTTCTTGTAACCTATATTCACCGCAAAGTCAAACTTCTAGCTTTACATTATAACAATAGTAATTAATAGATGTTTTCTATTGATATTAATTATTAATATTTGCCTCTATTGTCATGAACAAAAATGATGCCTTTTCAATATTATTATAATAGTGTTGTATAATTGAGCAATATTGTAATTTTCTCTTACAACGTTACAATATAATTAAAAGGAAAATGTGTGGGTTCATTGTGTGTATATCTTTTCATCAAAACGATAAAATAATATTGAAAATCTCAAATATGTTTTCTTCAATTTTCTCAAATAATATTATATGATGAATGCTTGCTCAAGCTAACCAATATTATTCCCTAAAACTAGTGTTTTTTTTCTCGCAGAAATAGTTTTTGACGAATAAATAAATAAACTTTGCTCGGACTCTTAACATTAAAATAGATTTTTAATATCAGATACCAAATTTTAACTAAAAATCATAGCACTAGGTATGTTAAAAGGATTTTAATAATTAAAAATATATTGATTGAGATTGGTTAGTTGGAAGATATCGCGCTTCTGCGATAAACTCGCCCATTGCACAAAATTTATTTGTCTAGCTTAAATTGTTTATTTTATTTTGTTGATTTTTTGTGCAATAAAGGTTTTTATCATTATTATTGAGAATCTTGTGTAGGTTCTGTGATCATGTTTTTGTTTTCATTGTATCTTATATGTTGTATGTACTTGTAATATGTATTATAGTTATTAAAATTAATAAATAAAATAAGTATATACATTATGTACGTACTACTACCATTGAAACTTTTCTATAAACTAAATAATATTCCTTCTGGACATTGTAACGCTCAAATGGATTTGTTGGTAGTGCTAAAGTTACATACACTGAAAACAGAATAAGACACAAAAGAAAGGCATTTTAAGTATTCTCATTTCATCACTACAAAGTCCTGTACATTATAGAATACTTATGTACATTATTCTAGGGAAAAAAGTTTCTAAAGTATTAGTAAAACTTTCAAAGCCTTTTAAGGTATTTGGATAACTACTATAAAAACGTGTTTTGCATTTTATTACGACTCTGGTACTCACCATGAATACTGAGGCACTTTACACGATGGTTTTATTTATTCCTGAATCTTCTTATATTCGTTGCTGAAACTCGTGTAAATAAAGATAACGTATACCAATTTGAAAGAAGAGGGGCGTCTCTCTTTCACAATACACCGTTCCTATGAAAACGATATCAGAGCGCAGGGAATGTCGTGGAAAGAGGTGACGCAATTGGCGCAGAGACACTCTGAATGGAGGAGGCTGGTTTCTGCCCCGTGCTCCCGAGAAGAGCGTTGAGGGCGATAATGATGATATCAATTGAATAATTTTAGCCACATAATATTTGCCATAACTCATTTTATCACAGTGTACTATGAATGAAATAATGTTATTCGAAATAATAATATGTTAAATAAATATATTTTGTAACCTGATCATTTTCTTTACAATTTAATTTCCTAAACCGATGGGTAAAAGTACTAAAAATCAGTGGCGTGTCTAAAGTTTTTATAATGGGTAAACTCACTCTCAATTATTAAGAAATACAAAAATAAGTTACTTGTTGAATATGAAGTATCTACTTACTTACTTTCCGTGTCCATAATCATCTATACTCTGTCCCTCCAGTAGTTCGCAGCCAAAATGGCATTGTCATTAGCTAAAGAAGTATCTAAATCAATCGCGAATGAATTAATACCCTCGAGAAAAAGAAAATATGTAAGGTAAAAACAATAGTTCCACTTCAAAAGAAAAGTAAAAATGTAAAAATATATAATTTGACCATGTGACTATTTACAGACATGTATTATGGTCACCTATCCGAGAACTACTGACCCAATGTTGTTTAATTCGCGTGATTGGCAATACTCTATGATCTATGGAACACTCCAAAAAGCTATGATTTAATGTTTTCATTAATTCTGCGATTTTATATTATACACCTCTAACTAGTGCATCATAACGTAAAACGTAACCGAATATTGGTCGAATGCTGAGCATTCAGGGACGTGAGCGTAACAAAAACATAAACCTCGTAAGAAATAATGCGTGCAGTGAATGAAAATCTAGCACGGTTCGTTAGTATTTAAAGCGAGTGTTAGATGGTTTCAACGGCGTCGCATCGTAGTGACCAATAGAACTCACTCTCGTACATAGTGCGCGCGATATTTAATATAACCGAGCTATTAACTGCGCAAAATAATACCATTTATGCCTGGAAAACTCGGATAAAACCCGGCTTTTCGGCATGTATAAAAGATACTTTACTGCTGGAAATATGTATGTAGGTACATACACAATTTGTTTTGGATATCGTTTTTTTAAGTATTGGGTCATGTATTTCAGGGGTGTTTTAACAATATATATTCAACTTTAAATGTTTTACGATTTTTGAAAATACCTATTATGAGGTTTATAAACTCACGCAGCTATAAAAACCAGGTAATTTTTAATTTAATTTTATTTATTGAAAACAATCAAACAACAACAGGCACATCATATACATATAAACACAAAGAATACAACGGAAACAAAAACAACAAACAAACTATCATCTCAATAAAAATAAGCGTGAAACGAATCAGCACAAAAACGGCGGTCGAACGTTGAAAGACCTCTCGGCCAAAGCGGTGAAAAAAGGTCCTTTTCAGGACCAAACCGACGACCACAGTAGTGGGATAAATAATTTCAATTTGAACAAGAATGACATACTGCATAAAGCAGGGAAACTTTTTAAGATTGGACAAATAAACGTCGAAGGGTTAACTAGAGCAAAGGCGGAAGTCATATCAAAGATCATGGAGGATGTCGATGTCGTGGCATTGCAAGAGACACATGTTGAGCAAGAAGACGCTCATAGATTGGAAATACCGGGATTTGTGATTATTGCAAGCAGAGGCCATAGAAAGCATGGTATTGCTACATACGTTAGAGCAGAACTGAGAGATGAGTCGTATATGACAGAAGAAGATGAAAACTTCATTACCATAAAAGTACGAGACCTCACTGTGGTGAACGTGTACAAACCCCCCTCACGTAAATGGCCAGCGGAGGTTCTGCCTAAGTATGAACAACCAACGGTGGTGATAGGCGACTTTAACTCTAGAAACACCCAATGGGGTTACACTTCCGATGATGAGGATGGCGAGATGCTGGCGGAATGGGCACAACTAAATGACATGCATCTCCTGTATGATTCAAAACAAGGAGGAACATTTTTGTCTGCTCGATGGGGAAGCGTAACGTCACCAGATTTGTGCTTTGTCACAACCAACAAAACTGGAAGTCGTATGATGGCTGATAGAGAAATACTTAAAAAATTCCCCAATAGTGGACACTCGCCAGTCATAGTTAAGATTGGTCTCCAAATTCCTGTCATAAATCAGCCAAAACTATATAGATGGAACCTGAAAAGAGCGAATTGGAGAAGGTATACGGAATATATAGAAAACGTCATAAACCGAATAAAACCAGAACTAGAAAATTATCCAAGGTTTGAAAAGTTAATAAGAACGGCTGCGGAAAAAGCTATACCCAGGGGTTTCCGTAAGGATTATATACCAGGATGGAACGAGGAGTGTGAGGAAGCTTTTGATGAATACAAGAAAACCGGTGATGAGGAATCGGCTAACACATTGATGAGTCTTCTGAATGAAGAACGACGCAGAAGATGGACCGAGACCGTCGAAGAAATGGACTTCACCCATTCTAGCCGGAAAAGCTGGACACTCCTCCGTAAACTAGGTACTGCACCACCCACCAAGCGGGAGAGATCTATAAACGTGAACCGGGTGGCTGGGACAATTTTTCAAACAAGCAATATCAAACCCGAAATGAAACAGAAACAATGCCTGCGCAATCAGATAAGGGAGGAAATATCAAAGTGCGCTCCAAGTTCTCCATTAGTGGATAAAGTAACAGTTTGTGAAATGAAGACTGCACTAAAACATATGAAGAAGAACAAGGCAGCAGGAGCAGATGATATTCTTCCTGAATTTCTGATCCATCTGGGGGATAGGGCTGTGACATGGCTTGCCAAATACTTTTCGCTTGTGATAGATACAGGATGCACACCTAAAACATGGAAGGATGCCAAGGTTATTGCCATATTAAAACCTGGCAAATTAGCTGAAGACCCAAGAAACTACAGACCAATATCTCTATTATCTGTCGTGTACAAGCTTTTTGAGAGAGTTCTGGTGGCCAGATATACTCCTATAATCGAGGAACACCTGCCGATGGAACAGGCAGGTTTTCGTGAGGGTCGCAGTACGTGTGAGCAGGTTATCGCTCTAACGACACACATTGAAAATGGCTTCCAAAGAGGTGAAAAATCTGGCCTGGTGCTCTTGGATCTGACTGCGGCATACGATACGGTTTGGAGAAGGGGACTGATCCTCAAAATCGCAAGGACTCTCAGATGCAGAAAAACTGTAAGACTGCTGGAAGGTATACTGTCGAACAGAAGAATAAAGGTCTACCTGGATGGAAATGTCAGTGGCACAAAAATAATACAAAACGGCCTACCACAGGGATCAGTGTTGTCTCCGCTTCTCTTTAATCTCTACACGGCGGACGTGCCGGAGACGGTGGCTAGAAAGTTTGTATATGCAGATGACGTGGCACTTGTGGCTCAGGCAAAGACATTTGAAGAGCTAGAATCAACCTTAAACTCTGATTTGGATAACTTTCAAGAATACCTGAAGAGCTGGCATCTACGACCAAACCCTAAAAAGACGGTTGCGTTGGCTTTGCACTTAAACAATAGGGAAGCAGAAAGAGAGCTGGAGGTCTTCATGTGTGGTGAGAGGATACCGAGTGAGAAGAACCCAAAGTACCTCGGAGTGAAGATTGATAGAGCCCTTACATATAAAGCTCATACTGAGAGCGTCAAAAATAAGATAAAATCCCGTAATAACATTGTAAATAAACTGGCAGGTACTTCATGGGGCAGCAAAGCAACAACATTGCGAGCATCCGCAATGGCTCTGGTATACAGTTCAGCGGAATACTGTTCTCCAGTGTGGGGAAGAAGTTCACATTGTGGTAAGATCGATGTTGAATTGAATAAGACCATGAGAACCATTACAGGCGCTATAAAATCAACCCCAACCCAATGGTTGCCAGTGCTATCCAATATTGCGCCCCCAGATCTGCGCAGAAACCATGCCACGGTCAGGGAGAAGAACAAGATCCAGAAAAACCCCCAATTACCAGCATTTGCGGACATATTTCACCCACCTCATAAAAGATTGAAATCCCGAAAACCAATATGGACAGTAGATACAAATGAATTTAACCTAGAAGGGAAATGGAGGGAAAGATGGGCCACAGAAAAGCTAACAAATAAACACCTTGTGGTAAACCCCAACACCAGAGTACCAGGTTTCGACCTACCACGAAAAATCTGGGTACAGCAGAACAGAGTGAGAACGGAACATGGATGCTGCAATTACTCACTCTGGAGGTGGGGAAAGAGGGACAGCCCTGATTGTGAATGTGGAGCGGAACAGACTGTGAGACACGTAGTGCAGGATTGCCACATTAAGAAGTTCAATGGAAGCCTCCAGGATATCCATGAGGCGACGCCGGAGGCGGTGGACTGGTTGGCGGCACTGGATCCGAGGCTGTAGTTCTGATGCGACTGCTTTTTTGACCCAGCCCAAATTGGGTGAAGACACCTAAATCACCGCCCACACGAAAAGAGAAGAGATCTCAATTATATAATTCTTCTGTCAGTTTCTTCCATATAATAGATCTGAAACTGTGACGGAACGAAAAAACATAAATATCTTCACAATTGTGAAAATTATTTAAAAATATTTATAAACTTATATATTCAGACTAATATATAATAATCAAATATACTTATACATATTTGAGTTATTTTTTAAGTTGAAACTCAAATGACGATCTGATTCAGTTATATATTATACCTACATTGTGAGTTGGTTATTTTAAAATATTAATAGATAAAACATTTGTACTGAAGGTACATCTTGTATAGTGATATTAGAGGTAGCAATAATTATAAACACACATACCTACTCTGATACTCCGATCAGTAATTTATAAGCTACAAACAATACAACAGTTCCAAAAGAACAAACATGAGCATAAACTAATTACAAATTTATTACACTTATTGCGTATGATCACCTCAAGCCCAAATTTTCTACTCCAAATAGGTTAAAGGTGAGCTATAGGATAAACCCTTACCTTAACTACACGAGAGTAATTCAATCTACGTAACGTAACAATTCTATCAAAATAGATGTAATGTATACCTAGGTATCTAATAGAAATAATAAGATATTACAACCGACTCCCAACATCGTTCAAATTGGTTGTGAGATTTCCCCAGGGTTATGTGGAGAGATATTGTCATCTCAGATATCTGGACGGACAAACACAGAAATTATAGAAATTCATGGTGAAACTTGATTACGGCAAGAAAACCCTTAAGTCGAACTTATAAACCATAGTAAAGGTTAATATTGTTGTAAGTTTGCCTCGAGGTTAAGTACCTAACCAGGGGGTAGAAAGTTCAGATACACTTTTTCGTAAATTGATACCCTTCGTTATATCGGTTTATTTATGATAACCAATTTATAAGTTACGAGAACTCTAAAAGATTATTTGGAAGTTTCATTAATCAGAAAGGTTTATTCTTTGTTTACTTCTACTACTACTACACTATCACGGCATACCCCAGAAGTGAGGTAGCCAGCAGACCAGCTGCCTATAACAAATCATGATGGGTGACATGCTAAATGGAAGATACACTTGCTTTATACGTGAAGTTTACAATTACTTGCCTTTTACATGACACTTGAAAACTAGCACAAAATATTTGGACATTTATTTTTCACCGAGAACTCCACTGGTTAACAATTTTATAAACCAAAATATGCCTAACATCTAGTTAGTCAAATAGTTACCTATGATATGACCTATGACATGACATAATATTTCTTATAGATATTATTATTATTATTGTGATATATGTTATATATGTACAACTATTTGATGAAAATATAAGCAGCTTGCAGGACCCGCTTATTAACTCCACGTTACTGTCTGCTTATATTATCTATTTCCATTTTACATAGGCACATTCCTTTGAAACAGTCAACAACATCAAAGTGCTTTCATGTTGGATACATACTACCTACTGTAATATTATTTATGATACATTCTAGACTTAGCATAGCCTCATGAGCTTTTTTTCTAATATTTTCTATAGTACCAGCCTACCTACCCTACTCGCATGATATATCTACTAAAAAAATAGATCGGCTCCTATGTAGAAAAATCTATAAGTACTTCTCCGTCGCGAATTCCGGCAAATTAGAACTACGGAGACAAAGTTGAATAATATGGAATATTACCGCGTCTTTACGAATTCTGAAAAATCAAACAAGATATTTCACTTTTTCCATCGGTAATTTAGACTTTTGTTAGAAGATGTTTACTACTGAATCATGTACATGTACGTTTTGTCCTGAAAATAAGAAAATAAATTTTACACATAGGGCAAACGTTTATTCCCACATTTTCCAATGATAATGATTTTATATTTAATGTTGGCCTAATTTATTTAAGCGTCGGTAATAAAATGGGAATTTACCTAAATCAGGGTTGAAATTTCTCCTTGTACCTAAATATCTTTCTTTAGTAAAATTACTCCAAAAAAGAGGGAAGGTAAAAAGATAAGAGGATAATATTGATAGAATGTAGGATAACCGCCTCCTCAGATTTTTAATAAGTTTTTCACGACAGCATTTTCAACCTACGTAAAACCTATTTTTACAGGGTATTATATAATACTTGAATAAGCTATAGTTTACCGAAGCCAAAAACATTTTTTTTAACTTGCTTGGCGGACCGTGTGACGCGAAGGTAATGCTCTTGCCGTTTGTTACAATGTCTTGGGGCTGATCCCTGGTCAGGGCAAAATGAAGAATGACCTTTTTTTAAATTGTCCAGGGTCTGGATGTTACATGATATAAGTATTTAGTGTATTGTATATATATGTGTATCGTCGCGTTAGCAGTTTAGTACCCGTAATACAAGATTCATATTTTAGTTCTAGAACTAGCTCGATCTGTGTGAATTGTCTATGCATGTTATGCTATGCTATAAATAAATGCAAAAGTTACCATCATTTCTTTTACTCTCTTATTTATAGGTTTAATTATATCGAATTGAACAAAAAAGAATGACAAATAATTTGTATGAAATTGATAAAGTCTCTATATAATACATATTAATATAATTATACATTCACGGCATACCCTAAAGAAGGCGTAGCCAGCGGGCCACGAGAGTAATAAAAATGTAGTTGGTTGTCCTCGCCATACCTAAAAAAATTACACTATAAAAAACTGCAATAGAAATCAAAAAGATAAAAAAAATAAACAAAAATATACATATGATATTATACAAATTTTTGAAACACAAAATTTTTCAGTAAATAGTAAGAGACATATTCTGTCCACATTTATCAATGAAATTATTTTGAAGCTATTAATTTATTATACCAACTCCACATTGTTTCAATGCATATACGTTACATATCACATTATATTGACTGCAGTCTCACGAATATTTTCAAATATTTATTAAATTGTTGTTTGAGTTTTATAGTTCTATTCGAATTAAATTTAATAGCGTCATTTTGTATTTAACTATGGAATATTTCATCCTACATTTAGATTTTACTAGGCCATATATTTATAATATATTTTTACTTTTAGAAGCTGTAATGAATATTAGGTACCTAATAATATTTACTTAATAAATATGGCAAACGTGTTCAAATATACCTATTATCTAATGTTGTACGAGTGATTTTATCAATAGTATCTACAATTCGATGATTACATCTATGACTTACAAGTACATATGTACATAGCAATATCAGACAGAGTTAATTATTTTTATTTATTTATTTAACAACAACATATACGGCACAAGGCCATTAAACATATACAAAAAATCACATTTAGTTCGATTCAATACAACAATTATTTCAAACGCAGTCACATTAAATTTACTTATCACACACACACATACACATAACTATACAATGCAGCAATATAAAACTATAGCACCCGCCAGTATACAAACTTATTTTATAACATTTACAGACTATCCACATTAAAGTAACAATGCTGCTATCCCACTCACACTTACAATCGTCCGCATAAACAGACACCGGGTACAGAGAGGGACGGCGTCACAATCATAATGTAGGCGGGCGCTTCAGCTCATCATGAATATAATAATAAAAACTGAAAATTATGTTGCCAGGTTTGACCGCAACACCCGAGCAAAACAAAATAAATATAACGCAGTGTTATGTGCTTTAACTAATAAAATATGCATGACATAATACAGAAATCTATAATAATTAAT
This sequence comes from Athripsodes cinereus, assembly GCA_947579605.1. Taxonomy (NCBI): domain Eukaryota; kingdom Metazoa; phylum Arthropoda; class Insecta; order Trichoptera; family Leptoceridae; genus Athripsodes; species Athripsodes cinereus. The sequence continues at coordinate 14,426,173 of OX388305.1, forward strand.
CATTTATGGAATATATAACTACTTAAAGCAATGTAAGATCAATTAAATCCACAATAAAATAAACTTGAAATATTATCTACTTAATATTATCTACCTAAATAACAATAAAATAAAATTAAATAAAACTTATGGGAATGTCAAATGTAAAATCAATTAAATTCACAAAAAATGAAATTTGAAATATTACCTAATATCACTAAAATAAAATTTGAATAAAATTTATGGGAATGTTAAATGTAAAAACAATCAAATTCATAAAAAATAAAATTTGAAATACCTATTACTTAATTACAGCAAAATAAAATTTGAATAAAATCAAATTCACAAAAAATAAAATTTTAAATATTACTTAACTACACTAAAATAAAGTATGAATAAAATTTATGGAAATGTCAAATGTAAGATCAATTAAATTCATAAAAAATTAAATTTGAAATATTACTCAATTACACTAAAATATAATTTGAATAAAGTCTATGGGAATGTCAAATGTAAAATCAATTAACTTCACAAAAAAATAAAACTCGAAATATTACCCGATTACACTTAAATAAAATCTGAATAAAATTTATGGGAATGTCAAATGTAAAATCAAATAAATTTATTAAAAATAAAATTTGGAATATTACTTAATTACACTAAAATAAAATCTGAATAAAATTTATGGGAATGTCAAATGTAAATCAATTAAATTATTAAAAAAAATTAAATTTGAAATATTTATTAATTACACTAAAATAAAATCTGAATGAATTTATGGGAATGTCAAATGTAAAATCAATTAACTTCAACAAAAAAATAAAAAATAAAATTTGAAATATTACTCAATAACACTAAAATAAAGTATGAATAAAATTTATGGGAATGTCAAATCTAAAATCAATTAAATTCACAAAAAATAAAATTAGAAATATTACTCAATTATACTAAATAAAATTTGAATAAAATTTGTGGGAATGTCAATTACAATAAAATTAAATCATGATGGTAGAAATCAATTCAAACAGACGATATACATTTCAATTTCACATATTTAAACTATTTGGCTTAAAACTTTCAGAAACTAATTGCCTAAACTTACTAAAAGTCACCGAGAAAATATCAGCCAGACTACCATATTCATTACCCACTCTATGCAGTCTTCTAACTGGAGAGTTGTAAAGGTAATTATTATTTACAACATCACAGTGGAAAGTAATGTTTTGACGTGTGCTCCTATTTGGAACGTGATAGTGTATTAACTCAATCACATCAGGACAATTTATATGGCAATTCACTATTCTGTATAACAATAAGAGATCGGAAATAATTCTCCTGTCCGACAATTTTGGAAGTCCAAGCAAAGACATCAAGAAATCATAATCCAAATCAGTTACGGGTATTTTCAACTTAAAATTTACATATCTCAGAAATTTGTGCTGCACTCGCTCAATAGTGTTGGAATGGATGGTATAGTAAGGAGCCCACACTGGAGAGTTGAACTCAATCTGGCTTCTCACCAACGATGTATAAAGAAGCTTCAATGATGTAAGTGAGTCAAAATCGCTAGTCACTCTTAGCATGAAACCAAGCATCTTAAGGGCTTTATTAGTAATGGAATCGATGTGCTGAATGAAGCTCAAACCCTCATCAAAGATTACACCAAGGTCTCTCACACTGCTGACGCGCTCCAGAGAACGATCCCCTAACTTGTAATCAAACAGAATAGGCTTCTTAATCTTGCGGAAAGTAATAATCTGACATTTATCGATATTTAGAGGAAGACCGTTGACATCACACCAATGACCAAGACTGTCCAAGTTATTTTGAAGAATTCGACAATCCTCCTCACTATGTATTACCTTGAACAACTTCAAATCATCCGCGAATAACAAATAATCAACTCCAGCGAATGATTCAACAATATCGTTCACGAAGAGCAAGAAGAGCAATGGGCCCAAATGGCTACCCTGTGGCACACCACTAGTAGCAGTGAATCCATCAGATTCGGCGTCATTATATCGAACAACCAGTCTTCTTTGGTCAAGGTAATCAGCCAACCACCTGTATAAAGATCCAACGACTCCCAAACTCCTCAGTTTGTGAAGAAGAAGAGCATGAGGAACCCTGTCAAAGGCCTTGCTGAAGTCAGTATAGACTGAGTCCATCTGTTTTCCCTCAGCAAAAGCCCCCGAAATCTTGTCCTCATAGACAATTAAATTTGTCAATGTTGATCTACCGCTCACAAAACCATGCTGATTATTATGGATGAGACCACTCAAATGAGGAGATATTCGATCTAAAACCAACGATTCAAACAACTTTGGAATGCCAGACATTATGCAAATCGGCCTGTAATTGCAAACATTTGTTCTGTCACCCTTTTTTAAATTTTAATGGAAGTCTATTATTAGCGGGGTAGATTCTTCAAGTAACGTTATTTTATTTTTAAATAATATGTTAAGTACCATTGTCTAATATAAATGATATTATATTTCATCGAAATGTCCTGGTAAGCCCTCTGTTAATAAGCATGACGACGACACACAACTGATTAAAGTTACCCAGAAACCTATAATATCATTACATACATAGTCACATCCGAGTTTGATCAGTATGCTACACCTATAATATTCAGACATGCCTAATGCGAAATCATGTTACGAATTTATATGATCATAATATTATATTGTGGATAATGGGGTTCAGAATTCTTGAGACGTCTTTTCATTAGAAGATTAATTGATTATAGATATTATTATTCTATGATTTGAGATACCTACGATGTGATCATTCAGTGTATATAACTACCTATATAGGCACAGAAACAATATAACCAATTATATTAGCCACCTACCAAACTTACTTCAAATAAACTTTGTTGTGATTGATTACAAAAACTAATTCAACGAACATCTGACGCCTTCACTTTGATACTGGATAACTCGTTACGCTATCTACCTACACAGAAAATATTTTTTTGATAAGTAATCCTTGATATATTATTTACACGTGGATATCAATCTTAAATATTTTTTGTATCAAAAACAGTCAAAGAGAATTATTAGTAAAATAATCTTACCTATATGAGTATATCATTGTTATATTTGACACGTAATTTGTTTTATAATATTGACCATATTATTATTATCTTCACTAGATTCAGGTAGAAAATTAAATCAGTAACTATGTACTTAATTCGAAACAAGTGTTTCATTCTACTATAGATTATTGATTCAGAGAGACGTCTTTCATAAGTCGAAAGACATCTCTCTCGGAATCAATAATCTATAGTAGAAAGAAACACTTGTTTCAAATTACATACATAATTATGGAATTCTACTACGTGTGCACCGACACAATTAATAAATTAAATCAGGTCATTCGATTTCAAAGTCGCATAAAATTCTCTATCATTTGAGCTGAGCAAAACTTTAGGCCTAAACACGTTTATTTTTTGCCTTTCTCGAGTACCTACCGATAATTTTTGATAAAACAATCAGCAGCGGTAGGTACTACGCATTTTATGATATCCAGATCCATTCAACAAACAATATTTTAATTATGAATGTTTAACAAGAAATAAAAATGTGCTTTATTTTATTCTTTATGTGTAGGTACAATATTATTTATCTTGCTAATTTAATGTTGAAGATGAGAACATGATAACTTCTTTATTGCTAAGTTGTTGTTTACGTTTTGTAATTACGTAAATTAGGTGTGAAATATATCATTTATAATTTATATTTTTTCCTTAAGAGGCATTAGCCGTTTATTTAATAAATAAATTAATTAATTAATATACCTACCCAAGTAGACATTCAAAACTATCGTTATAAAAATAAAACGTGAGTTAAGATAAACAAAAACATAATAATATACAAAATCTTGTAAGGTAGTTTTAAGAATATCCATACATTGTCTGATATTTCTTGAAGATATCAAGGTGTTCATCATCTACTCGTTAGTGAAATTCGTCAGCATAAATTTGTTGTTGATAATAAAATAATATTGATCAATATTTTCAGGGTAATGAAAGAAGAAGAATGCAATATATTACAAAATCTATCTAGAGATGAATTCCGGGAATTCAGAACACTTGTGATAGACATGGTGTTAGCAACTGACATGTCTTTTCACTTCCAACAAATAAAGAACATGAGGAACCTTCTGACATTGGCTGAACCTAGTGTGGACAAATCCAAGGCTGTGTCACTTGTATTACATTGCTGTGACATATCACATCCCGCAAAGGTAATAAGTATTTCATTATTCATTGCACATAATCAATTCGCAATACTCTAGGAACATTAAAGGACGTAGTGAGGTATGGGGAGGTTTAGTCAGAGGGAGCCTTTCAGGTGATCTCTGCAGTGTCTATAAAATAAAAAATCATTTCATACAGAAAGTATAGATAATATAGGAACTACCATAACACTCTTGAAAAGACCACTAGTAAGGGTACTACAACCCATCATCTGTCTAATCTAATCACTTTGACCTAAGAAAGCTTTTAAATGATTCAAGAATGTGTGATAGGTAAAATGGATAAGCATTTAAAATTATTTTTATTATATCTTATTCAAGCACCTACAGACCAACCAAATATTAATAATTTCAGTTACATTATAAAGAATTCATAAATTGTGATTTATTAGTTTAAATTTCATTATTAGTTTAGAAATTATAGACTTGTACTTAGAGCAAAAAATGCAATTATCATTTCTCGAGAAAATAATATATTTTAATTTTCTAGAGTTTCCTTATTATTCTCGCTAGTAGGTATATTTAGAAACAACACACTTAAATATTATTTTTAATGGATTTTCTTTTTTCATGTTATTTATTGTTTGAATATACAGATAGAAATCGTCCCTTAAGACATGATCTCTGCTCAATTTTGAGTTAGTATACAATGTATTGTGTTACGATGACGATAATTATGTAAATTGTGTAAACTAATTTCCCCAACTTCTCAAAGTAGATTTTTTTTACATTTTCAGCGATGGGACATTCATAATAGATGGACAATGTTACTTTTGGAGGAGTTCTTCCGACAAGGAGACATGGAACAGGAGATGGGTCTTCCTTTCAGCCCTCTCTGTGACCGCAATAATACTCTGGTAGCAGAATCTCAAATAGGTTTTATAGAATTCATTGTAGAGCCGAGTATGGCAGTGTGTGCTGATATGTTAGAGTATATTCTGGCCCCACTACATGCGGGTTGCAAGACTGGTTCACCATCTCAAGGATCTACAGAAACTATACAAGAAGATAATATGGATTCCTCAAATCCTAAAAATGGTAAGTTTATAACCTCACATTCCTTTTTTTCTTGATTTTTTCACTATAGACTACATGCAAATGTATATTTTGATTATATTTATATGTTTTCATTTAGCTCCCTTTTCCATTACGTTTTCACATATCATACAGGGTGTATTTTCTCATCATACTAATTTATTGTCCATCTGATTAAAATAAGAAATGCGTATTTTTTCAGGGCAAACATATAAATTTAAGAAACCTTGGGCTCATTATCTTGGCGACAACAAGAAAATTTGGAAGGACCAGGCTGCAAAAGGTAATTAATCTTGAGACATTTTATAATGAACAATAAAATTTGCATTTAGCTCTACCTGTACTACACTCCATGGATAGTTTCTTGATATTCTGTACATAGTAATTAATTGATTTCATTATATGAATCAACAAAAAATATAGGCCTATTTTAATGCACAACTTCTATTGTCAATTATTGTGCTTCACCTATATTAACTGATTCTAATTCATAATGATAATTTTGTTATTATATTGTCAACCATCATTAAAAGTAATTTTAAAGTGTTCATTTTTCTTATCTAAAATTTTATATTTCAGATGCAGAAGCTCGAGCACTTGCAAAAAAAGAAGAAGAGGGCAAAATCGCTGATGAAGATTGATTTTCATCATTTTTATCAACTTGTATAAAGAGAATATTTAATTTTTAATGCTCACCCACCACAATAATGATGAAATCTCTAACATTTATTGATGAATAAAATAAAAATGTTGTACATAATAATCATTGTTAATTATATGTACAGTAAAATCAATGCAATGTGTTGAATTGATGGGTTGAGTCGTAATAATACAAGCAACCAATGAAATATGTAAACACCAAATGCATTTATAAATAAATATTATTATCTAGTAAACATAAAAAAATATATAAAACTTATTTCCATTTAGCTCTGTGCAATAACCTTAGGAATATCTATAGAAAGTGTATAGCATATTGATCCAAACTTAGCCAATATATGAATAATAACATGTTTTTTTAACTTCTAATATAACGGTATTTTTCATTAGACCATATGTTGACTAATAGGGCATGTAAAACTTCTCTGATGGAAAGAATTTATGCACTTATATTGTAACAATTCACACTTAGCCTGAAGGTTATACTTGGAACATCCAAATGGTTAAATTGAAAAAAGATTTCAATATTGCTATCACTTATTTACTCCACCATAACACTCCTACATAGATTATTTTATTTTATTCTTCTTGCACATCATTCACATAACAAAATCAATAAAGTTATGTTGTGATGATACAACTATCTGAATTATTTTTGATTTACATTCATGTCTATTTATTGACATTGGGCCGAATAGAATCTTATTAGCAAAACTTCAAGCTGTATTCTATGAAAATAATTAACGCATAAAATTAATTAATGTAGGGTATTAAATATATTGTTAGGGAACAAATCAGATATAACTACTAGAAAACTTATTTAAGAAATAGCCGTGATCAATGTGCTTAACATTATATTACAATGTAATAATTATATTCTACAGAGTTATACTATATTGGATGTAATCAGGTTCATAGATAATAATATATACATACCTACATATATATTTGCTTTCTCACTATATCTGAGAAAACCATGAGTTTTATTTATATATATAATACATATAATGTGATTATATATTGTATAATTATTTCGCACAAGTATTAAATAAATATTATTGAAATAAAGTATAGAATATTATATATTACCTACATAATAATATTTTAAAATATTTATATTTCATTTCAAAAAAGATGTAAAAAATTATAGAAAAAAGATATATCTAATAGATGTAATAAATGAAATTATATTTTCAAATCTGCGTAAATATTTTTGTATATAAGATTTCTTTATTTGAAATTAATAATATTAATAAAAAAGGAATGTTTAAAAATAATTGGTTTGTTTATTGAACTGGCGAGCTTTGTAATAACTTTTACTACATGTATATCATTAAAATTTACATTGCGCCTTAAAAATTATTAGCTAGTAAATTATAGACATTTATGTAACTAAATAAAATGAGAATTAAAAATGAATTCTGCACAAATATTATATATACTTGTGGGTGGTTAAAGTGAAGCAGTGGAGAGAGCGAGAGAGACACTTTTGTGAATTACTATATTAATGAGTATTGTATGTATATATTATATAAATACTGTGGATTACCGTTTTGATTTCCTATTAGATTAGATTGTGTACTATTTAGTGTTTACCATCATGCTGTATTATTTATTATTATATACCTACTCAACAGATGAGATATATTGAGGTATGTAATATTATTTATAAAGTTAGATGCGAGTTTTTGAAACAAGTTACTACTTTACCTGCTATTAGAAAATATGCAATATTTATATAATATTCTTTTAGGTTGTGCCAATATTAATAACCATATTCTCATGATAAAATCGATGAAATCGTACTCACCAACTTCACAAGCACTATTCATAATCACATAGGCCATCCTGTGCAATACTCCAGAAAGCACAGTGTCAAAGAAGAAAAACAATTTAAAATAACTTTTATGAAGTAAGTCGCGTAAAATAAAATAGTATATTCCTTTTATACATTTTTGCATTCTCAATATTTTTTTCTGAAATGTATAAATAAAATAAATATCTGATTTGTTTTTATGAACTTATTGTAGTATGTTTAAAGTAATCAGTGGTTTTGAATCAAATGTAGAATTCAGAAAACAAAAGTTGAACAGATAATTAAGGCGGAAACACATTATTAACACACGTGACGCGACGTGTCAACACCCAATGTGTACTATGCACATGGCGTCGCGTAGGATGTTCGTAGTGTGATTCTGGTCATAGAAAACAATACAATTTGATTCCACGCAACACGCATCACGTTTCGTCGGGTCACGTCGCGTGTTAATAGTGTGTTTCCGCCTTTTGATTAATCGCATAGTTTATTATACCTACCATAAAATATTTGAAGATAATTTTCAACTTGATTAATTCATTTATAATAAATAGCACAAATAGTTGGCTCTGATCAGCTGATCACAATAAACATATAAAACATGGTTAGATATTATATTACTTGTTTTTATTATTTATATCAGCAGGTCTGATAATATTGTTATTTTTATTACTATATAATTAATGCACATATGTTAGGTTTATTTTACTACTTTATAATTTATTTCGTAATATGAAAACACAAATTTGTTGATTAATATTAAAGTAATTACTTCTTTAGCTCCAACACAATATTTGCATAGTTATTTCTTATTAAATATAATAACAAAATAACATAATTCAAAAAATTGTGAATTGGTCCGCTTCATTGATATTATATGTAATTTTTTTATTTGTCTACATTTGCATTTATTTTTACTAATTAATCAAAATAAAAACTTTTAAAATATGTTCCATCTTGTCTCTGGAATAAACAATTATGATAAAGTTATTAAATTTTTATTGTTAAGTTATTTGTACTTTGTAGCTTCGTCACATCGTAACCAAATGAAACAAAAGAAAATTCCATAATACCATTATGTATTATTCGAACCTTAAACTTTATTCAATCCACAAGGATATAATTATGTTTTCAAACTTCTTTTTATCAAAATGCACTAGAAACTGGTATACATATTCAAAACAAAAACAAGACCAAAATTGGGTAGCGAGCTTAAAACTCAAAAAAATATTCTTAATATGATGCATGTCCTCCATTATAATATGTATTATCATTTGCAGAATAGAAAAATCACATCAAAATTATAATATTGTGCCGTCCAAGTTATGAACTATATATTTTGTATTATAAATGGATTGGTGTTTCATCTCTGACGATCATTATATTCTATGTATTTTATATTTCCTTGAATGTACGGCCCATATTTCTTACCAACACGCATACTGCAATGTCATTCTCAAAAAGTAAATATTGTTTTTGTACAGTGAATCTTCATATTATGTATACTCGTAGCTATTTTATGAAGAGTAAAATTTTGACTTGAAATCAAACTACATACTAACATATTAATCATACGTCAAAGACTTTGAAAATAAAATGGAGTATTCTAAGACAATGCTGCTGTCCATATTGGAAGTATGTGCAAAATAATAATATATATATATATATATATATTTATTAAATGTGTTGATTGATATTAGTAAATATAAAAGAGTGAATTTGTTGATATGAATTTGTTTAATATGTCATTGTTTTTTATTTAAATTTTTTGGCTTGAGGGACCACTCTTACTAACATTATCTATCAATACATCTGTCTATTAGCTTTCAAATAATCCCTCATACACAAAAAGTAATTATGGAATTGCACATAATCCTTTCAAGACAATTCTAATATGAATTACATAGATATAGTACTTCAGGCAGAGGAGCCAGTGATAGATGTGTTGGTAGATGATAAAGTTTAGTTTAGGTACCACTAGCTAATCGGGAACATAGCTTTATCAAAATGTAGTTTGGAGAGATAATATTGTATAGTTGATGTCTTATTATTATTATAATTCAAAGCAAAATTATTTATACACTTACAATATTATTGTTATTCTATATTCCTACCAGAAGAATTATTATATTATTACCTATATATATAAATACTAATATACACATAATATTATTATTATCATACTTATATTAGTATCCTAATAATGTGTACCCAATAATTTGATGTAATATAATAACAACTTATTAAAGTAATAATATGGCGTGTATTTCGTACAGTGTATGTATACATACTATTAAGTACAATATCGTTGGAGGATTCATGGAGTGCTTTATCAAAATTTTACAGAAAATAAAAAAACGCTGTTTGCTGGATAACATATATAATTATGGACAATTTGTAAAGCGCCGTTTACTCATAACATGACCTCAAGGGCGCTGTATATCGTATCATCTTCTATGTGTCTGATTTGTTATGGAAAGTGTCTTAGAATTCTGTAGTAGGTATATTGAATTTCTAGACATGATTCGAAAAAATTTACAGAACCATTTTTAAGTACATACAATATTTAACAAATTATCCAACAATTTTTTTTAAGGGATTTGTTATATCTCTCAATATCTTTTATCGTGAATATCTCAGTGTATAGGCTTTTTCATCAGTGAATTCAGCTCGGCGAGGGGAATAATTTGGTATCAATATCTCATTTTTGTAACAATTGATTTCACGGATCCTTTGACGATATTAAATATGATTTCAATGTATATTTTATTATATGTGTACCCACTGCACTATATTGTGTTTTACAAATTTCTATGTCTGTTACTGAATAATATAAAATAATATATATACCTACCTATTATGTATACATGTAATATATGAATGTATGATTAGAACAGACTGACTTTCCTTTAAACACTGTTTCATTCTATTTTTTCAAGACCAAATAAAAAGTCTACTGTACTGAATGTAGAGTACGCTAAAAACAATTTGTATATACATATATAAAACACTCTGCAAAAACACCTTTTATATTAGATAAAAATGCAGATATATATGTCTTTTCAATGTCTAAATGAAATCTCATAGAGAAACCGGTAAATTGGTATAATGATTATGTACTAAATGACCAAAAAACATATCCTGTGTCTTATATTTTTTTAATAAAACTATTAACCAAATAATGCAGCACATTATTACAGTCATTTGTAATACAGACATTAGACCCAATGCTACAAGTTGTAGTACACCTATTGAAATTTAATAATGTGCAATCAACAGTTTTACAAAAAAGTAGATTCATCCAATTTCGGAACGATTTCTAGTAAAAAATAATATATTTGTGTAAAGAGAGGAAATATCATATAACTGAAAGAAAAGAACTCATACTCTAGTGGAGGTATGTACATATATATACATCTATGTTTTCCAATTTTACACAACATTACGAATATTCTATATATTTCTATAACTCAATTTTACGATAATGATAAGTTTTTTTTACAAAACACAAAAAAACTGTGGTGTGTTATAGTAAATTGAATGAAGGCTGAAATGTAATATTCTGTAAGTGGTACATGCCACTTTGATACAAACAATTGATTACATAAAAAGAGTATTGAAATATTATGGATAAATGTAGTGGTTGTTGTAACACAGAATAGAATTGATATTGAGTCTGATGGATGGGATAGGGATAGTTTCAGTGTGAACTAATTCTCACTGCGGCATAACTTAGCATTCTTTTTACAAAAAAAGATATCACAATTCTAATTCATACTCTCCCTGTTAACATTTGTCCCTGAAATTTTTAAATAATATCTGTAAACATATTACTTATTTGCAAACATCTGACAAAACATCAATATTGCCAACATTACAGATAATTGCATCCCTTTATCAAGAAATACATTGGATTCGGTCCAAGATAAATTCTAAAGTATATAAAAGTAAAATTTATTCTCAATATTAACACTGTATTCTATCTAGTTATCTAAATATTATATTTATAATTATCAACATATTGAAACAGCAGTGTATTATGTATGCCAAATGGGATCTATCTGCGCAGCAAAATCTTCAAAATTGTTAACAAACGTTACACATACTCGAGATAATTAGCTATCAAATAGTTTTTATTTGTTAATAAAACTTTGTATGTGAGCTTTAATATAAGAAATTTTGCTGCACATGATTCATTCTCTAGCTAAATCTGTCAACTATTTCTTAAATAAGTTATATTTTTCTTCTCTCTAAAACCTTAACTATTCTAGGTACTTCAAATAATGTAAATAATAATTTATATTATTACATATTATATTCATGTAAAATAAAATCAGATTTTATAAAACATCAATGTTTTAATAAACCTTGTCCTTTACTATCATAGTACTTTCAACTTTTATCACCAACTATGTAGCGTATAGTGAAAGTATACAATGCCAGTACGCATTCATAGTGTTCTTACACAGTATGAATTCAAATTGTGTAACTAAATATAGTTTCAGAAAATATACACAATTTCTGCGTAATGGTAGTGTTTACTTTCTGACACTGATTCAGTGAACTAGTTAAGAAATTATACAAAGGTAGAAACTACATGTTCCGTCACTGTATAGATTTAGGATGTAAACATGTAACAAGTAAGTATTTGTAAAGTATACAAGCTAGGAAAGTTAGATAATGTCATAACGTAAAAAAATATAGGTATACAGCAATTAGTAATCAACTAATTATGAAATTATTACTTTAACTGGTAATTTAAAGGCACCTATTAAAATAATTAACTCATTTGTAAGAGACGATAATATTTTCATTGTATAAAAGAAACACAAAGTATTTAGGTACTACTGTAAAAAAGGCCCCAGTCAAATAATGAAAAAAAAAAATTATTTAAATATATTCTTGACTTATGCCTTTTACATGCTGACATACACAAGAAATAATAACAAGTAACAGTGTATAGTTTCTAAAAATATTTATGCTTATTACTATATGAAAGCATATGCGAGCAATCCCAACCTGTGCTTACTGGCATTGCATTCTTTCAATATACGCAACTATGTAGATATTATTAACTTAAATCTAAAAAACTCTTTTAATTCCAAGAAAACATTATTAATAGATGAACAGAGCAATAAAAATCACACAAGGTTTAGTTATTATGTCACATTTTATTTTATTATATACAAAAGGCATTGAAGTATACATATTTATATAAAAAAGAAGTAAAGGTATTTATATAAAAAAATATGAATGCAATGTATATATTATAATAATATTAACTCATAATATACTTATGAGTTTTACCAAAAAGCCCAATCTGTATAACTAAACCTCTAATATCTGCAACATTTCTGTTACAAGTCAATGACCCCATAAGCAAATCTCCTTTCTTGACAGAAACAGGTTCCTTTAAATAAAAAATAGTTTGTTTCCAATGTGTGGGTGTAGACTGAGGTCCGGTGGAGAAGGAAACAGGATTTGGTAAATCAAAGAATGTATCAAAGTAACCAACAAGGAATGACAACTGACCGTCTGCTAAAACATCCATTTTAAATTCAGATGAGAAGTTCACAGAATTTATTGTACAAGTATTCATGTCTATTTCTTTCAAGAGGCAAGATGAAGTTATAAGATAATTAGAAGAAGCAATATCCACATTAGCTTCCCTTATCACTTCCCCTTTCATACAATTCATTTTATATCCATACACATCAGACCAACAGCTAATAAATCTTGAGTGTGTTTCAATATCTCCACTCCCAACAAGACTGATTGTACACTTATTGGGTAAAAGCATACCTCCAGGTGAAAGATAATGATCTCTAGCATATATGACACTGTCTAGCATTCCTTCAAACAGTAAGAAGTATCCCATCCATTCCGACACAATAATATCAACTTTTACATCTATATTAATGTTTTCCAACCTCCCTTTAATGATTTTGATTTTGTTTTCTAGTTTGTTCTCTCTTATAATGTCCATGGCATTGTATATAATATCTGACTGCTCTACAGCTATTACTTGTGCGGCTCCTGCTGTTGCAGAAAACATAGAAAGAATAGCAGTTCCACACCCTAAATCCATCACACACTTATCTTTGATTGTATCACAGTTACTCAATATGGCTTGTTTATAGGACTCAGTTCTCACTTTGTCAAACAACATATCATGATGAATACCAAAGTGAGCATATGTATTGAAATATCCTTCATCATCCTCTAATTTAACTTTTTGTACACAATCTACAACTGTTGACTTAGATGTAGAATTTGATGAACTATTTTCATTCATAATATTATGCATAGATCTCTTCATTGTTTCCATGTCTTCTTTCGTCAAAGCTAGTAGGGTGTGTGATTCTTTTAATTTTGCAGTGAGCGACTGAATAGTTTTTTGCAATTCCGAAAAATGTGCTTCAGATAATGTGACTAGTCCATTCTCAACATTTGCATGGAAAGCTGTCTTGGGAGATTCTAATCCTTCATTCAATGAATCGAAGTCAAACGTCAACCAGTCTTCTTGCTTAATTGGTTTCATATATTTATCGTCATCCCAGAGTGGCTTCAAAGCACTCATTATTGATATGGCGTCAGCATTCACAGTTCTAATATAGGTGATCATTTTAATATATGAGTAAAAATCCATGTTATGCTTCACTTTTAAAGCAGAAATATCAAAATTATGTACCAATTTACAGTGATCGAAAGCTTTATTAATATCTTTGAATACTTCGCTGCAAAATAAACACTCCAAATTGTCGCTACTGCTACTATCGTCCATTTCTTCCCAATCGTCTTCAGCAATGCACTCATCATCACTACTTAAATCTGGAATGTCATCCTGGATTTCCATTGCGTAAATATGAAGAGAAACTTAACACTTTACAAACGAAATAATAAAAATTGACTAAAACCCCACGCCACTGACAGCTATCTTTGAGGTTATGTGAATTATTAAACACATGGAAATTTGAGTATTTGACAATTGAGTTGACAAACCTTTGACGTGCAAAACATTACGAACTAAAAAATAGCCTACATACCTACATCACCCTGCATTTAATTTCACTTTTATTGATGTTCAATAATAGTAAACGAAAACAAAATTAATAATTACGGAAAAAAATGTATTTTCTATTTTTGTTTAATTTGTTAGTTTTGTATTAACGGTAATCTACTCGTAATGCGTATGGTTTGTGAGGTTTATTTCAAATAATGCAATTATTTTTTGTAGATGGCAATATCGGTACCTTAGCAACCGAATTCAAAATACCCAATAATCTGCAAGTGAAGACTTTTTGTCATAATTATTTAGGTACGCATTTAGAAAAATGATTGTGTAAAAATCCAAAGAAAAAGTTTGATACATTAGAAAAAAACAAAATGAAGCTTAAAATTTCACATGAACTAGAGTCAAAACATAAAAGCATTGTAACGTGCATCAGTTGGAATAGTCCTGAAGAACTATTCTCGTGCGGGTATGAAAACTTTATAATGATCTATTTTATTTTAATAATTTATCTCTAAAGAGTACAAAGAAACAATTTGAATTGATTATGATGTTTCCATTTAAAATAGTTCATACAAAACTTTGCGTTTCTAAAGTTATTTTGTGCCATAAATACTCATTTAAATTTACCTATCACAAAAACATATTTCTCAATATTATCTTGAATGAAAATTATATGAAGGGCATTTGCAGGGATGACCACACATTATTGAAATGGAACCTTATTTCTAATGAGACGCTGACTATAGTTAATTTTCCCGAGACATTTTTCCCAACAAGCATAAATCTCTTCCCTAAAATTGGATCTACACATGGAGGCAACAAAACATCTCAGGACACTATTCTCTTGACCACAGCTGATGGAAGGTTTGTAAATGAATACTCAAATGTTAAATATAGAACTAAGAAATAATATAATTATGTTATGAATTAAAGACATAATTGGATGTCGGATACTGAATTTTACTTACTAGAAGTCAGTGACAGATTCAGAAAAAACTCAAGGGGGGGCGCAAAAATTATACACATAAACAAGACAATGCCATTTTATTTAAACTAATGATACCCATATACGAGACATCATCAATAGGCCCCGCAAGGGGGGTTCGCACGCCCCCTGCGTCCCCCATCTGTATCCGCCACTGCTAGAAGTATAGACCATTAAAGGTCACGTGGTCTTGTCTATGGATTTGCTTTTGCTTGGGGGGCAAACAGTCAGATTGCGCAAATCATCCTTGTAGGATGTTATGCCATAAGAGAAAAAAAAAGAAAGTCAGACGACAAAATAATAACAAAATCGACACTGACAGTTTTTTTGATTATAAGGTATTATTTAGGCGTTCCACCTAATATTACACCGTAATCGTCTGTTGTGTTGGGATGCCTGATGCCCCTCAATGATTTTTCTGTGACGTCATCCTTTAATGGTCTATAGATGTAAATCAGAGATTCCCAAAGTGCTAAATTATCGGATATTCGCTAAAAGCACCAGATATTGACATAAACAATAGTCAGTACAAATATCCGGTACATTGTTAAAAAATGTACTGGGAGAAATTATTCTTTAAGAAAACTGAGTTTTTTAAATATTTCGAATTCCTATACCATTTCGTAAATTTAGCGACGGGGGGGGGGGGAAATACAGGGGTCTAAGAGAAAAAAGTTTGGTAACCTCTGATGTAAATCTATTTTGAACCGCTTTATATAAATCATTCCAGTTGATTACGCACTCACCCATAGTTAACCTATCTGAATAGGTATTAACTAGGTAGGAATTTTTTATATGATACAGATACATGTGTGAACTTCCTTTAGGAGTGCATGATCTATTCAAATAGGTTGACTATCAGTGATATCAACTGGTAATCAACTGGAATGATTTAACTAAAGTGGTTCAAATATAATTAATACTTACTTACTTCCGATGGCCGAACAGCCCTTGCAGGACCTTTGCCTCCGAAACAGTAGATTTCCAAGCCTTTTTATCTTGAGCAATGGAATACCGGTCATTTTTAGCATATAGCTCATCTAGATCTCGGTTGATGTTATCTAACAATATTTGTCTTGGTCTACCTAAAGGTCTTCTGCCCTCGGGTATACCCTGCAGAATACCTTAAGTCGCCCTATCTTTTGTTTATTATTTTTTCATATTTTTTATATGATTTCAAATTCTATTAATTTTTTTTATTGTTATTACAGTACAAACCAACTATAACCTAATGTTGTGACTCATTTTTTTTATATATATACATACATACCATCACGGCATATCCCACATGTGGGGTAGCCAGCAGACACGCCGCATATAAAACATGCAACCAACATATAAATGTTACATACATAAATATATATAAATATATATTTATGTATAATCTAATTTATTTCACTAATCATCATTTTTGATTATTTTATATTGATATGTATTTCATTTTAATTTATATTTTAATCTTATATGATGTTTATCTTGTATTATTTACATACATCAAAAGTTTAGTCCAATCTCATTTATCCAATCACTATATTAATATTTAAATTTTAATATCATCGTTTTATTATATTTTGTTACTATTGTTGTTTTGTACAACGTAACTACAATATTTATTTTACATCTTATGTTTATTTTTATAGACTTGTACCTGCAGCTGTTAGTTAACATTTTGTTTTTTTTTTGTCTGCCAAATTGTTTTTATTCCGCCAAATTGTATGAGTGATAAATAAAAAAAAAATATTTTGTGAACATACTGAATAATTATAACAATTCAAAATACCCTTGTTTTTAGGTTTCATTTGATAAGTCAAAATGGTAGAATAGAAAAATCTGTAAACGCACATGATGGTGCTTGCTTGAATGGGCAATGGAGTCCTGATGGAACAGGCTTTCTAACAGGTAGTACAAATAATTTGTGTTTTATATCTGAATCTTACCTCCATAAAAGTTTTTGTACAAATCGATAGTTGTAATTGACTCTTGAGATATCAGGTGTTACCAGGTCCATAAAAAATATTAGTTTCTATGGTTACTACAAGCTATTATTTGCAAAATTTTAAAAGGTCTAGTTTTTATGAAATTGGCTGTGGCAGCTAGTTAAACTGCCTACCTGCTAACATTTTATTACACAACATTCTTAGACCATAGCAAGAAAAACAATATTTTTAATTTGCAATTATTCATTCAATTTCATTTTTTCATACTCGTCAATTCATCTCTGTTTTTAATAATCATAAAAATTGAAAATATTATTTGGTATTTGCTACGCATTAAAATATTCAACGCGTAATACGTTCATATCCACTGCTATACCAATAATTCGTAGTTGTCCTTTGTCGTCACTCAATAATAAATAATAATATTATTATATTTTCTCTACACCTTGTCGGTAATCCTCGGGTATCCTCGTGCATACGAATGGTGCACTCATCACCACTAACACGTGATGTCCATGGAATGTTCTTTTTTTTGTAACGTCTTTTCGAAGTCCGTTATGACAAAAACAGTTTCTCCTTTACGATGGGTTAGTACACACGTATAGGGTGGCCCAGTGCCCACTCTGTTCTCGCGGCGGACAGTCACCGTAGTAATTACGACCAGTTAATAGTATTGTTAGATAATTAGAGGCAATCTTCATAACAGTGTAATGATCAATCTTGTTGTCCTCCTGCGTTCATAAAATAATTCTTGTTGTGTGCCGTGTAATAATGTACTTTAAAACAACCTGTGTCAATTGTTATGCGCGTGACCGGATTTACCGCCAACATTAGTGTACTATAAAACCATTCTTATTAATAATCAATAGTAATCAATAAACCAAATAATATCGTGAACAGGCTTGAGTATCCTTTGTGTCATATAGATTACGTTGTCGAAGTGATATTAAGATAACATTTGGAGTTTTTTTGAGTGATGTAGCATTTGTGTGCTTTTGGGCGTGGTTGTTGCAGTTGCCGCCATTTTTCATATCCGTGTGAAATAAGATAATCCCTTGTTTCTGAACAACTTTTCATTGTTAGGATTCATAAAAGAATCACTTAAACAATTCTTTATACTTGCTCAGTGATATAAATTTAACTAAAACAAGAATGGGTTCCGAAGGAACGAATACATCTTCAACGCGAGAGTCTGTATATTGCGCATCAGTAGTTTATCAATGAACACTCATTCTTATGAGAACGAGATGATCCTCCCTTAACTTTTCTGGTTACGACCCTTGTTATGAGAGTGATTAAATGACCACCCGTATATGCTTGGACAGACTATGGAAATAGTGACGCCTTATTCCTTTGGCACTGAGAATAGTGTTGAAACGTAAATTATTTCTCTTATCACTTGTGAAGTGGCGATCTCTTCGTCCTGAGGACAGGATCTATCTGATTCTGACATCACCACATTCCTGTACGTCTTTGAGTATAACCAGCGACCGCCATAGAAGCATCAGAGTATGTCTCTTCCACGATCCTGCCTTCTGCCGTCTATGTGTGCAAAATACGTCATCTATAACATACTCGTCTTTGTGTTATTCAACTCCTGCTCGCCGTCTATCTGTAAGTGACTATATTACTCCTGTATATGGTATATAATGATGATTTTTTCATAACTAAGTTCATATTATCATTGAACTATCTATATATTGATTTCCTTTGTGTAATAATATAAGATTTTGAGTATGAATGAAGAGTGAATGATTCCAATTACATTTAATAGACCACACGATAATCCTGGTATTGATTTATATTTGTAATACCAAGGTTGGTGTATTTAATAATTACCATTGTGTGTTTTACTGTCTCTATCCAAATATGGCAATACTTTCATAATTTTGCGTATTGTATGGAATAGTATTCCCTACAGATTTACTTTGAAAGTAACTGTCTTGTTATGTAATGTATATGTTTACACAATAAATGTAAATCACTTACCATCCGATATCTTTCTATTGAAATTCATTTTGTATACCCACCAGTAGATTCAATACTCTTAATAATACTAAAGTACATCTCTCCGCCTCCTTGTATATAATCTTCCAATAACCTAGTTTATACTCGGAGTAGTTATGTAACAAAGGTTCGAATCCTGGACCAACCCTTGGGGAGGAAGACCATATTAACTCACTATGAAGGCAACCAAGAGCTAAATTAAAGGCTCCATTGATAGAAATGAAACAGCCTCTTTCTTTGAAGGGTATGAAGTACTTTTGATAATCTTAGTTTCACATGATATATATATAATTTTGTTGTTTACATGGATATGTCTATAAATTTACTTTGATACATAATATGAAGATTCTATTCAATAAGTTATAAATGGTATACTGAAGGAGTAAGGTGTTCCTGGTAACCTGACTGCTTGTGGACTTAAGGGTAAGCATGACACAGAGGCCTCTCTCGCCCAGAGCCAAGTAAAAAAAGGCCCTATACACTTGTAAGAAACCCCTAGACATAAACACGAGTATAGACCTTTTACTTCTTAATATCTCTAGACTACTTAACGAGCATATAGATCTATATTTATAACAGTATTACTCTACAGAATATGTATTTTGCTTCTTATAGTTCAGTTTGAAACTTTGTTCATTGTTCTAATTTTGCTTTTGTAATAAATTGTGTGTTCGACCGTTGGACGAAGCATAATTTATTTGTTATGTGAGAGCGTGGTTAAAGGAAACCACACACGTAGCAATTTGGGTGCTCGTCTCTCACGTAGCAATTTGGGGGCTCGTCCGGGATAATATCAAAAAGAAGACGAATAAATTGTGAATTCGTTTCTCGGATATACAGTAATTCGAATAATTACAAACTTGAAAAAATCTGTGTCATGACTACGCTTGGGTTTACATGTTGCTTTTAATGCCATTTGTGATAAATTTTATGTACAATTGATATGTCTTGTAGCAATCATGTGTAATGCAAATATGTGTGTGAAGTGATAACTGTTAAATCTCACGAGTAAATCGCCGCGCGACTGGTTGGAATATCGCGTGGTGTGAAAACCGACTTTTGTTAAGATTTGGTGGGAACACAAGTTTCCCGCGAAATATTGAATGTATTACGTTTCGCGCGGGAATTTCCGTAGATACGAAGTATAAACAAAGTATAATTGGTAAGTACGCACTTTCTCAAACTGTGCGCGAGTAAATAATCGTAAGAAATTTTATTTATTTATTAAATAGATCTCGTGATCAGAATTTTGTTTTGTTAACGATTGATTACTCATTGTGTAATCAGATTTAATCCGAATTGGGTGGTGGCGATAAACTTCTTTTATCTACCAGAGCACCGAGTCCCTCCCTAGTGTCGAAAGACACGTTTAAGAAACTAGTTTGTAAGAATAGAAAAAGCATAGGAGAGTGTGAAAATAATTTTAGTTATTTATAAAACATAAAATAAAACATTGAAGCGTCGGAAGATGGTAACATTGTCAGCACAACCAAATATCTCTTGAACCTTTGTCATTCAAAGATAAATTTTCGTGTGTAACTTAAAAGTTTTTGAGCATCTAAAGTTTTAGAACCTTTGTCATACTTTCTTTATAATAATGTCTCGATTTGAACCATTGTTATTTTTGGGTCCAATTCCCAATGTAGACAAAGCTAACGGTGCTACACTAAAGAAAGCTTTATCTGAAAGAGGAGTTATACCGAAACGTTCAATTCCTAGTTTGAGAAGGCAAGCGTTAGAATATAATAAACAAAATCTGGAAGTAGAATTCGAACAAGTTGCTCCACAATCGCGTATGAATGCTCAAATATCTCTTGATATGGAACCACCTTGTACATCCGTGTCTAGCAATGTGAACGTTGTTGCTGTAGAAGAGTCGGCATCTATCGAGAAATCCTTCGATAATGCTTTAAGTCTTAGTAAAACCTCACAGCTTTTGAATGTAAATTTTGGATCTTGGCCAGTAAAACCTTTTGATGGTCTCGGTGATGTAAGAAACTTTTTTACGCGGTTGGAAGAAATTGCAAGGGCTAGGAGGTTCCCAAATAAACAATTGGTATACGTTTTACCTGAATTTCTGAAGGATCGAGCGCTTACACACTTTCGAATAATTTTTAAAGAGGAAATGACTTGGGAAGCTATCAAGGCACTCTTTTACCACCGTTTTGAAGCCCCTGGATTTATGATAGATAGAAAATTACGTATTTGGTCGTCGATACAAAACAATTACGAAACTTCAGCAGACTATATTGCCCGAATAATAGAAATGAATAGCTCCCTTGATGAGAAACTGACTGAGAATGAATTGTTGGAAGTCTTCAAACGCGGGTTACATCAGAGATATGTCTCTCTTTTGGCTAGTTCTCACATTTCGTCAGTAAGTGAACTGGAAAGAATGGTCTCCAACTTCGATCGTCTGACCAAGGGCCATACTTCTTCTTCTTCTTCTAGACCTACTGCCATGAGAGTTAATGCAGTAGAGAATCGTCCCAAACCAGTCATACGATGCTTTTCTTGCGGACATGTTGGACACATTTCTAAGGAATGTAAAAACAGAGTTAGACATTTTACACCCCGTCGTTCACCCAGGAATAGATATAACAATGCCATGCGTGAACAAAAACCTACATCGCTGATGCCGGATACTTCTAGACCACCCCCGTCGTTTTCAAAAAACTAATTTCTCCCTCGTTAAGACATCCTTCCGATACGATAGCTCGTTCTTCATCTTCAGATGTAATATCGTCAGACGGAAACTCACGGTATAATTACCGAGGGGTAACCAGAAATTTATGCACAACTCGTGTTGTTAGAAAAGAAAATGATGGCCGACCTTACGTTAATATTAAAATTCATTCTGTAATCTGTCTCTCACTATTGGATAGTGGGGCGGTGATATCAATTCTAGGAAAGAATTCTCATGTCCAATTTTTGAACTTAGGATATCCTCTTGTACCTTGTGAAACTCGTGTACTCACTGCGGATGGGAATGGTCAATCTGTTTTAGGAACCTTAACGTTACCTGTACAGTATCAGGGTATTGAAAAATGTATCACGTTTTTAGTTGTTCCATCTATAACGTCATCTTACTTGTTAGGAATTGACTTTTGGAAAGGATTTAATATCTGTCCTGAACTTTTTCCTGTGTCTGTTTGTACAATACCTCCTGTATTACATTTAAATGCTGTAACCCAAATAGATGAACGTATTTTTTCTGCTGGTCTCACTCCTGAACCGCCTGTTGTAACCAAAGGATTGATTGGTCCGACCAATTTAACCTCGGAACAAGTTGTTATTATCGATGATATCAAGCGATCCTATGAAGATGTTTCATATGAAAAGAAAGGATTGGGCCGCTTGAAAGGAATTTTTCATAAGATTGAAACCATTGGAGATCCTGTTAGGCAGAGACATTATCCTATTCCTCATGCAAAGAAAGAAATCATGAACAAGGAAATTGATAAAATGTTACAATTAGGAGTCATAGAACCTGCTTCTTCTTCTTGGCAGTCGCCTGCGTTGATAGTTAATAAAAAGAATGGAGAACCTCGCTTCTGTTTGGACAGTCGTGGCCTGAACAAAGTAACTAAACCAAACTCGTATTGTCTACCTTGGATTGATCGTATCTTGGACAGTTTGCGTGATGCCAAGTTTTTAACTGCTCTGGACCTGTCCAAGGCTTTCTGGCAACTTCCATTATCGCCTGAATCTAAGGAGAAAACCGCCTTCTTCATTGATGGACGTGGATCTTACCAATTCTCTGTGTGCCCGTTTGGTCTACGTAATATTCCTAGTCACATGCAAATGATTGCTGACAAACTGTTCAGTCACCGCTTTCCCGGTCGTGTACATTGTTATCTTGACGATATCCTGATTGTAAGTGAAACCTTTGAACAACACTGTAATGACCTAAGACTTGTACAATCTATCTTGAAGGAAAATGGTCTCACTATCAATATGACTAAGTCTGAATTTTGTAAATCATCTCTGCGTTACTTGGGTTATATTGTAGATGGCGAAGAGTTAAGAACTGATGAAATCAAAATAGAAGCCATGAAAAAATTTCCCACCCCTACTACACCGAAACAGGTAAAATCTTTCTTGGGTATGTGTTCTTATTATCGAAAATTCATACAAAACTTCGCACATATAGCAGCCCCTTTGAGTGCCCTAACGTCTAGAAAAAACAAAAAGTTTGTATGGAACGAAGAAGCTGAAAATGCGTTCCACAGTTTAAAATTGGCTTTACAATCTGCACCTGTTTTAGTTCAACCTGATTATGCGAAAGAATTTTATTTACATACTGACTGTTCGGATCTTGCTATGTCAGGAATTTTGATGCAAAAACTGGAAGATGGTGAACATCCGATTGCATACTTTTCACGTAAGCTCACCGGTCCTGAAAGAAATTACTCCATTTGTGAAAAGGAACTGTTGGCAGCCCTGTGTTCTATAACTCACTTCCGTAATTATTTAGATGGTGTACGTTTTCACTTGATCACTGATAACTCTTCTTTGCAGTGGTTGCACAAATTACAGAATCCTACTGGAAGATTAGCTCGCTGGTCGACTCGTTTGAGTGCTTTTGATTTTGATGTAACTCATCGACCAGGTAAATTAAATGTTGTACCTGATTGCCTTAGTCGTGTGGAAATTGGAACTTTGACGTTGCCTACAGAAATCACTGATACCTGTGATGCAGTGTATAACAAGCTTAAGAAAGGTTGTGAAAATTACCCACAAGCCTACCCGAATTATCAGATAATGGAAGGAAAATTGTATAGATACACCAAATCGTCTAACACTTTATTGTCACCTCATGAATGGAAATTAGTATTGCCAAAACTCGATGCTTTAAGAGTAATTCAAGAATATCATTGTAGTGGCGATTCTTGTCATGAAGGTACTTATAAAACGTACAAACATTTACGAAGATATTTCTATTGGCCGAACATGCATCTTTCAGTCGCTAGATTTGTAAACAACTGTGAAGTCTGTAAAACTCATAAAATTGCTACTTCTGGACCACGTGGTATTATGGAAAAACCTAAATTGGTGTCCATGCCTTTACAGACTCTATCAATTGATATAATAGGTCCTTTTGTCAAAAGTGTCGAAGGATACGTTTATATATTATCTGTGGTATGCGTTTTTACTAAGTTTGTTTGGATTTTTCCATTGCGAAAATGTACCTCTGCCATAATTCAGAAATGCCTAGAGGAAAGAATTTTCTTACCATATTCTGTGCCGAAATGTATTTTATTGGATAATGCCACCTATTTTTGTTCCCGTTCATTCAAATCATTTTTAGAATCGTATGGGATAGAAAAGATTTTGTATTCAGCATATTATGCTCCACAATCTAATACAGTTGAAAGGTACAATCAAACCATTGGTACCGCTCTTTCGATTTTGGTTGATAATAATCATAGAATTTGGAGTAAGAAATTACCCATAGTACAAGCCAGTTTGAATAATAATGTATCTTTTGCGACGGGATATTCACCCCATTTTCTTATGCATGGATTTGAAAGCGTGCAACATGCTTCATTTTTCAAAAGTTTGAGTTCTAATGTAGATGAAAATCCTTCGGATGAACTGAAGAACTCTTACAAACAAAAATTGGATGTATTGTACGATGTATATAATGAGGTTACTGACATGCTGACTGAATCATATAAAAAATCTGCCTCTCGTTACAATCTTCGTCGAAAACGAGTAGATTATCGTCCTGGTGATGTAGTCTATCGTAGAAATTTTGTAAAATCCAATGCAGCTGCGGAATTCATGTCTAAATTGGCCCCTCGTTTTGTGAAAAATCGTATTAGGTCAAAGTTGTCAGATAACGTGTATCTTTTAGAGTCAATGGATGGTGTTTATAGTGGAAAGTTTCACGTGAAGGATATTCTGAAAGATGAAAAGTATTGAATATCCCTGTTATGTATTGTGACTTATGCCAATTTTAGTATAAATAAAATATTATATGTAGCGAATTGTGTGTTGTATCGTCTTGTTGAGGAATGGAATGTAAAGTACAATAGAGTAGACATAGGTACAAGCGCCAACGACACTGGTCCATGGATTATATAATGATGACAATTATCGATTAAATATAAATTCCTCGAACCCTTCATTTTCTATCCTGTCTTTCGATATTGGTGACAATTGTAGGTAGTATGATGTATGCATGTGAGTGTGACTGTGTGAGCCCTGAATGAGGAATTATAGATGATGTATGTAGTATGATGAATGAAAAATATCGAATACCCCAGACAGAGATTCTCTTTAATAATAACCCCCACAAATGTTGTAGTCTTCTGTCGTCATTGTGTATACTTTGTGTCCACATCGATATCGTTTTGTAAGTGGAGCACTTGTAAAATTTTAATACTCATATTGTATATATATGGAATGTCGTATGATGTATAGCAGTAGACGTCCTGGCTGTACATTATATGAGACAAGCGTATGTGTAAATTGTATTGTTCGCAATTATATTGTAAAATTAAATTGAAATTTTTATGTGTTATAGAGTCCTACGAGGAATGCCTCTGTGGTTGTAATTGAAAAGAAAAATACTGACCTAATCCGTATGTACGAGCGCGAATTAGAGTCTAAACGTATATTGATCAAAGCCGTGAGAATATTATGTGACCATATGTATATGAAAATCGTTATATGTAAATATTTATTTTGTTCTTATAATGTCTTGCTATATGATTCGTCTATAGTACATGACGTATGTTATATTTAATTGTGAGTGTCTTTCATATCGGATGGGTAAACACGTATAAAATGAGACATCTCTAACTTGTATGTATATTAAATTCTTCGTAATATTAATGTTGTGGAAAGCCGCGAACTACTAATGCCGGGACACTTGTGTCGGTACATTGTGCGTTGCGTGGTGGTTATAGACCAACTACTCTTGTCGTTGGATATTTCTATTTTAATTAAACTATCCGATTTTATTATAATTATTAGTATGTATATATTCCATTAGCTACGGAACCTCATACACATATATTGTAAATTTTATTGATATATTGTACATGTTATTAATATAAGGTAATTGTTATATAAATGTTATAAAGAATGTTGAATGTTGTAATTGTTGTATTATTTAATTACGTTGCTTAGGAGCCCTGTCTTATAAATAATATAGTGTTACTTGAGTGAAGTGAAATTTAACTGGAGGAAAAATCAGTGCGCCAAAATTCCTTCAGCATGGCCTGTAACCGCGAGTGTTTAAAATAAGTAAATGTTGGGCTATAGGATTGTTGCTTATTTATAAGAAAAGTTAATTGTTGTTTGAGATGTATGTAGTATTCATAGTGTTGTCCCTTTCTATGTGTAATAATATGTCGCGTCACTTACGGATGAGAGGGGCGTGTCTTTGACAGGACGGGCAGAGCAAGGAGGACGTACTAACTCTTGTATATAACCGGTGTTTCTCAATTATTAACTTGTCCAGTGGTTCTCAACTTTTTTCTTTTTTTTAACTTTACGTCTCTTTGAAAATTTGTCGTTTCACTTCAAATTTTCAAAAAGGGGGCGCAGACGGAGAATGCTACGCATTAAAATATTCAACGCGTAATACGTTCATATCCACTGCTATACCAATAATTCGTAGTTGTCCTTTGTCGTCACTCAATAATAAATAATAATATTATTATATTTTCTCTACACCTTGTCGGTAATCCTCGGGTATCCTCGTGCATACGAATGGTGCACTCATCACCACTAACACGTGATGTCCATGGAATGTTCTTTTTTTTGTAACGTCTTTTCGAAGTCCGTTATGACAAAAACAGTTTCTCCTTTACGATGGGTTAGTACACACGTATAGGGTGGCCCAGTGCCCACTCTGTTCTCGCGGCGGACAGTCACCGTAGTAATTACGACCAGTTAATAGTATTGTTAGATAATTAGAGGCAATCTTCATAACAGTGTAATGATCAATCTTGTTGTCCTCCTGCGTTCATAAAATAATTCTTGTTGTGTGCCGTGTAATAATGTACTTTAAAACAACCTGTGTCAATTGTTATGCGCGTGACCGGATTTACCGCCAACATTAGTGTACTATAAAACCATTCTTATTAATAATCAATAGTAATCAATAAACCAAATAATATCGTGAACAGGCTTGAGTATCCTTTGTGTCATATAGATTACGTTGTCGAAGTGATATTAAGATAACATTTGGAGTTTTTTTGAGTGATGTAGCATTTGTGTGCTTTTGGGCGTGGTTGTTGCAGTTGCCGCCATTTTTCATATCCGTGTGAAATAAGATAATCCCTTGTTTCTGAACAACTTTTCATTGTTAGGATTCATAAAAGAATCACTTAAACAATTCTTTATACTTGCTCAGTGATATAAATTTAACTAAAACAAGAATGGGTTCCGAAGGAACGAATACATCTTCAACGCGAGAGTCTGTATATTGCGCATCAGTAGTTTATCAATGAACACTCATTCTTATGAGAACGAGATGATCCTCCCTTAACTTTTCTGGTTACGACCCTTGTTATGAGAGTGATTAAATGACCACCCGTATATGCTTGGACAGACTATGGAAATAGTGACGCCTTATTCCTTTGGCACTGAGAATAGTGTTGAAACGTAAATTATTTCTCTTATCACTTGTGAAGTGGCGATCTCTTCGTCCTGAGGACAGGATCTATCTGATTCTGACATCACCACATTCCTGTACGTCTTTGAGTATAACCAGCGACCGCCATAGAAGCATCAGAGTATGTCTCTTCCACGATCCTGCCTTCTGCCGTCTATGTGTGCAAAATACGTCATCTATAACATACTCGTCTTTGTGTTATTCAACTCCTGCTCGCCGTCTATCTGTAAGTGACTATATTACTCCTGTATATGGTATATAATGATGATTTTTTCATAACTAAGTTCATATTATCATTGAACTATCTATATATTGATTTCCTTTGTGTAATAATATAAGATTTTGAGTATGAATGAAGAGTGAATGATTCCAATTACATTTAATAGACCACACGATAATCCTGGTATTGATTTATATTTGTAATACCAAGGTTGGTGTATTTAATAATTACCATTGTGTGTTTTACTGTCTCTATCCAAATATGGCAATACTTTCATAATTTTGCGTATTGTATGGAATAGTATTCCCTACAGATTTACTTTGAAAGTAACTGTCTTGTTATGTAATGTATATGTTTACACAATAAATGTAAATCACTTACCATCCGATATCTTTCTATTGAAATTCATTTTGTATACCCACCAGTAGATTCAATACTCTTAATAATACTAAAGTACATCTCTCCGCCTCCTTGTATATAATCTTCCAATAACCTAGTTTATACTCGGAGTAGTTATGTAACAAAGGTTCGAATCCTGGACCAACCCTTGGGGAGGAAGACCATATTAACTCACTATGAAGGCAACCAAGAGCTAAATTAAAGGCTCCATTGATAGAAATGAAACAGCCTCTTTCTTTGAAGGGTATGAAGTACTTTTGATAATCTTAGTTTCACATGATATATATATAATTTTGTTGTTTACATGGATATGTCTATAAATTTACTTTGATACATAATATGAAGATTCTATTCAATAAGTTATAAATGGTATACTGAAGGAGTAAGGTGTTCCTGGTAACCTGACTGCTTGTGGACTTAAGGGTAAGCATGACACAGAGGCCTCTCTCGCCCAGAGCCAAGTAAAAAAAGGCCCTATACACTTGTAAGAAACCCCTAGACATAAACACGAGTATAGACCTTTTACTTCTTAATATCTCTAGACTACTTAACGAGCATATAGATCTATATTTATAACAGTATTACTCTACAGAATATGTATTTTGCTTCTTATAGTTCAGTTTGAAACTTTGTTCATTGTTCTAATTTTGCTTTTGTAATAAATTGTGTGTTCGACCGTTGGACGAAGCATAATTTATTTGTTATGTGAGAGCGTGGTTAAAGGAAACCACACACGTAGCAATTTGGGTGCTCGTCTCTCACGTAGCATATTACACACACATATTACTAAAAGAGTTTTACTCAACTTTTCTAATAATCTTCTAAACTGGCTGTTGACCTTTTTGAAGAAAAACTAAACCGTTATTTTATTTTTAGCTGGAGAAGATGGGATCCTTAAAATATGGTCTCGAAGTGGACTACCAAGATCCGTAGTAGCGAATGCCGGTGTCCCCATATACTGTGCTGTATGGGGTCCAATGGGCACATCTTTAATTCATGGACGATCTAATTTTCTAGTCCTAACTCGTATGCAAGGAAATACTAAAACTATACAGGTTGCTAACTTTTTACTTTCATTAATATTATAAAATAAAATTATATTTGTACAAACTAGTAATTTTACAACAAGTTTTTCAATATTCTGGAATTGTTTTCATTATAAGTTACAGTTCCTGTACTAACAATTCAAAAAATATATAATTTAGATTTCTCAATCTATTGATACTCTGAATGCGACAGGCATTTTCCTTCCCATGTTCCTAAAAGGAATGCTCGAAACAAATGGTGGCAATAATGTCAATTTAAATTGTTGAGCAATTTACTATTCTCGTTCCAGTGGAGAGCTCACGAAGGACTAGTCTTATCAATTGCGTGGAACTTCAATAAAAATATCATTCTCTCTGGAGGTGAAGATGGAGTTTTTAAGGTATGCAACCATATTCTGTTCCAATATACATTTCTTTCGAAATGTATACCTAATTTTAAATAAAAAAAGTAATATTTTCACTTAGACCTGGGACACATTTGGAGCGCAGTTGTCTTGCAGTATAAAGCATGATTCTCCGATCATATCAGTGAGCTGGGCCCCATCTGGTGATATGTTCTCCGTGGCTGGATACAATATGTTGAGACTATGTGACTCCACAGGGGTAAGAAGATATAATACATAATATCAGAAGAAAAATTTCTAACAACCCCGATTTACATATTGCTATTGAATTATACCTGTATTTTAGTGGTCCCATTGCCTTGAGCGTCCTACCACGGGGAGCATACAGAGTATACGATGGTCTTTGGACAGTACACAGATTGCAGCAGGGTGCTCTAACGGACATGTTTTATTTGCTCATGTGATACAACGGTATGATTTTTTTGTTGTTATTGGCTATCAAATTTTGTAAAAAGATATTATAATTTACCTAAATTTACCATAAAGCTATTATATGGTTATATTTTCAGGCAGTTAGATTGGAAAAATTATATTTGCATTCTCAGTGGCCGCAAAACTATAACATTACGAGACATAGCTAATGATACAGTAGAACAACTGGACTTTCCAAACAGAATAGTGCAGATGGCAATGGGATATGATCACCTGGTGGCTGTGACAGCTAAACAATGCTTTGTGCATTCTTCAGTCAGTTGGAATACTCCTGTTATATTGGACTTGAAGGAGGGCAACATTTGCATGATACATCTGGCTGAAAAGTAAAATATGACTACTGTATAATATCTATGAACATACATACAATGATTTATTGTATATTGCCACTAATCTAATTAAATCATTTTTCTCTTATAGATGTTTCTGTCTAATTGAAAGCCTCAGCGTAAGCATATACAACTATCTTGGTCGTTTGATTGCCAGTCCTCGCTGGGGTTCCATGAGGCTGGATTTACTTCCACACAATTCAATTTCATTGGGAGCAGATGTGATGGCTGTCATTGATCAAAATGATTCAAAATGTATGCAACATTATCAATACATACAATATTAGATACAAATTTCCCGAATACATTAAACTATTATATTTGTTTCTAGTGATCCATTTATTTGAGCTACCTACTGGATTAACAGTTCGCAGTTCCACAGATCAATCTATGATAACTGTGTCACATTCAATGCCTGTCTCAGCTGTGGCACTAAACCAATCTGGTACACCTGGAGAAAGGCATTTAGCTATTATAGATTTTAATAAAGATTTGTATGTTGGTTCAATCAAAGATAATAAAGTCAAATTTTACAAATTTGGTAAGTTCAACAAAATCAAAATTAACAAATGCATACATTATTATCTATTTTACCTCCAAATTGAAAAAACTTACACACAACTAAAAACTATGGTTTCAAAAATAGGCAAACATTTATTTGCAGCTGTTCAAGTAGGAGGAATACTGTGGTGTGAAGATGCAGCCATCCTCGTAGCACTTCAGGAAGGTAGATTAACAATATTCGGATGTCCGAAGGCTCCAGCATTCCTTACTTTAACAACGATGCATCGAGATGTTAGGTGAAATACATAATTTCAATTAACAATTTATTCATAGACAGACACTTGCTATAAATACTCGTACTAAGTAACTGTTTATCTTTTTACATGACAAATTATCTTTTAGTGATCTTGGAAAGAATCCTACATTGGTAACGATGGATGAAGGCAGAGTAGTGGTAAGAAGAGGAGATGGCTCTTTACTCCATATAGCTATATCACCTTTTCCAGCCCAACTAACGAGGAAAGTAGCTGCTAATCAATGGACAAAGGCATTAAAAGTGGGAATCCATTTACTTTACTATATTGACATTAAATTTATACATTTATGCATCGTTCACTAATTTTCCTATAAAAATATGCAATTTAAATGTCCTTGCCTATTTTAAATCAATGTGCTTTTTCTTCGGTGTTAAAGGGTTGGCAAACGCGTATATGTTAGACATGCGAGCATATCACAAATACCACAAAAATCCTGAATACTTATCTAATTCAATGTTTTCGTATTAGACAGTAAACTTTTTTACATAAAGAGGTAGTTGTTAGTCTATTATGAGAATTTTTAACTGATTTTTTTTTGTAGCTTTGCAGAATCGTAAAGGATGATACATTATGGGCATGTTTAGCTGCTCTGGCTTGGGAACATAAAGAATTAAGTGTAGCTGAAGAAGCTTTTGCAATTATAAAACAACCACACCAATTGGAATACATACAACAATTAAAAGTGAGGACTATTTAAGTGATGTTTCATAAAACGTTTTTCTTGATCCTAATTATACTAATTCTACTAAATAAGGTATTATTTTTTTACAGAAACCATCACAATTTGAAGGGAATGTTGTTTAAATCAAGCATTGGAATAAGAATGTTTTTACTTTATCCAATTTATAATGTCTATTTCAAAATACATTTTATGTTTATTGAGTACTACTCTTACTATAAGATTATCTGTTCTGCAAGATATACAATTAATGTACACTACCACAGTTCACACAAGTGCACAATTCATCTTTCACTTTGATTTCATAACAAACTGATTCGATGACAATTTTTTAAGTCTGATAAGATATTGTCATCAATATTCAAAAGGACATTTTACGTAAAAGACTACAAGTTTTAAAGTTATAATATTATATATTCTATTTAAAGTGTAACAAAAACAAAGTATTTCATAAATCTTGAATACAATAATGTGTAATCTTTAATCTGAATTATAAATAATTCAAAAATTTCACTGTTCCGGTATTTGTTTACTAACCCAAGAATGTACATTTAACAGTTCTGGTTTTGTTACAGAATGGTGTATCTTACTTTCTATTAAAAAACTACCCTTTACTCCTAAAGTTTGCAACTGTTCAAACGTTTCTTTCCCTGCCCGTACAGGAACTAAATCATCATTTTCTCCATGGTACTGCAACAGTTTGGGAGCCATAATCTGAGGATTGTCCTTTAAATGTTCATACACTACAGAGCCTTTGTTAAGAAAAGATGACAAAGCAAATACTCCTGCTAGATCAGTGTGCCACCTGTAACCAGTGTGTAAGGCAAGAGCTCCACCCATTGAAAATCCTCCTAAAAGATTAAAATGACTCATTAAATTATATCAATAATAGCGTCATTAATGTAATTTATGAAACCAACCCCCATGAAGTCCCCAGTTCACCCATTGCAGTTCCCCATAAAGAATGAGTCTCACACTCTTTTCCATAAGTTGAAGAGTGTATTGTAAAAACCTCTTGTACAAGACAATTAACATCTACGATTCAGTGATGAGACATAGCACCCATTCTGAATATCATTTATTTTATTGACATGAAGAAAACAATCTGCATGTTATAACTTGTAGTTAGTGCACTGGCTAATCCACTTGTGGGATATGCCGTGATAGTATAATGGTAGTAGAAACCATAAAAACTCTTTTATGTTAGTCCAATTTATGAATGGTAATAAATATATTTTTATCAAACATTTTACATGTACAGATTTTATGAAAACAAAGTACGTTATTGATACATCAATATATGAGTCAAAAAAAAATCACTGTCAAAACAATTCACACATAGTCTTTTGGGTACTGTGCTTAAAGTTTTTGATAATACCTTAATTTGTTAGCTCACAACCAACAGAATTGTTAATGTTGACATTGATCACCTCAGTTTGAGGTCAGTGTAACAAGAAACATTCTTGTGTTACGCACTTCATAAAAATTGTTATATTATAAATATACTTACCAACTACAATTCTACTGTTTGGAATCCCAGCTTCATTCTCTTTCTGTATCAGTCTTTTAACATCCTCTCCAATTTCTTCTAAGCTTTCTATAACTTCAGGAACAGAATCACTAATGGCTAGACGATCAAACCAAACATTACTAAGTTCACCATCAAATGGAGTGTATGGCTGTAATGGTGCTGTCGGGAATATGACTTTTATATGAGGAAATGAAAAATCTCTTCCAATTGTAGCGGCAACGCCATACCTCATTGCCTCAGCTGTGGATCCTGAAATATATGTAGGTATATACACACAGAGAATATTATTCAACAGACATCTCATCCACACAACCAACAAACTGTGCAAACTCCTTTTAGTTGTCGATATCCAACTTAGTGGTTTGGAACGGGAATACATGAAATTGGGGAACATACCATGGCTAAAGTAGGCTTATACCAGGCTTCTTAAACCATACATATACTGGAAACTACAAGTTAACTGTAAATTGAATTGAATATAGGTACAATTTTCTTGTGTTAGAAATAATTTTAAATGTTCAATATTCATTGCGTGCATCAATGCTATAAACCAAATGATGAACAGTTATAAGCTTTTTAGGGTAGATTTACAGATGATAAAAAATGGAAAGGTTATTTAAGGCATGATATAATACACCAAAATTGGAATTAACTGTCATAATTTCATTGATGAAATTTCATAATATCTTAATTATTTTCAATTATACATATCGACTGTGCTCAGGACAAAGGCATTAAACCACAATTTAGGCAAAAGTCGTTTTCTGTTTTTTTTTGCTTATAACTTGATAGTTCCTGAATATTTTCTCTTCAATTTTTATGACATAATAAAAGAACTACATTACAATAAGATGGTAAAATAATAATGACAATAATTTTTGTCATTTTCTTTATCCCACAGTTTTTTTGCTTCTCCTATGAAATTTTACCGATGTGGTTTAAACCCTTTGTCCTGATCACAGTCGATATAATAAATACATTAAATTAATTTTACCTGATCCATGGAAAAAAATAAGTGTTCCAGTATGTGAGGATCCTGTACAAGAAATGACGTGAATTGGCTTCAACTCTCTAGCCATGGTAGATAAACTTTTTCTTAGAATCATTTATGCTGTTTCCAGGAGCCAAAACAATATATATTAATAAAATACAATGAGAAATACACTTGTGATACTAAAATTTGATTGACGGAGCACCAAAATAGAATTTATACATTCTGTACATAAAAATAAATTCCAAGTATTGTGTCTTAAAATATATATTTTTGTTAAACAATATTACTAAATCTTTTCATTTAAATGAAAATAGAACTGTGTGGCTGAAGTTTTCATCTGATAATCCCGCTATATT
Source organism: Athripsodes cinereus (assembly GCA_947579605.1). Lineage (NCBI taxonomy): Eukaryota > Metazoa > Arthropoda > Insecta > Trichoptera > Leptoceridae > Athripsodes > Athripsodes cinereus. Next base: position 14,461,716 of record OX388305.1, read on the forward strand.
TATTCACATCTTGCCTTTATTTTTGTGTACAGAATGAATTTGATTGCTATTAAAAAGATATATTTTTCTCTGAATAGCTTATTGAAAATTATTTACTGAAACAATACTATCAAATAATTAATTCCTGGGGTATATCTTAAATTCGACAAAATTTAAATATAGATATATTTATAAATAGCTGAGTAACTAAAATACATATCATCAATACACATTACTAACTATGTATTACATTGATTTTGTTACGAAACGTGAATAAAATAATCAACTCTCTAACACAGAAAGGTTATCAATAGCAGATTATGCGTCTCACCTTACCATAATTTGTCAGGCTTTTTATGAATACCGAATAAAAATATGCTTTCAACTATGTTTACAACACTGATCGCTTACCAAAGCACTAAGAATTTGAAGATGTACGAAAATATATTAAATTTGCTGATAAAAAATTTCCCACCTATATGAAAACGAGATTATTCTCAATCACAATTACGAGCATTGGCAACATAATAATTAATATATCTCTTCACTTAATACAGAAATTCTTTTAACAGTTTTAAGATAACTTCTGTAACCTCAATTTTCAATTTTCTGACAGATTGACAGACACCCCCTCCCCGCTACCTATTTTTCCACACTAACACACAAAATATTGTGGAAATCAGTCAGTGTTGCCAACTCCCGTTATGAAAGTACCATAGATTTAAATATTTTTTTATATGATGATAATAATAATATTTTTTATTGTTCTATAGTTGTCATGTTGTCTGACAGAATTCTACAAGTTTACAAAATGAAAATCTATGGTCAAAATTACATTATTGTTTTTTTTATCCAATATGAGTTGTGTTTCTAGTGTTGTTTGTTTTAAATATTTCAAAATTGTAAACTTATATTAAATGTTATTGTATAAAGATTTATTATCTATGTGTTATGACTAACAAATATATTTTTAACTTTTTAATATCTTTTTTTCGTATAAAAAAAGTAGATATGTAAAAATTCCGCAGTTAAGATGACCTACTGACCCTTGTTAATTTATTCCGTATTGTGTGTGTGTGTGCCATCAATATGTTACTCATTGTGTTTCTAATTATCACATTGCTTAGTGGAAATGTCTTACTGGCTGAGAATTCTTGCTCCAATGATTTGTCAGACACAGGCTCATGTGAAAGTACTACTGATCATATGTTTGAACTAACCCAATCAGTTAATCTGGCAAGACAGGAACATATTCAAAAAGTATGTGATCACTTCTACCCAAATTCTTCAATTACAAATTTGAAGCCAGAGAACATGGATCATTTACTTATTAACCACAAACACAAATTACTGTATTGTTATGTACCAAAAGTAAGTTTTCATAGTACAAACAAACTTGATGATTTACATACAAATTTATTCACATAGTGAAATATGTTTTGGTGTCCTTTCAACAGCAGATACACAGAAAAGTTTCCAACTGTATGTTCTAGTAATTGATCATATATTACATGGCAATCTAACGTGATTTAAGTGGACCTAAATAACTACACTACACATATATAGGGGATTCGATCCCGGGATCCCGGTCGTATTTTAGTCCCGAAATCTTCGGGACTAAATTTAAGAAATCCAGGGATTTTCGGGATTAATACAATTATACAATAAGTCAAATATTTGGTACTCAAACACATCAATGAATCACTGACAGCCGAAGCTTGTGTTAGTATCTTAAAAGAGCGTTATTCTGAGTTCGATATCTCACTAGATACGATATTGTGGCAATAGTTACTGATGGTCCAAATTACAGTTGGAAAACTTGTTAATGCAAAGCACCTAGTTTGTTTTGCACACGGTATTCACTTAGCCGTTTGTGATTTATTGTATAGAAAAATACCTGCAAATGAACCTATCAGTGATGATATTTTATTTATTTATTTATTTAATACATAAACGGCTATCGCCTTTTATTGATGATTTGGATGGTGATAATGAAGAACTGGACTCAGGATTAGTCATTAAAATCGGTAATGGTGAGTTTGACCTATGACCGGAATATTAATGAAGTCGTAAAAAAAGTTCGTAGTGGTTCTTATTTTTAAAAGAGCATCTTTGAAAAATGATACTATGCTTCAAAACTTTATTGAAATGGAACATGGAAGAGAGCTTAATTTATTGTTTAGCTGCAAATCGCGTTGGAATAGTCTTTTAACAATGTTTGAGTGATTTGATATTTTAAAAAATAGCATAAAAAAATCACTCATCGACCTAATTCGAATAAATAATTCATAAAGTCTCTGGTCAATTTGATTTAAAAATACGAGTTTAAACATTGATCCCTGTAGTATGTATTTTTTTGTTATGGGTTAAGCTAAATAAGTCTAAGTTGATTTTTAAAAAAAAAAATACAAAATAGTACATACAAACAAACATAAATAACAACATTATAGAATATATTGCCCCACTAAACTAAAACTGTTCTGGGTTAAAACCAGAGATGTGCAAAATAATTTAAAAAAAGTATTTAAATACAAAATACAAATACTTTTGAATTTTTGTATTTCAAATACAAAATACTTTTTCAAAATGATATTTAAGTACAAAATACGTATTTTAAAATACTTATTTAAAATACCTTTTACAAATAGTCGAACAAGATGTAAGACAGGGGTATTCAATATTTCCAGCACTCTTTAACTATTATATACAGCGAGCCATTGATGAATAGATAGAAGAAATGAATAACTGGACAAGAGTATAGATAAATGGAGAAAGGGTTGACATGATTCGATATAGCATTGCTTGCAGATAATGAAGATGAGTTGAATAAAGTCTTAGGAAGAACTATCAAAATACAACATAAAAAATAAATAAAGACAATACAAAATGTATGGTCATTCGAAGAGATGAGGCGACTGCGAAAATAGTCATAAATGGAGTGAGTATCAAGCAGGTTAGAGAATTCCTGAACTTGGGCTGCAGAATAAATCAGGATGGATACTCCGAATCTGAAATTGTACGGACTACTGTAACATCATATTATATACAGGACTGCTCCAGACCTTTTTCAATCGTTTTCAGGTGGTTTTTAATGTTGCCTCCGAATCATTTACAGAGAGAATCAGAGCTGCCACATCACTTCACTTCTAAGAAGTCTACGCTCGCTGAGAGTCTCAGAGAGAGTGGAGTTTAAACTGTGTCTCACTGTCCACACGGTAGCACACCACCCACTGACCTATTCCGCTGACAAAAATTTGAGTCGAAGACTGTGCTCAGCTTCTAATGCCGTGAACAAACTCGTAGAGTTCAATATTGCAAATACCTCTAAATTTACAGAAAGGAGAACCAGAGTCTCAGCGTCAATTGCCTGGAACAGATTGCCTGCAGACAAATTTGAAAACGCTGCAGTTCAGAAGAAATCACAGCGTCCTTGGAATGGTCATGGATCATTCAACGGCATCATGTATAATTAGTTCAATCATCATTATTATGTGTGTATATCTCAAATATGGAGTACTCTAATGGAAACGTTGTATTCGTAATTCAACAAATTGACAAAAAAAAAGCTTGCATACGCGCATATCAATTAATGGCAGAATTTTGTTTCAAACAAATAAGAAGGTATTTTGTAAAAGTATTTTGTGTAAAATACAAAATACTCAAAAAAAGTATTTCAAATAAAATACAAAATACTTTTTACGAAAACGAATTTGAAATACAAAATGAAAATACGTACTTTGTATTTTGTACTTGTGTTTTAAGTACTTTAATTTCAAATACGTCACATCTCTGGTTAAAACTATGAAATAAATACAAATACAAGAATTCAATTCAATTATAAAAAAGTTAAATTGTTACTTTTATAAATCATAAACAGAAGTGCCTTGTTTGTTTATTTTAGAATAAGTTTGAAGTGTAATTTTGTTTAACCGACTTTTTACAGATTCAAAACTTAAATTCATTGCCAGATAAGTAAAAAAAAGTGATTTTGACATGGCCTACTGACTTTTTGTTACCACTTTACATTACCAATACAATCCCGGGACTAGTCCCGGGATCCCGGGATCAACTATAGATAATCCCGAAATCCCGGGATTAGAAAAAAGGGTCGGGATCGAATCCCCTATACACATACCACCATTTCATTAACCTGTAATACCTGTATATTAAAACCAAGATTAAATGGCAATTCTATATAAATCAGATCCTCCAGGACCGACTTATGCTGAGCAAATTGAATAAGAGAGCATGCATGAGGATTTGTATGACAGTGACCAGTGACAGGGATAGAAGTAATGGCACTCGATTCTTTTTTACTACCCAGAAAAGAAAGTGACGTGATGCTGATGATAATGAACTTTCTAATTCTTAAAGTGATAGGCCAACAATTAGATAAAAAAATAAAACCTTATTTTATCTGATTGGTAACTGATCCCTTGCACTAGTATTCAGTGAATAATCCCAAATTCACTTGGGATATAAATAAGCTTATTAACCCACAACCTGCTTTGTAATATGATACCTGCAAACATTTGCAAGCGACGCTCTTGAATTCCACACACAAATAATGGATAGACTTTGTTTTGTTGTCATTATTTACCAACAAAATAATAGTTTTAAAAACTAATAACCAAATTTTTACAAAAAAAAATTAATAATCTACATACCGATAATAGCTTTTTTTATACTTAGGTCACATAAAAAAATAACATATTTAATATATTGGTTTAAAGTTTCTAAAAGTGTACTTTTGAATGATAATCTCGAAAACACGGTGCCGCACAAAGAGTCACGTTGCATACTGAACACAAAACAGGATTTTTTTTGGATTTCTCTCGTTGTGTTGTATGTGAACAGACATAGCATATTCTGAAAGGATTTTCATAGAGGGTGCTCCATAGTAGTTGACTGTACGCGTAAACTCAAAGCGGCTTGTTGCTGGTTTTTTTTAGTGAGTTGCTTTATGATAGCTAACTGGAATTGTTGGATCGTAGATTTTTATTTGTTGCAAGTTTAAATAATGCATGCGGATTCAACAAAAACAGATTAATTATATGAAAAGCTACTTTCTTGTACCATTAGACGGTCTTACGCATACAGCTCAAACTACTAAGCATCATATCAACTCCGTCAACAGCTCCCATATTCTCATTGCAGTCTATGATGCATTTCGGTTTTTTGATTGAGATTTTAGTAATTCTGTCAACCTTTCCCGTTTCCACATTTGGTGGCCAAACTTTCATACGTCGGGAGCTAAATTTTTAACAGAATAATGCCCTAGATCGACTTTTTTTTACATATCTATATATTTAGTAGGTGAAGCCTAAAAACTCCTTAAACCTAGAGCAAGGCTGAAAATATATTTACAATTTATTTTATTTATCGTATTGTCATGCAAAGTAAGAAGGAATTCAATTGTTTGGGAGTAAATTAATTGGGAATAGCGATTTCCTAATTCAAATTCAAATTCAAATATTTTTATTAATCAAAAAAAAAAAAAAAAATACATGCAATAAAACAAAACAATAACATAAGACAAAGTAATAAATTCAAGTACTCCCCAATTTGAGCATAGCTCGTGTTTTAAGTATTTGTAAAAATTATGTAAGGGAATAGCTTAATGATTGACCGGTCGATTGTGAATAACGCATTGGCCACCTCTGCGGTAGATTGTATCGGGAAAGTAGAATGTAGTAAAATTTAGTAGCTTCATGGTCGACAGGAGTTTCAATTTAGATAAAGTAATATACCTTACAGTTGAACTGTTAAATATTTTAACTGTGGTTTATTTGAATAAATTTTATATTGTAGATTGCCTGCACAACATGGAAAAGAATAATGATGGTTTTATCAGACAAATGGAATAACACAGATATATTGGGTATACCAGCATCCCTCGCACATGCCCCTGGAACATTCCCTCATCTAGGAAATTCATCTGAAGAAGAAAGAAATTATATCTTAGATAATTATACCAAACTTATTTTTGTTAGACATCCTTTTGAGAGATTGCTCTCTGCATACAGAAATAAGTTAGAAATAGAATCACCTAGTGCTGCATATTTCCAAGTATGTTGAATCATTTTGTAACTAAATCAAATATTTCTAGCCTAAACTATATCTCCGAACCAACTAAGTAGAGTAACCAACCCTCTATGCCATTCAAATGAAACATTTAGGATGGGTAACATGCCTCATTGCTAAACTAAAAATGTTAAATATCTTAAAGATGTATGATGTTACTAAACTTATAATTTTGTAGGATATTAATGATAATAACAACAAAAACAAATAAGAAATCTACCATATTCTGGACATATCTTGAATTAATTTACATATTTTTTTAAACATTATTCAATATTCACATAATTTGATTATTATTCCAGCAAAGGGTGGGCAAGCTAATTGTTAAATTACTTAGGATGAATCCATCAAATGAATCGCTTCAGATGGGAAACGACGTTACATTTCATGAATTTGTTGAATTTCTAACGATGCCATCAAAAAGACTGGATGACTCCTTATATACAATCAATGAGCACTGGGAGTCAATTAGTAAGCTGTGTCATCCGTGTGCTGTGAAATATAATATTATTGGTAAGTATTCGCTTTGAAAACAGTGATAAAACAAATGATTAGGATGGTATTGAACTATATTAATGTATGTACATTAGGGTGTCCCTTATTTTCAAAGTTTTAATTTTACAACGCATAGGCTATTATTTTTTTTCATTTGGTCCTAAAACACTCAAAAACCAATTTTTGTTTTATTCGGATTAGTGCAAACCGTACCGACTTGCACGGAAACATCTTCATACAAGTTACTTCCCAGGGGGCGGTGAGTGCCCGCTGTTATTGTCACTCAGTCTCGGTTTTTCTGGTAATTATCGTGGATTTTTTTATATTTCAAAGATGTCAGTAGAACCAAGAAGCAATATTAAAAGTATTTTCTTGGTTGTTGAAGTAAATCAATAGATGACAGGTGCAAAATAACCGTTCAATTGTCAAGTTCTCGCAGTTCCGTCTTTCGATTTACGCGATATTAAGTTTAATGTTAGTGAAAACAAAAATCTAGTCATTCGCGTGTACATTACATACTGGAAAAAGGCTAGAATACCTAATAGAGCTGTTAATAATCGTGTTAAGAAGTCAGGGGATTTTTATTAGGTCTGGAAAGAGCTGCCAAAAAATAGCAAGAAGATTCAGGATTTTCATAGGCACCGTGAGGAGAATTTCCACTTGAATTGGATAATTTATGCGATATTGTATTCGCCGATGCTCTTAAAAAACTAAAAATCAAAGAAGATAATAAATTATTGTAAAAGCAAAGAAAACCAAGACGTACAGGATACTTATCGGGTGTTGACAAAAAAAATGGCAGATATTGAAAAAAAGCAAGGCTGAAAAAACTAGCAGAAGAGGAAAAGAGATTAAAGCGTATACCTTCAGAGAGCTTGTTGGCACCTGCTGCTTTACACAGCTTTGATACACCTGAGAGAGCCTCTGGCATCCACATAAATTGAAAATCTGACCTACTGGCGTAACGCATCAAGCACGATGGATGACAAGAGCTATTTACTCTTCAAAAATATGTTTCTTGAAGTCTCAGTTTAAAATGGGCGCTAAGGACAAAGACATTTTACTAGATGCTTGTTTGTTTATTGTGGTAGTTCATGTAATGCCCTTGCTTGAATGCTGTTTGGTGGTGAAAGCACCGAATCTAGCTTGTGTTTTTTGAAAACATTAAAAGGCAAAGAAAAAATTGACAAGTTGATTTCCAAAGCGACTTTAAACAAGTTCAGTCAAGATTTTGTAGTACTTGACAAAAGAAATAGCCGTCCATTAAATTTTTATGGTGAAATTGATGAGCAAATCAAAAGAAACACTAGAAAATTTACAAAAAAAGAAAACTATGGTGATTTCGGTAAGAGATATGAACAATCGAAGGAACAGAATATGTCTGGCTCTCTATATGTTAGGTGGTAGTGCTCAATTTATTTAATATGTTATACCATGTTCTTTTTATGTATTCTACAAGTAGCCTTAATGTTTTTATAGGAAATTTTTTGAGCTATTTTGTATCCATCAAGAGCAAAGATTTATTTTCACAACTTAAACTTGACAGCAGTTTCCTTCAAGAAGGTGTATCTTCGTATAAAGAAATCGTGGCATTTGTGGAAGCTTAAAAAATATCTAGCTTAAAAGCAGTGAATGACACAGCTGAAAGAGATGTTAAACTAATCCAAGGCTTTCATGGTTTGATAATCGCAGACGAAGAATAGAATCAGTTCTTATGACGTTGTGTACATGAACATAGAAAAATGTACCTAGACTGTAAAAAAGAGACTTTTTAGAGGATATATCCAAATTAATTAATACCAATTTTGTAACTTTTTTTGATAATTATAAGAAATGCTCCATATAAATTTGTGTTATCATCAATATTTAGCTAACATAGTGGTATTAAGTGATGATCTACAGCTAAATTTAAAAGACGCTTTCAGCAGCTTTTTTTTAAAACTTTGAGGCTCTGTCGGCACGGGTTGCAATCAACTTAGAAAGCTTAAATTCTGTATTTGGGTAATTAGTAGGCTAATAAACACAATTAGAGGGTATGCGTTTCAGCAACTGAAAAAAAAAATTTCGACCAAATAAGGGACACCCTAATGTACATATAATAATAGAGCCACAATTAGTAAGCTGTGTCATCCGTGTGCTGTGAAATATAATATTATTGGTAAGTATTTGCGCTTTGAAAACAGTGATAAAACAAATTATTAGGATGGTATTGAACTATATTAATGTATGTACATATAATAATATAGCCGCATTTTGACATTTTAACAATAACTTAAAGTCAGCGATGAGGTTTGCCACCCATCCATCCTGAATGTCTTGATTTTATATTGGCACAGAGAGTACAGCTTGCATGTTTCTTGAGTGCATCTGATCTGCTGGCTACCGCACTTGTGGGATTATGCCGTGATGGTATAGTAGTAGTATTTTGACATTCTCTGCATCGTAATATTATTATTTAATTGGGTACTCTTTTATTTTTATTTTTACACACAGATAATGGAATTAAATGTCTCATCCTATTTTATAATTTATTAACATTTTGTCTATTTATTTTATTCTGTTTGTACATTTATTACAGTATTAACCATTTTGTAATGTCAATGAAACAATAATCATGTAATTTAGCTCACAAATATTCTATATCAGTCATTTTGTGTTCATGAAAAATTCATTCATCATCAAACTATCAACTATTTCAATCTTAGATATCTCTAACTAACCCCAGAAATTAATTACTATACTATACCCTCACGCCATGTCCTAGGTGGGGTAGGCAGAGAGAACGGAACGCCATATAGATCTGTCTCTATACACTTCCTTTGCTTCCTCTACATTCATCCAGTTTCTCGTACATGCATGCCGATTTCTCTTACTCAATACGCAGTCATCCTTTAGAATTTGATACATGTGCTCAAGTCACATAGTTCTTGGACGCCCGCGCTTCCTTACACCCATACTTTCAGATAGATACTTCCTCTTTGCCATCCCTTCATTGTGCATTCGCTCAACATGTCCAAACCATTGTAACTTATTCACACGCATTCTATCCACGACACTCCTCTGGCATCCGCTCATTTCCTGATATGCTCATTCTTCACTCTATCTCGGATTGTTTTACCAGCTATTCTTCTCAGTGAACGCATCTCCAAACCATTTATTCCACTTTTATCTTTCTTCAACTACGTCCAAGTTTCGCTTGCATACATAAGTGTCAGTCCCAGAATGGTATTGTGCACCAGCATTTTTGCCATGTTTGACACATTACTATTGCTAATAATGGGTCGAAGTGCACCATTCACTCTAGCACTGGCCACTTTTCTTCTTTCTATAATTGCGTTTGCAAGGATGGAAGATATGATATCTTCCAGACTTCCCAAATATACATATTCATTCACTTGCTCTAAACATTCATCGTCAACCTTAATTTCACAAATCATTCTTTCATTCTCTCTTTCGAACACCAGCACTTATACCAGAAATTATTTACCATAGATCAAACTTTTTATTTCCAGGTAAATACGAAACAATTTTGGATGACTCCATTTTGGCACTTCACACAATCAATGCAACTCACATTGTATTCCCTCGTGATACTAAAACAGCCGGGACCAGCGCCAAACTTAAAAAGTACTTAGAACCTCTTAACTTAGAATTAATTCGAAAACTGTACAATATATACAAAAGAGATTTTAAATTATTCAATTATGACCTACAAGAAATACTAGGCTTTGATTTAGCTTAATCTATAGTGTGTACTTTATCATTGTTGGTTATGTATTTGTATATCTGCCATACATTTTTCTTATCCTTCAAGTTAAACTACATATTATATAATTATTATTTAAATTAATGTAATTCTTCACAATTTGTTTTAAAATACATACCCGGATAAGGGATGTATTTTGACAATCACAGTCATTAAATTAGTTAATATTTGCCTTAGTACTTATATGAAAATATTTTCTAAGATGTACTTATGTACTTTAATTGTGTTTGTACATTTTTTATACGAATTTTATCACTTTAATTATACAAAGCATAACTTATATTTAAAATAGCCCATGCGAGCAGAGTGAATTTTTAACAGTAAAACTTATTTTTTATTCATTGGAGTAAATATAACATTGATAATGTATAAAATGTTGTGATTAGATGCATAAGTGACATTGTTTGGTCAAATAGGTTTGAATAGATCTCCCAGTGGGTGTATTTTGTGTGTCCTGTAAAAGGTAGATGATCGTAAAACATGACAAATTAGGTATTTAACATATTCAATTCAGTGTTAGTGTGTGCTACTCACCCTTGACACGGAGACTACTGTTTGCATATTTACAAGAGCTGTTATAGTGCTAGATATTTCACTTGTGGGATACGAGATATGTTGTGGTGGTACACATGGATAAGGATGATATTTCAAATATTGGAATAAACAATTAATTTCAAGTATCTATGTCAAAACTTTGTATTCTAGATTATGTTAACCATATCTTGTAGATTGTGTTAACCATATTTTGTTTGCACAGTATTAACAATTAATTTTAATGCAATATTCAATTTTTGTATGTCTATACTTAAATATGTAAAAATCAGATTATTGGCAAAATGCAATTTCAGATTAATTCTATCTCTCCTTTCTCAACACAAATCTGTTTACATAACAATAATAATAAATATTTATTGACAGAAAAAAATCAACCATTTGAAGAATTAAAAAAATTAATAGAATAGTGAATCAATATTTAAATAAAATATGTATGTGAAAAATTAAAGAAAAAAGTGGAAATAAATAGTAAAAGTAAATATATGTCATTACTGTGCAAAGAAATAGAGGGGAAGAGAAAAGGGAAGCAAACCTATCTGTATTGATCAGAGATTATAAACCACTTTTAACATCGCAAAATTCTAGTTTTGAAATCAAGAAACGATGAGGATGTGTGAACTTCCGAGTGAAGTTAATTTCATTATCTAAATTCGTGGACCATAAAAGAAGGGAAAAACCCTGATGGTGAGAGGGAATTGTAAGAAGACTATTATTTACAGACCTGAATTGCAGACCATGTGTAGAGGCAAATTGAAAGCAATCTCTGAGATACTGTTGACAACAAATAAAGACATAGTGTGTAAATATCTCTTCTCTCTCTAAAGGTCTTCCACTGTAATTGAAGTCTATATTCCAAAATGTGATCAAACTTACTTAAGCCAAATGTGTAGCTTATCAACATGCAAGTCTGTTTGATTTGGAAACTAAGCAGACATACTCTTATGTAGCGTCTTTTCATTTGGAGGTATATTAATTTCAAATTTATGTAGCTTATAATCTGATTTCTTTTATTATTATTATTATTCTTGACAACAATTAAGTGTCAATTAGGTACCAAAACACTTTGAGGGCACTGTACAATTTAGTAATTCTAAGACGTAACATTCTAATTCTGTATAATACATGTATATTCTTTCAGCTGTACATTTTACTCTTCAATAACATTCCTTCAAATAATTGTTCCAATTATGTTTTTATTTACAAACAATAATTTGTGTCTGTAAAGAAAAAAATTAATCGTTTTGTGATATTAACAGACAGTTCAATAAAAAATTAAAGTATTAGAATTTTCATGGAAAAACCCTTGTAGTATTATCCATAGTAACTAATAGAATTGTGACACATTTTTTTCCCATGAAAGTTTAAAGAGATGTTTTATGGTGCTGACTTACATAAACTGTGAAAGTTGGTTATATTTGTGTTTGTTTTTCTTTATGCATCATGTATGGGATTAGGATATGTGTTAACATTTTAATTCTGATTACCTAAAATTTGTGATACTTTTTGGTATTGTTAATGTGATTTATATAATTTAAATATTTTTATACTACAGCACCAAATATATGTGTAGAAATCATTAAATCTATTGAACATATTTTTTTTAATTTGCTAATTTTCTTTACTCCTTACAATTATTTAAGTTATGCATTTAAAAAACAAATGATTGTATGAAAATAATCAATTCTTATAAAAATTTTAAATAGAAAATAATTTCGAATTTTAATTGTTATTTTGTATTGTAAAATTGACCTGTTTATTAAAATATACCTTTGTACTATAAATATGTTAATTCAACACTGGACCTGACTGGAAAGGACAGGAAAATTTTGTTTCCAATGTACCCTGCCTTTATGGGCAGGATTGCAATATAGTAATTTATGCTTCTCAGTTATCGACTGATTCCAATCATTTGTATATCCATTACTATCTGTTAAAATCTTTTGTATAGTAGTAGTACTCTGCTCGAGGGGATATTAAGGCTTTTGTTATTTTAGGGAGGATTTTGTCAGGGGGAGTCTCTCAGGCAAATCTTACGCCCTCCCTTAAAAAAAATTGTTTCGTTGAGTCTGGATGATATAGGAGCTCTTGAAACATCCAGGGGAAAGTGGCGGGAAAAACGCATAATATATAGTATATTTTGTACAATAGATTTTAACTGATAGTAACTAAGATAGGAGGATAGATACATCAGTGAAACTGCCTATATGTGAAATTCCATTGCATTAAAATAATATAAAATTTTATTCTTCATAAATCTTTGTATATTGATTTTATCTAACTTGAATGTTTACCTTTTATGTAATTGTTTGCAATCAATGTACAGGCAACAATGAATAAATAAATAAATAAGTATATCCATGTATGCATGTTAACTTTTATAATGTTTTTAAGCATATTCATCAACAATTTAAACAATTCTCGTAGCGGAATTAAACAGTGTTTTTTGATTTAATTTTAAATATAATCTTTTATAATGCATTTCCACAAAGTTACACTAGAAAATATAGAATATTTTAAATTGAAAACAAGATTATTTTTGCTCAAAATGTTAATTTTATTACGAGACTAGTCTTTGAAATGTTGTAAACATTTGTTTTTTTTATTTGTATTTTATTTTAAGAATCAGGCAATAAATTATTGTTTATTTTTTAAATTTGCTTGCATGGAAATATTAGGAATGCATTTTAATGTGCTTCTTTTGTGTTATTGTTTTTTGTTTAATGTTTGTCATACTTTAACTTAAATTTATTCTAATTATTTCTCATACATTCCACTTTTATTCTTCCATTTTTCCATGTATAAATTCTAAAGTTTTATTGACTATTTTCTTTATTGACTATAACATTGAATTTTGCTACGTAAAACACTTTTTAATGATTTGTCATTTACAACTTATTGTGTATAATTTTATTTAATTTATATGATCATGATCTTGCAAAAATAAAATAAATACATGTAAGGAAGTACTACAATAACTCAATTGGAGAATCATGTTTACGCAGCACAACATTGTGTAAAATCTAATCGGAACAAGTGAGAAAGTCATCCCAACATGTATGAATTGGCTCTAAGCTAGCTTAGGTGATCACTTTTCGCATCCATGGACAATGTTCACCAACTCTACCACTATCATTACCATAATATAAAATTCACCAATTGAGAAACATTTAATGCAAACCATAGAAGTAACTATTTTATTTTTTCAGATGACCTATTTCAGATCTCAAATAGGTCTAGAATAATTAAGTTCAATACTTTTTCAGCTCTTAGTTCAACCAGTCAGTAGCAAAGGTATAGAATTTTATGTACTATTTTCTTGTTATTAACTGGATGGACACAATGCGCAGTTGATGAAACCAATCAAATGCACAATTAATTGCTCTTTATGAGGTTGGTCTATAGTATTTAAATATAAATTAAGAATGGCGGCGTGCAGACAGCTGGATGCGAACGTCAATCATCAAGCATCAAGCAAAAATCTCAAATCTTTCAGCTTTACCCATCCATGAGACATAACGAAGGCATTCATTCGAATATTTTTTCGGAGAACGCTCCGAATTGTGGCCAAAAGATTTGAGATTTTTGCTTGATGATTGATGTTCGCATCCAGCTGTCTGTACGCCGCAAATGAAGTATGTGATGTGTTTTTGAACTTGTCAGCGGAAAAATTTGAATAAAAATAAATTGGACTGTCTTATTGTTGTTCTCCATATTTCACTATGGTAGTAACAATACTCAGTTGTAATACTAACAAATAATTTTACTTCTTTTTCCTCGATAGCAGTTACCATATTTATCTGATTTAATGATTGTTTAGTATTGGACAGTTACTATTGTCACAGGGATTAATTAAAATAAGTATTTTAAGGATCTTATTTGATAAGACTTTTGATATGAGGGTAGCTCTTAATTTTTTTGGTATTTGAAAAACCATAAACATTTAAGTCCGTGTGACATTTTCATCATGAAATTTTTAATTTTCAATAATGTACCTTAGAACGTGTTGTTATACATAGGATATCAACACTTTTATCGCACTCCATAATAGCCATGTGATTTTTAAACACTATAAAGTCTCTTTTGGGTGAAGCAAATTATTAGTCAGATAGTTGAATACAGAATTATAGCAAATAACTCAAAAAAAAACTATATTTTAAGCTCTCAAATTGTTGTATATTCATATCAATATGTGAAAACTCAAAATGTTATTTTGAAGAATTATTTGGTGTCTTGCTTGTGTTTCCTACTTCACCTAAAAGTTTCAAACAATTAAATGATTGTTTCACTAATATTTTGTTTCTATAGTCTTGTTAGATTCTTACTTCAAAATTCAAATTCTCAGTTGTTTAAAATACCAAAACTTAAAAAGCGCCCCTCGCATCATTTCCATTCCCTCATATACAAACTTACCTTCCACCAACTCTTGATACACTCCCAAACTTTTATATCCTTATCAAAACTTATTCCCTTAAGATCTTGAATAGTTGTAATTGTATGTATTGTGTTTATATTTCACAATGTACAATGGTTGTAATTTGTTGTTTTTATTATTTATATTAATTTTTACTTTTTTAATATTGTACACTATTTGTTACCAACTAATAATTTAGGTAGTGTAATTTCAATTCGGTGCTATTTGACTTATTTATGTTAAAATAACTTTGATAATAGTTTGACTTGATTATATTACTTCAGTTCAGTTCAAAGAATTGCTCTCTTAATTATATTATTTTAAGTAGTTAAGTGAACTACCTACTAAGCTTAGTAAATTACCTTTATATTGTATAAAGGTTAGTACAACAATAAAATTACCAACATACAATTGTCTAGAATTATAAGAAATTAGTTTATCATAGCTGGTTATTTATTTTTCAAATACTTATATTTTTATGTGATGAATTGAGAATACAGAATTACAGAAATGATAAAAAATGTAGTTTGATTTATAGTAAGTTGACAGATAACCTTACAGTAATCTCAGATTTTTAATTGACACGACAACCTTCAGGACATAAGCATATTGAATGTTTGGAGTTTTTAGGTTTGTTATAAACCCAGAATGTCATTATTCTTCAATCAAAAAAAGTTATTATTGGATGAAATGGTTAGTGAATCCTAACACACGATTTTTTGGCTTAGATTTGCCTACAGACTTTGGTAGGCATGTTTTAACACAATTTTCCAACACTCATTACAATAAAATTTATTTAAACAAGTACATTTAATGTACTTGTTTAAATTTATTGCTAGCCAACAGTGTAATGTAGTCCTTCAATGTCACGTACTTTACTATTTTTATTTATAAAGAATTGTACATATCACAATTATGTAGTTTATATATTTAGGAAGATCTTTTTAATATAATTTTAATATTTAAATTAATGTGTAGGTATTACAAAAATATAAAGCATTTTAACTTGATTTTTTTATAAATTCACAGAACAATGTGGTGTTACATGGCAATTGATTAAAAATGATATAATATGTGATTGTAATTCTGTTGGCTATGGCATAGCTTTGGTACTTATTCATACACTGTAGTTATTATGGGGTATGCCACCCATCCTGAATGTCTTATCCTTCATTAGCACTTCTGGTAAATGCCGTAATGGTATGGACAGATGATTCGTATCTTTATATATATATACTTATTCTATTTAATAGCTTTTCTAGCAATTAAATAATTTGTAACCTGAATAATGTGACATTGTTGGAAATAAGTGAATTAAATAATTTAAGATAAAATGTCATTTAATACTTAAAATATACAAATAAAGGAATTTTACTCTACAATTTTACATAGTTGACAGGAAAGCTGTTCATATTTTGATAATATATCTGAGATCTAATATCATTTCTTACATAATATGTGAATTTTAAAATTGATGTTTTTTTTATTATTGTATATTTTTGTTGATTAATTATTATATTATCTTGTATAAAGTTTGAAGTATTTTCACTTGAGTGATTTCATATATTTCCAGTATCTCTCCACCTCTACACCTTCCCAATTCATGTCCTTTATTGGTTCCAATATCCTAAAAAAATATTGATTGTTTTTCAATTGATTTCATGAAAACCTGTGTAATCTTAAAGACAGCCTAAATCATTTTTTAACATGACATAACCGATCCAAAGTCATGCTCATGTGCTTTTAACACGATGAGGAAGAATGACACAATTCCATAGAAAATATTATATTAACTTTCTATGCCATTCATATCAGATTCAAAAAGATAATGTACAAGAATTGAAGTATTGTCTATGGAAGCACGTTAAAATTGAATTATAAAGATTGGCATATGTGTACATATTTTTCTTTGAATGCTGATTGTGTGGCTGTTTCACAAAACGTACAGAATATTTTAATAATCAATGCGAATGAAATACGTGCATGTATGCATAAAAAATGTTTATTGGTATTGTTAGTAAATTGATGATTCAATTGTTTTTTTACTTACTTTTTGACTTCTTTGAGCGCCTCCTTCTCATTATCGGTAAGATCGCAACTGGAAACAGCCAAATTATATTTAAGGATCCTCACTGAATTCATTCCAATGAGATGAGTTGCAATCCCAGATTGTTTCATTGAATGTGAAAGAGCTAGTTTACCCAATTCCACTCCATTTTCCTAAAATATTTTTTTCTATAATAAATTTTGTGCATGGCCTCTCTCTATTGATTATCATCATATATTTAAAGAGAATTTATTTCTTGACGAGTACTGATAACTCCACTCTAAAGAGATGCAATGACAATATAATTAAAATTCATTAAGTGGTATAAATATCAAGTATTCACCCAAGTATTTTATAGCTATTATGTGCAAAATTTTTAATATCTCTTTGTCAACTTACCTTACAATAATCAGCTGCTATGGCACATGTGTCCTTAATTATCTGATGTGATGGATGCCAAGGTTGTGGGCCGTGATTGGTCAACAAACCCATTGCGTGATCAGCTGCACATATTATACCGAGACCCTTTTCCTATTTCGAAAGATAATTTTCATTAATTTTGAAAAAAAAATCTTAATGTGTAATAATAATTCATTGATGATGCGTTTTTTTTCACTTCAATGTTTCTTTTGAGAATGCAAGACAAGACATGTCTCATTTATCCAGAGAAATTGAATGACATCTTTACAAGGTTCTTATCTTATCCTACCCATATTCATTATCTACTACTAAAAAATAATACATTGAATTTGCATAATTAATGAGTTTGTATAATATTAATTACATGCAGTTAGGCTATAGGCTAACCTTTTTTGTGGGAGATACCATAATGGTATAATGGTAGTGGAAGTGGAAGTAAAAAACTTAATGAATAAATAGTGAAAAATATTTAGAAGAATAAATCACAAAATATTATAAATAAAATCTTACTTGGAATTCAGGAATATATTGAATTTGCATAATTAATGAGTTTGTATAATATTAATTACATGCAGTTAGGCTATTGGCTAACCTTTTTTGTGGGAGATACCATAATGGTATAATGGTAGTGGAAGTGGAAGTAAAAAACTTAATGAATAAATAGTGAAAAATATTTAGAAGAATAAATCACAAAATATTATAAATAAAATCTTACTTGGAATTCAGGAATATATTGAATTTGCATAATTAATGAGTTTGTATAATATTAATTACATGCAGTTAGGCTATAGGCTAACCTTTTTTGTGGGAGATACCATAATGGTATAATGGTAGTGGAAGTGGAAGTAAAAAACTTAATGAATAAATAGTGAAAAATATTTAGAAGAATAAATCACAAAATATTATAAATAAAATCTTACTTGGAATTCAGGAATATATTGAATTTGCATAATTAATGAGTTTGTATAATATTAATTACATGCAGTTAGGCTATTGGCTAACCTTTTTTGTGGGAGATACCATAATGGTATAGTGGTAGTGGAAGTAAAAAACTTCATGAATAAATAGTGAAAAATATTTAGAAGAATAAATCACAAAATATTATAAATAAAATCTTACTTGGAATTCAGGAATATATTGAATTAACGAGGAATCAAACAAATTATTTCTTGCATATGATAATACAACATCCAGTTTTATATCAGTTTGGTCGATGATTTGTTTTAAAACTGAAATGGGATAACCTGTTACTCCAATAAATTTAGCTTTTCCAGATTTCTTTATTTCATTTACAGCTGGGAGAGCTTCTTCTAAAACGACTTTATTTGAAGGGGCAAACTCCACATCGTGAACCTGAAATGTGAACATGCGTCGGTTAAATAGAAAAGTGACATAATTCAAAATGAACAAATTTTACAGTATGTGTTTTTAGATTTAATATTAATTATTGTTTAGTTAATAAGACTTATAAAATAGTAACCAAATGGTATAAGTGTCTAACCTGCAAGATGTCTATGTAATCCAAACCGAGTCTTTTCAAACTGTCGTCAAATGAAGTTTTGGTCTTTTCTTTGCTAAAGTTGAACATATTTTCAAAATCCATTTCATAACGACAAACTTTTGTTGCTATGTAATAGGCTTCTCTCGGAACATCTTTCAAAGCCTGAGGAAATAATAATTTGTGAAGTATATAAATATGCATTATTTGAATATAATAATTATAATAGTGAAATATTTTTAATTTAATTGGTCATACCTTTCCCAAAATAGTTTCAGATCTACCTTGTCCATAATATGGAGCCGTGTCAATATAATTTATTCCTTGTCTAATTGCTTCTTGGATTGTTTTTATGGCATCAGCTTCCTCAAAATTTCTATGAACACGAATATATAATATTATTGTAAACTGCTACAAATCAGAGCCTACAGCTAGATGATATCAAAGCATATTATATAAATCAAGAATATTTCCACATATATATACTTAGACATAGAGTTACGGAAATTTTACTTTTGAAGTAAGTATGTGAGTATAATGAGTTGATGAGAAATTATTTATTTTTACATACTCATAGAACTGACTAAAAGCTCCACCACCCAGGGAAATCTGTGAAACTTCAAGACCTGTATTCCCAAGTTTGTTGTATTTCATCTTGCGTACCGCGGCTTCATCATGAAAACCTTTCACAAAAGTTGCTGGCAAACTTGACATATTTTTGTTGAAAAAATGACACTTGGATTTTAATTACGTGCGGCCGCAAACGCGACACCTAACTGTTGATACTGAGTAATGACAGCGCGCCAACTTTGAAGCCGCGTAGGTGTGAACTGTTCAAAGGTGATAAGAAGTGACACAGTACTTATATTCAAACGTACATAGATAAATAGTGAAAAGTTACAATAAATAAATTGATTGAGTACGCTACGTACTTCAACTCGCTTAATGAAAACATTGACACTGAATTATCTTAAAAATATTAAAGAGCCACAGGCCCCAAGCTAGAGTGAAAGATACTCTAGGCAAAATAATATTAATATTGTTATATAAACATAATATTTTTTTAAATAATAGATATATCTGGGTTCTGTTAAAAACCCAAATACAACCATATACACCTTTCACAGTGTGCTAAAAGCTTGTGTCGTGACAGGGGAGTTTGCCGGCACCAAGGGATCGAACCACGGACTCCCTGTTCACGTGGCCGAGACTACCTCCAGGCTACTGACGAACTCACATATTATTATATCTCAAACATTTCACTTGCACTCAAAATTTCTACCCGTTGTTGCCAAATTTTCGATTTGCCATATGAATTTAAAACATTTCACGTTGTCCTCGTTATTGTTAAGGAAAATTTTACAAATTTACAAATACATATAAGTTTTCTAAAATTCTGCACCCCTGAAATTTAACGCTCTCGACAAATGTCCAATATGCCCATTAATAGCCCGAAGCCTACGGCCAGCAACTCGCTCTCGTGTAATTAATAATCATTATATAAATTTAATAATATCAAATTACATTGATATTATTTACATTACACTTACGATTTTTCCGCTGATACCACAACATAAGTGTTGCTAATCTACAAATGTAATGAGATTCGTACTAGAAATTACAAGTACTTACTAATGTATACAAGTATAAAATATGCAACTTCTAATTTCTGGAATATTACTCTGCGTTCTTTACTATCTTACATAACTAAAGATTTTTAAAAACTGAATTAATTTAATAGGTAAGATAATCTTAGTGTAAGATAAAGCGCGCATTTTTATAAATCGACTTCATTATAATTATTTATTCAAAATGAAACAACATTAAAACTTTTTTAATTCTTTATAATCGTAAAATTAACATTTCCTAAATTTAAATAACAGTTTTGTTACTGTCAGTATGACTACTGTGTTAAGTTCTTTATTTAATTAGTTTAATTACCTACATTAGTAACCTTAAATTATAGACTTATAGACTTATTTGTTTTTTATTGTACACGATGAATGGATCTACAAATGATCCAACATAACCCACGTATCACCATTGTTGCATCCATGTTCTTGGGTGTTCTATGTTTCTGTTTCTACGAAAATATTGCTTCACTGGTATTATAAGGCACTTGTCCTATTCTATCAGATGGTAAAGGACATTTGTTTTTCTCATCTCTTTTCATGCTGAATGGACCGTTCCCATGTAGGATCACTGCAATAAAAGGTTTTTTCAATCTCCTTATCTGTTAATATTATTTTATTTTCTTTTACAAACAAAAACAGATAGGTATAACATATAATAATTACATTTTTTTAAATCACTTAAAAGATGACGAATGTTGGTTGTAATAAACCCAAATAAACACATATGCAGTAAAGCAATAATGTATGCACATTGTGCCAAATTAAAGTTTTTTTTTATTGATGAATCATTAAATTCAATGCCTAAATCACTCGCAAACGAGTGGATGGTTTGAGAAGAATAGAATAGAATTAAATTCATTGATAATATTTCTCAATGGTAAGGTATTACCTGAGACTCCGGATGACAAAGGAATTTTATTCTTCCTTATAACCAAAACCAATGGTTTATTTTTCGCCACAGAAATAATTTTCAACGTAACATTTGTTGTATGAATGTCCAATGTAAACTTTGACCCAAAATATTTTAGACCTGGAAAAAAAGTGCATCTAAACTAAAAAAATAATAGTCTTAAGGAGTAGCGGAGAGACAAGACCCCTATTCTTACTTGCGAATGTTTTCAGTGGGTGAAAGATCACGCAAGCATTAATTATAATATTGTTTGTTGAATTCAGAATACGTTGTTAATCAGAGCACACAGAGGATAAATGTATTTATTTTGTGTAGGTATAGTGACAGTACAGTGTACTACAGGTCACCTTATTTGCGGTGTACATTAATAGTAAATAATCAAGAATTATATAAACTCAAACAAAAATGCACAAACCAAAAATAGATGAACATACCGTACAATTTTAGTCTAGTACAATCCGGTGGTAAGCGTGGTTTCAAGATTTCCAATCTGTCTAAGTGAATGCTGACTCCAGCGTATCCAAATATGACTGATTGCAGGAAGCCCCCCATTCCAGTTAGAAAATTTACCGCACCTATGCGAGGCTTCCGATATTCGGTCCACATCTGTTAATATTGGAAAAAGAACAATAAATTCATAACCTTTGTATAAGCCTACTCTTTGATACCAATGTCATTGTTTAACGCATACTGAAACGCGTGTACTGTTTGAGAATAACAAATGATTTGTAAATTTTATATATGATGTAAATATGACAATTTTTCAATATTACTCACATGAAAGGGTTCTCTAA
Organism: Athripsodes cinereus; assembly: GCA_947579605.1. Lineage (NCBI taxonomy): Eukaryota > Metazoa > Arthropoda > Insecta > Trichoptera > Leptoceridae > Athripsodes > Athripsodes cinereus. Next base: position 14,484,309 of record OX388305.1, read on the forward strand.
AGTGTCCTTCATAACCTTTCTTAAAAAGTCTCTCAGCATCATCAGAATTACCGATTTTCAAGTGTCCGATAGCATGCATTCCCCACGTCATGGCTGGTCCAGTCTCTCTAGTGACGTTTTCATAATATATCAAATCATTTGCCAATGTGGACCTGAAAAACAAATATTTATTCCATTTTACAAAGTATACTCTGATTTCACGAATTCGTTTGACAGTAAATATGTAATGTAATTTTGTTTATTTAATATAATTTTATCTTACTGATTCATCGGATACTGCAAAGGGTATCCAAGTAAAACTGCATCGGCCTGTTTTATCATCGATGGTCTGGTGTAACCATCAAATTGAGGATGATAGTCAAGTTTTTCATCATATGGTAAACTTAAAGACGCAGCCAACTTTCCCCAAGACCTTGGTGTTGAAAAATTACATAAGCAACTTGCATATCTGTGGAGAAAAATATGGTACAGGAACACAAATATACACATGTGCATGCTCATAAGTAGGTATTATTTATCAAATGTTATTATTCTATTACTTACTCTCCTAAGTACAAAGCATAGCCAGCAATAACATTGGTGAAAACTGAATTTGTTATGTTGAAATGATCTTCATCTGGTCCCATTACATCTAGGAGTAAAAAATAAATTATTTCTTTGACAAAATTAATATTATTTGAGTGGGTAAATTATAAATATAAATTAGAATGTAAGTCGATATCATACTTTTTATATCAAAATATCCCGTAGATTTATTCAATGTGATCCTTGAAGCCCAAAATTCCGCTATTTGAGTTATCATTGCGCAACCACCATTCTGAAAAGGTAAAATAAGCAATTAAACCATAACATTAATAATATTATTGATCATACTTTAATGATAATAAGATTTTATTGAGATTATTTTTACATTCAACCATTTTTCATCACCCGTTGTAGCAATATACTGTCTAGCAGCAAATGCAATACAGCCCGTTATGTGATGCTGAAACTCTGCTACCTCTGGACAACATGGTTGAGTTACTTCTCTTCCAGTAAAAGCACTTTCCCAAGGGTATCTGATTCCTTTATGCCCTGAAGCAATTGCTAAATCCTTCGCTGCTTCAGCCATTGCGATTCTATACATCAACAATTTCTCGGCAAAGTCAGGATGAAAGAGAAGAATTGTGGGATACATCCATATCTCTGTATCCCAAAAGTTATGTCCTAAAATATCAAAAAATCTGTGAATTAAAACCTGAAACTAATCTGTATTAATATCATATTTGTTAATAAACGTCTAGATATCAAACCTTCATAGTCGTCCAGTAATACTCCACCTCTAGATAAACTTCCAGGACTTAGACCATAGAACTCATTCGGTTTTTGACTGGTGGTTTTGGATGGAAGAGAACTTAGAAAGTAGTATAATATCGCATTGATATTTTTTGCCTGTAACATAGTACCATGCTTGTTAGTATCTGATCACTCTCGCTTATATATATTCAAAGTAGATTTACTTACAAGTTCTAGATTTCCTGTAACTTCTATATTTCCAACATGGTTTAGTTTTTGCCATTCTTCTTTATGTTTTTCAAACAAATTATCATGCTTTTCCTGTAAAACTAAGTAAATTTTCACAATTTGCTGAGTAAATGAATGAAATAAATAATTGAAGAGGTTACGTGATACAAGCTTTACCATTGGATATTTCATTAAAAGCCACTTCTTTCTTGAAATCCACAGTCATGACAAAGGTATGGATCGCTTTCTTTTTCCTCGGTACAAGAAGATGAGTTGGAGCATGAGTCCAGAAGACACACACTTGTGTTTTCTCTTCTTGATATTTCGCATCTTCTACAATATTTGTCCTACCACAGGTGTGCCAGACCACGTGATTTTCAATCTTCATCAGGGTTGCAGGTTCAAATTTAATATCTTTACTGTCTGGTCCAGGGAAAAAAGATAATTCAACAAATCGCGTATTATAATCCCTCCACCCTTTAAAAAAATACATGGGTACATAAGTTTCTTTAATATTACGAAAATATTAAAATTTAATCCTTAACTTTTACGAAAAAAAATTGTGAGATTGTGAATAAAAAATACTAGTTCTTATTATCAATACTCTTATCGTTTGAAAACGAATGCCTATGGATTTATAATTAACAATCCGTTAAATATTTTCTTTCACTCACCAACTCGATTCTTCGGTGTGATAACAATCTGATTAATTAATGCTCTTGTGTAAAATTTATGTGCATAGATCCTCTGTTCAACATTGCACCAATCTCGATCGACATGAACATGAAAAGTTCCCGTGTTCGTATCCAGACTGTATAATATTCTGCTACGTAAATCAGATTTCATCGTAGAGTTGAGACGTATATTGACCCAAGATGGAATTCTAGCTCTGTGGCTTAGACCTTCCGCTCCATTATAGAGGCCGTTCATATAAACAGTTTTACTAAACACATTTGTGGCTATGTGGCCATTTCCTACTGAACACATCATACGATCATCTTTTGGTAAACTAAAATGAAAAACAAAAATAAAATTAATACTATCGTTATCTGGGTTAGTTGGATCCTTTGATTTAAATTTATTAAAAATAATAATATCCGAGGAAATCCTCTATGTATCAACTTTCTATACTACATTTTTATACAATTGTGAACTTACTTACAAAAAATAAATAAATAACTTTCATTATCCTCATTCGACTTTTCTGTCAAAATTCAGACGCTGCATGTAAGTTTTTAAGCTGCATGTATCATTCACAGTAATATTTTCAGTTCAATCGTCTCCCAAAATATTTTAAATCCCTGATATCGTTATTATAAGAATGATGTAGAACTTGAGGAAAGCAAAATTAAGTTGAGTGTACGTGTTTACATTAAAAGAGGATCATCTGAGGTATTGTAATAAACAAAAAATTGTCTCATACTTACGAAAAATGTTATTGGATTTTAATAATATGAAATATATTTACGCCTAATAACGGAGCAATTGTGGTACGAGTATACTTAGTATAGATTAATGTGAAACAAAAAACAGTGTTATTTTATATTATTAAAATGTTTCACAATGTCAACACTGAAACATTAAATTCTATCATTGGATTTGTGAGACATACATACCTTCTGGTTGTGAAAATATGTGGCGAAGGATCTTCGTCTTTGACCAGGAATACAGGTGCCTCCCTCCTGGCCCTAGCAGCCACTGCATTTCTCTGAGCCACCGTAAAAACGAATACGATCAAAGCCAGTACGGTAAGAGCACATAGAAGACTCCAAACAAGTTTGGTTATTTCATGTTTAGACATTCGAAGACACATTTTGTATGGTATGGAATAAAACACAACATTTAATTTATTTCACTTTTATCACATTATTTAATTTTTTAAATCGATATTTTGTTTTTCAAATAAAGGTAATTTTAAAAAGTTCATTTAATTATATTATATATTTGCTTTGCGCATAAGAAGTTATTTGTCGTCGTTATCCAAAACATTTACACACTCATTTAAACACATTACCTATATTGTTATCGTTTGCATTCAATCACACAAATAATTAACACTTGACACATTTTTATCCACTAACTGATTATAATAATGAATGAAATAATCCAGCAAATAAATTATTAATTCCAATGACTTTTGACAAAAAATTTTCCTACGATTTTAGCATGACTTCCTACGAATACGAAAAACAAATAAATTTTGTCATTTTACTTCACTTCCCACCTCTTCTAGATATAAAGCATGACTAACTCAATTAAGTACCTATGTAGTTATTACGCTATTGTTCTCATTGCTATTGTTTGGAATCGTGAAATGTTTTCATCAACATCCTTTGAAATCATACAGAATATTGATGAAATGTCATACTGAACAATATTCATACTATCATACTACGTAAAGTTTATTGTCTAAGGTCAAGATTCGGAATATTGAGCAAAAATTTTCTCAGGATCCCATAAGTTTCATCAGATCTCTTTGTACGTACGTAACTTGTATAAACAGACTATTATCTAAATAGCAGAGTAATAATACTTGTCTTTTTGAACATGTTTCTATCTTTATACAATTTGAATTTCTCGTTGATAGAAACCTTGATAGATCATTGAGACATAATTCTTGACTTAACACATGTTCACCTTTCAGGATCTAGTTCAAAGGTTTTGGATATCTAGGCATTTAATTCTCAATTGATCACACCTATTTTCACGTATACTTTTTTTAAAGGAATGGTCATTATAGTCTGCTACGCGAACAATATTTATAATTAAATCTTTTCCATAATATTTTTATTGAGTACCCTGTTAATATTGTTTACCTTCTTGGACTGAACTCTCAACAAGTTAATGATCTTATATTTGAATCCGTCCAAAAGAATATGATTCTGATATGAATGTTTTTGGTTTTTTCTTGTTTTCCTTTTTTTTTTCTTCGCCTAAAATATATATATGATGTTTTATATGAAGGATGAAAATATGGCCATAACATCCAACGGGATGAGCCGCCATAAAAAAAATATATATATTTTTTTATCTATGCTAATCTGTATAATTTTTAAATATTTATTGTTGTTATATTTTATATTGTGCCAACCTAACTTTTAAAAGGCCAGTGGGCCGTTGATGTATTAATTAATAAATAAATAATATTAATAGTATAGAGCATGCCAGATTGAGCAGACCAGGATTTCTTCTCGAGTCCTGAGGGTGAATGGAGTTCATGGTGACAGACAGTGAGCCATATTTTGAGCATCCCTTGATGCATGGTTTGGAGTTTGTTTGGGAGAATCTACACAAAGTTATCACCGATGAAGCCAACTGGCTGAGAAATTTACGATTAAATTTAAAGGCCAGAATGGTTAAAAAAAACTTTCCCCTTACACCAACAAAATCTATCCACAATTACCCTTACATATAAATTCCATACGCAAACTTTCATTTCAAAATCTTCTCGTATACAATCTCTATAGCAGGGGTGGCCAACCGGTCGATCGCACCGGTCGATTGCGACAATTAATCCAGTCGATCGTGGCAAAGCAAAAAATATAAACATACATAAATACGTAGAACAGACTGCGCAACGTAATCACCAACTGCTGCACGCATCATCTTGTATAATTTTTCAATCGCCGTTCCGTCACGTTATTTATCTCTCTTTTACGCAGTATAGCTTGATACCGGGGGGGTAGAAACTGTAGGGTAGAAGTAAAACTGAAACTATTTATTTTGAATATTTGAAACCGGATTTAAAACGTCTGAAAACACCGTCGGCTGGGATTTGCATGGCAATAGATAAGGTTCGGTCTTTTCAAAAGGGTTTGATTTTTATGGTAGCCTGAATCTATATTTGAAAATAAACATTGGAATATTTAAATACGAAAAAACCAAATCTCTGCAACAATTAGTCGCTGACCAATAAGCGGGAAGTTCGCGATGAAAAATAAGATGCTCAGACGCAGTGCTCTCACTAATATATACATAAGTACATAGTTACTAAGAATCATTTTCAGTTTTATGTTTTCCCTCTTAATAAAATAAAAATACTACTTAATTGTGTACTGAACTATGCTGTTTCATTTAAAATTTCAAGATGTATGTAATTCTGGTTGGTTGGAAGAAATTGCCTAATGGCAATAAGTCCGCCAGTGTACAGTTATATTTGTTTATAGTATGTACAAGATGATGAAAATTGGAATTTTCATCAAAGATTCTGCTCTCACAGAACATATGGTTGCTGTAAGTGACGGTTGGTTGGACGAAATGCTTCACAGCAATGAGTCCGGTCACCCGTTGCGAACAGAAAAAAGTAATATGAGAGATATAAAAAGAGTGAGGTGGAAATAGGTGAACGTTTCTAGAGTAAAGCATGCTTAAACCAGCCAAAAGCCAATTCGTAAGCATTGGAGACACCCATACTCTCTCTCTACCCGTTAAGGGATGTGTATTAAGATCTAAAAGTGATCGCAGATGTCTGTTGAAAGATATCATTTATCATAACGAACGTAGGTACCAAGTCCAGGTAAAATGCGAAAATTAAAAATAAAATCATATATATATATATATATACCTGCCTGTGAAATACAATACAAAACTTATATTGTTTTGTTTCTTGTCTTGAATATGATGTACCTACTTGTTATTATTGCTCTTTCTCTCAAACATTTCTTTGTACATACCTACATGAACATTTATGTCAATATATCCGAAAAAAATACACTCTATACAAACATGCACATTTGATATTTAGATATTATATCCATGAATCAATTTTTTTCTATGAAATTCTAAAATGTGATCGTCGTTGCAATACCATGTTTTGCAATGCAATGAAGTCTACAATATATTTTAAGATACAGTATCGGTACCTTTTGCAAATGAAGTGATCAACAAACTCTCTGATTTAGATACAAATCCGGAAAGTCTTAAAAAGAGACCATTATTCATTTTTCTTTATTTTTTATAGCAGGCACTCGACATCGAACAAATTATAAAAGAGATCAAACAGCATCAAAATATAGTAACATTAAATCAAGACAGCATAAAATGTAATCGTAATACGGTATTATTGTAAATTTGATTTGATAGAGACATACAAGCTTAATTAAAATGGATAATAAATTATTATTATTATAAATTATACCTACGGATCATATTGTTATATATACACAATTTGGCAGGCACTTCTAAATGACAGGTGATATATAGATGTCAGATTTTAATCAAATGACAACATTCACACATCATATTTTATGCATACATATTTTCATCCGTTCATAAATTAACTTATGTAAAGGTGTATTATAGGTAAAGGCCCCATTAAGATAGGAGATCTTGATCCATTCGAGATCTGAAATATGAGACCCCAAAAAATGGTTGCTTTTATGGTTTGCAATTTGCAATATGTGCTTCTCGATTGGTGGACCTTATTTCGTGGCAGTGAGAATGACAGAATTGGTGAACGTTTTCTATGGACACCGAAAGTTATCATTTAAGCCAGCCTCTAGCCAATTCTTATGCGTTGGGACGCGTTTATTAGTTCTTCCGATTAGATTCTGCACAATGTTAGATACATTGTGAAAACATGTTACGAGATATAATTATGATTAGATAAATATTGCACGTAGGTAGGTACGAGTATATTACAAAATGTATTTATTCATCTTTCATACCCCAAAAATCCTCATCCAGAGTAAACAGTTTTTTTTCAAATTTTGTCTGTTATCTGAGCAAAGCCGACCTAAAAGTTAATAATAAATTAATATGTAATGACATCTTCAAAAATATATGCATGTCAGATAATAACTGAATAATAACAAGGTATGATCCAAAAGACAGGTTTTATTAGGTATTGCAATATTTTTCAACCAACATAATTACTCAAGGCACTGTATAGTATGTGAAATACAAATACCTAGGTACCTACATAAAATATTACGCGAAGTCACCGTCAAAAAGTGGCTCTCTCACCCTTTTCTCTAAGTTTCTGAGTGACCTGTAAAAGGCAGGTATTCGTGAGACATAGATACGAACGCCGCGCACATCTGCGCATGCGCAAATCGTTCAATCGGCCGGAAAAGTTGGAAGGTGGTCAACTCGAGACGATATCGTTTCTACTGGTTTTTATCGTTTCAGGCTAGCTGTCATTTTGTTCACACGGTTCAAATGACTGGCGATATTTTGGTGCCCTGCAGGGCTACTCTTGACAAAACTAAACACGATCTTAATCTAGTCTTGATCTTGATCATACGACGCACGAAGTGACTATTGGCCAAAAATAAACGCAAACCGATCACGCGTTAGCGGTGGCGCGGTGTTTATGACCATAATAATAATAATAATAATAAAAAAGATAATTTTTTTGGCGCTGTTTAATGGTCCGTGACCATCTCAAGAGCGCCGTGGCTTTTTAGTTAAGTTGGAAGCATCTTCTAGGTCAAACATGAAGTTCATGTAACGCTGCTGCCACTGCAGAGGACGGTCGGGACTTTGGGCAAACTCATCCCACATAGAACTCCATTCATTCACAGACACCTCTCAATCTTTATTGGCATCAGTTCTCTGCCTCAGGACATCCCATATCTTGCTCATGGTGTCGTACGTCTCTACGTTCTTAGGATGACTCTGGGGCCATCCACGAAGAGTGCAGATTTTCTCAATAGCTAACTCGAAGTCCTTCTTTTCGAGCGTTCCACTTTGGTTGACATCAAAGAAAACGTTGGACACATAGAGAAGCTTCTTCTTACGGAGATATGAGATAGGCATCGTGGTAAATTGGAATCGTGAGACAAAGCAGTATTTTTGTCTCTTTCACCCGCTGTGTTGTTGCGAGTAGTCGGTGTTGTTATCCTTTTCTGTTACACTACCGGACATACACTGATACTACACGCTGGCACTTGTGAGACAACAAAGTGATTCCCGGAAGGGGTCGATTTTTTTAACACGTGTTTTGTCAATAGAAGCGGGAATGTAACACAAAATGATGACTTGTTAAAGTTTTGAAGAGACAATCAACAATAATGAATATTAATTTATTTCGAGTTTTGATGAAGTTTAAGAGATGATGAGATGCAAAAAAAAACCATAGTCCCTTCGTGTACGTAGTATTATATTCTCTTTGCCTTCGTGCGTCGTATGATCAAGATCAAGACTATAACTCAATTTCTGGAGAGAATAACCAAGCGTTGCGCATAGTACCGCCCTTTTGACTGCGCTGCTACCCCCTCTACAAGAATTATTTTGTAACCTTCCAATGACTGAGAAAATAAATGGGGTACAAAAAGACCAAGAAATTTTGTGAACATAAAATATTTATTATTTCAAATGCAGTACAATATTATAAATTTGGAATATCAACAGTATTTACTACACACTATTAGCAAAATATATTGTTTTAAATACAAAAAATAACAGCTAAACGTTTAATACATATACAAAGAACATATTTTCTACTGAAAATGTATGGAAATAAATTTAATATTTTATTGTTTTAAATACTACAAATAAACATTTAAACGTTTAATACCTATACAAAAAACATATTTTCTACTAAAAATGCATGGAAATAATTTCAAAAAACAAGATTACACATTTGAAATATGTGGTAGCTACGCGTTATTTTAAATTTAATAAAATTTCGGCGTTATTTTCAAAAAATAATTAAAATCCTTACAAACAATTTTTATTCAAATAACACTTCGGTAAAAATAATTACAATAAAGTAATACTTTACCTGTCGATTTTTATTTTTTTTTCTGGCGATACTTTTGGGGTAATATTGTCCGTTTTATTTATCACGGTCACTACTCGGTTAAAACTCAACAAAAAAAATTCAAACACTCCTGCGCAAGGCTGTCGATAGACTGATAAGGGCTATTATTGGCAGGGACATTACATAGATGGGCGTACCTGCGCAGAACAGTTCTCAGTTTGGTACTTGGCTTGGTTATTCTCTCGAGAAATTGAGTTATAGATTAAGATCGTGTTTAGTTTTGTCAAGAGTAACCCTGCTGGCGATATTCGCCAAAGTGAGAACACCACATAACACAATAATATCTAGTTCCCCATTCAGCACATAGATGTCGTGATTCCTTCTTTCTTCAGTTACGCTAGTATGTAAGCTAAGTAGGTACCCACTCATGTCTCACGACATTGCAACAATTAATATTTCATTGTGCGGGGCATTATTAATTAACCTCAGGCATTAGTCGTCATTACTGTATCATGGTCCATACATTGTAAGCACGTGCTTATGTATATTCTATACGAAATAACACCTACCTATTCAATCACATAGTAACTACCTATGACCGGGGACACTTTAAATATTCAGAAATAAACGTCATATTGAATAGCTACAAATAACCTGTCGAACCTTCTTTAACAGTATGACACAGCAGGGACTGCCCCATAAGATTCGTTTAAATTTGCATTAAATAACAACACCTAAAAAAATTGTAATGGTTATCGGCTTGTAGGTCTTATTAAGTTCTGAAATTAAGTCTTAAAATAATACATGTCAAATACGAGCGAGATTTGTATAATACTTAGTTTGGGTTCAGAGATGGTATTCCGTATTGGTACCCGCGCGTGAAGCGCTGAAAAATAATTTAACTGGTTTAACCCATTACGACATAAGATCCCGTTTTTAGGATCTCAGTATTTTGTATAATTTTTGAGTATACATAAAGATATCTTTGTTTTTTTTTGGACCAATATGAAGCTAAATAAATTGGCAACTTCGTAGCGTCAATATATTTGGCAACAATGCATTGATTTCTTTGGAATAGCTAGTTGAATCCAAGATGGCCGCCAAGCGAGTTTACAGTGTGCGCGCTGGGTAAGAAATTTGATAAAAACTTATATTTTTTTGTTTATTATGAAAATAATATTAAAACAGTGTCGAAATAAAAACATTCAGCTTTCATTTGATATATAACAATCAATGATTAACATTTTATATTTGTGCGTAATCTTCAGTTAGTTTTTGAGATCCTTTTTATAGGACGTTATGCATTCATGACACTTTGAGAATATACACTTAGTACCAACTAACGTTTCGCGCACGTCATTATTTTCAAAACTTCATTACTTTTTTTATATCTTTTTGCAAAACGATGAAATAATTGAATTGTGTATTATTTTAGTGCGAAAAATGTTAACATTTTATGTCAAGTTGGGATAGAAAATTTACAAAAAGTACATAACTATTGGAAATTCATTCAAATAAATTTACTTATTTATTTTACTAATTCATTCGTTTCTAATTTCGTTTTAATTTTCGAATTAACATTTCACTTCGTAATGTTCTTCTTTCCCTTGAAATCATTTCAGCTGCTTGATAATGATTTATTCATAGATATTTTATTTTTTTACCAGATTGAGTGTCGAAGAAATAATCAGTGAATTAGAAAGACAAGACACTGACAATAATTTTGAGTCAATTATTTATGCGATTCCGCCCGAAGAGACAGGTAATGATACAGACGAAGATTCGGATAAGAGTGATGATGAAAACGAAGGAGAAATGAATCATTTGGGATGGAGATTGCTGAATTCCGCTTGTGAAGTGCAAGTAGCTACATCCGCAGATCTTGAAGAAGAAGATTCCTTGATTCCACCGCCTACAAAACGTACGAGGACAGAGAGAAGATGGTTTAAAAAAGATCTTGAGTCTGATTTGCAAACTGTCTGCACTCCCGTTGGATCATCGGTTGAGGCAACCAAGTGCGAAACTCCGATCGATTTCTTTTCATTATTTTTCAACGAAGAGTTATTAGATCATATTTTACATGAAACTAATTTATATGCTAAAACGCAAAAAAATATTAATTTAGAAATGACTAAAGATGAATTGTTTGTCATAATTGGTGGACTTTTATTATCTGGATACGGAAAATATCCTAACAAGCGTATGTATTGGTCAAAAGAAGAAGATGTGCCACATATTTTAGCGAAATCTATGAGGTGTAATCGATTTGAAACAATACTTAGACATATTCATCTGAACGATAATTCTAAAATTGATAAGAACGATCGCCTATTCAAACTTCGACCATTTCTTCAGAAACTAAATGAATCATTTAGATATCACGGAGGGGTTGATGAAAATATCTGTGTAGATGAAAGTATGATTCCCTATTACGGCAATCACTACGCAAAGCAATTCATTCGAGGGAAACCCATCCGATTTGGTTTTAAAAATTGGGCTTTATGTTCAAGCGATGGGTATATGATGAATTTTCAAATATATACGGGAAAGGGGAATAACGAAAAGGTATTTGGTGTTGGAGGAGATGTTGTTGTATCACTATTGAATGACGGAAATATCCCAACAAAAGCTGGCCATAAAGTGTTTTTTGACAACTACTTCACTTCTTTGGATTTGATGAGTTACCTACGATCTATCGGAATTTGCGCTACTGGAACAATACGAGCTGATCGCACACAAAAATGTCCATTGGTCCATGTCACAGAGATGCGAAAAAGAAAAAAACGTGGTGATTATGATTACCGTGTAAGCGATGATGGGGTTATGTTGATTCGATGGAATGATAACAACGTGGTTACTATGGCTACGAACTTCCAAGAGCTTTCCATCCAGCCTGTAGATTGTTGGTCTCGAGAAAAAAAAGGCCTTATAAATATTTCTCAGCCATCGGTTGTGATGGCGTATAATCTAAACATGGGAGGTGTCGACAAAATGGATCAGCTCGTGGCAGCTTATAGGTCGAGAATGAGAATAAAAAAATGGTGGTGGCCAATTTTCGCTTATTTTCTGGATGTAACAATTGTAAATAGTTGGTTATTGGCAAAACGGTTAAAAAACTGCAGTCATTCAGACTGTTTGCTAAATTTTAGAAGGTATGTTGCGATCACGTTATTGAAAAAACATGGAATTGATTCCAATAAGGGACGGGTTTTTCCTAAGCCATTGACGAGCATACGCAATGATTGCACAAACCACTGGATTGTGGAAAATGAAAAAAAATACGCAACGCCGCTGTGCTCATTGCAAAGGAAAAACTGTGTACGTTTGTGAAAAATGTTCAGTCGGACTTCATCCAAAATGTTTCAAAATTTACCATACATAAATAACATGAGTTAATTTTTATTTCACTGATTTACATATATTTTTTTTTCTATATAAATGTAAGTAAAATTCTAAGTTTATGTTTAGCTAAAGGTAATTCAAGTATTAAAATGTTATAAAATATATTCACACTTATATTATTTGAAAACTTAAAAATAAATAGATATATAAAAAACACAATGAGTAATATTTAATTTCTCTATATAAGACTGAAATGTAACATCTATGCATAACGTCCCGAAAACGGGACGCTCCAGATCTAAAAAAGTAAAATTAGTAAAAAAAAAAAACTCATTTTAGGCATATTGAGGTAATGTTTTGTAAGTGTTGAAGAAATCGTAAAGAAATATGCAGGAATAAACCTTATGCAGTAATGGGTTACACACAGATTTAATTGAGATGCTATTGACATTGGTGCAAAGAAGACACCGTCTGGCTCACGTTCACGAGATGTATAGATGAAACATTCCCCAATACCTAAAGTGAAAAATGTACGACCAATGTATGCTGCCAGTATTAACCTATGAAAGATCAAAAATGAACAGAAAGGGTAATGGAGTGGAGACCTCGTGAAGATAAAAAGAGTAGAGAAAGATCTCCCACACGTTAGTCAGACGACATCGTGTATCCTGCTGATGGTGCCATCCAAGGTGACTGTGATGGCCGATCCTGGACAAGAACACTTTGTCACATTCGGGACAAGGCTGCTCCTCGTTTACAATGGATCTGCGAGTTGTTCGACTTTGCGGCCCGCTATAGCCATAAATGGTTTTCCGCCATTTCATGCGGTCACTCGCCATCTTTTCCCAGTCATCTTGAGCGTTGATGTCCTTCAAGGTGTTGTGCAGGACATCTTAGTATCATATTTAAAGTAGCGTTGACTGACACAAATCTCAATGTGAAGGACAATAGACTAGTCATGAATAATATCAGATAACACTGTTCTTATTGCGAACAGTTTAAAATAACTTCAAAGACTGCTTAGTAAAATTGACTTCAGTGGTGAACTTTTTGATTTAAAAGAGTCAATCAAATGTACATCGTTCACTAAAAGGTATTGGTATTGAAAGGGTGAAACAGTTCAGGGATTTGTGAAGCATCAATAACTTAGAAATTGTGCCCCAGTACTGAGATAAATTGTAGAATAGAAACAGCACAAACAGCTTTTAGTAAAATGAAAAATCTTGTTCATAACGACAGTAAAACCTTACATAAAGCTGAGACAATGAATGGTCAAATTTTGTGCATATGAAGCTTTCTCTCTCAAACGGTCATCAACAGGAGCCGTAAAGAATAATAAATAAATAATACTAATGGTGTTCTGAATGATAAAAAAATTATTTGTCTTGTGATAAAACTTGTAGAATTATCCATATATACATACATATTACATACAAGTACTATTCATTGACTATAAATAATAGGTATAATAACAATATCTAACACTGATACACTGATTACAATAATTTCATTATATTCTTGGTAGAGGTGCATGAACAAAAACTAAACGACAAACATGATATTATTATGACAAGACTATTAGTTTGTTAGTATAATTCCAAGAGCTAGAGCAGGGGTCGGCAACCTTTTAGCTGTGGTGTGCCAAGCCACTCTACCAATATGATTCAGGGTGCCGCCTTAATTCTAAATTATATAATGGGGTTCTAGAGGAGAAGAATTTTATACCAAATTTATCTTTTAAACATATTTATTAAAAAAATAACATAAAATTCTAACATAAATGATTTTTTTTTAATGCGAACCTTGTCCCTGATTACTTTGTAGAGTGCCATTCAGAACCCCATCGCGTGCCAAGCCTGACACGCGTGCCATAGGTTGCCGACGCCTGAGCTAGAGAATAGATCATGCAATCTGCAGTGTCTTCCTGTGTGCTGGCCACTGTCTAATCATTGGGTGAATACTACCTACTACAGTAAATAGTTTATAAGTTAGTATAATGTAGGCAACCATGTTCTAACACAGTGATGCTTTATTACTCACAGCTCCGCAACTAGATTCCATAACGAAGATAAGGACATTACATACATACCTACATTTATAAAATCCATCTATTTAGATTTTTTTCACTATTGAACTTCACTACCACAACAATCTATATAACTAAACATCACTTCGTCCTTTCACAACCTTCGCTTCCTTGTTCACGTAACAAGTCTACAGGATGAAATAGAATAAGTGTTTCCTGAAAGTCTTCGACAGTCGTATAAAAAACGTAAACCATCACATACAATATTTGTGAAACATTTTTCATTCAGTTATAAAGTGTGTCATCCCTCCTAGATGGTTCAAACAATACTCCATTTGTTGCAATAAGATAAATAGACAACTAAAGGTAAGGATATGAAAAAATACTGTATGTATTTTCATCTGATGTATTTTCATTTTGATCTTTAAGGTCTTGATCACTCGTAAACGAATGGATGACGTTTGAAAACTCTCCCGAGTAGCAGAGGACAGAGACCAGGTTAGTCCACGCAGAGCGAATTTCTGCCAATCGAGTCACGACATTCCAAGTGATCTGATGTCGCGCCTAATAGAATTTTGTAAATAAATAACAAGATATAGATATCCTGTAATTTTTTTAATATGAGTATAAAATGTAGGTAGGTATATTTGTGTGGTAGGCGCACTATCTTCCTGCATTCCGGCACTGAATAGGTTATTGCTCTAGACCGGATGAAGACTATTATTATCATTTGATATTATTTTACCAACTTGACAACAAGAAATGAGTCATGCATCCGTCCAATTATTATTTTATAGCGAAAATACGAAAGATTCTTCCCGTACCACTGGTGGAGAAAGAGTAAAATTAGACATACTTTATGATTCCCGAACCTTTATAGTTCCCGGAATAAAAATAAGCCTTCCACTTTTTTCTACGAATTTTTCCGAAGACTCAGCAAAAACCAAGAAGGTAAAACATTATTAAGAAGATATGAAACATCGTTATTTAAAACATTATAATGAAAAGGGCGGAAAATAAAATCAACGAAACACTTTCAGAAGATCAATTTGGATTCCGCAAAGAGACAGGCACAAGAGATGCAATCCTGAGTCTCAGACTTACTCTAGAAAAGAGAATAACAATTAATAAAAACACATATATAGCATTCATCGACCTTGAAAAAGCATTCGATAAAGTAGAATGGGAACAACTTTTTAACACCCTCAACCAGATAGGAATGAGTTATAAGGATAGAAGAGCAATCTGGAGCTTATACAAGAACGAAATGGCTGTGATTAAAAGCGGAGAGAGCTGTGCAGAAGCAAGGGTCGAACAAGGCGTAAGACAAGGATGCTCAATGTCGCCAGCTCTCTTTAACTGCTATATACAGCGAGCCATTGATGAACTGAGAGAAGAAATGAAGAACTGGACAGGAGTAAAAATAAATGGGAAAAAGGTCGACATGATAAGATATGCTGACGACATAGCACTGCTCGCAGACTCCGAGATGGAGCTGAACGAAGCTTTAGGAAAATTGGAAAGTATACTGTTGTCAAAGTACAACATGAAAATAAATAAAGAAAAAACAAAATGTATGGTCGTTGGAAGAGAGGAAGCGACTGCGAACATTGCATTAAATGGAGTGAGCATCAAACAAGTAAGTGAATTCGTGTACCTGGGCAGCAGAATAAACCAGGATGGACGCTCCAAAGCAGAAATTGTAAGCAGAATAAACCAGGCAAGGATTGCCTTCAACAAAAAATCGAAGATATTGGAATCCCCAAATATCGACTTAAGCGTAAGGAAGAACCTTACTAAAGCCTTTGTATGGAGCATTCTGCTTTATGGTTGTGAGACATGGACCATCAGCAAGAGTGAAAGCGGACGGTTGGCGGCCTTTGAGATGTGGTGCTACAGACGCATGCTTAAGATCCATTGGTCGGAGCACGTCGAAAACGAAGAAGTCTTAACCAGGGTAGGCGAAAAAAGGCAACTCCTTAAGAGAATCAGCCAACAACGAGCTAACTGGATTGGCCACAACATCAGGCACCCAGGACTACTCATCGCCATCGCGGAGGGTAAGACCGAGGGAACAAATGGCAGAGGCCGACCAAGAGACGCATATATGGACCAACTGAAGAGGGACATGAACTGTGGCTCATACGTAGAGCTTAAAAGACTGGCTGAGAATAGGGAGGAATGGAGAAGAAAAACCAAACTCGTTGCAGACCAATCCAATGGATTGTAACTAAATATATATATATGAAACATCTTGATTTCAGCAAAATGTGATATACACAGGTACCATTCATATTGAATTCTATTTTATACTATCATCTACAAGTGATAAGGAACTGATCATCCTGAATACTTTTTTATGACACGGAGAAGACGATCTACTACAAAGTAATTTTACACTATTATTTTATACCATAACATTCATAGTTATCACTTATAGGAAATGATATGATAAATGATGGTAGGAATGTGTAAATGAATGAAAGGATTGAACTGATGCTAATCTGGGCGAGTATTTCATAGAATTCGTAAGAGAATTAATAACCCCTTGGTAACAATATTATAATAAAATATAGAGCTGTAATCTGACGAACTCTGGTTCATATCATGAACGCCTATACCTTAAATAAGACATTATTTTTGTTACATAGGTTTAATACAATGCATAATATCAGGCGTTCATACAAATTTAAACTATAATTTGATGGTTTCATTCATCCGCTTTTTATAGCATTTGCTTATAAATAACAAAACTGGCAGATTTGCTCGATATGTTATTGAAGCTTCTAAACGTCAACTCTGTGCTGTAAATATATGTAATTTGTCTCCTCTATCTATAGATTAATAATACCATTTCAGCGTATCTCACAAGTGAGATGACCAGGTAGATTAACCGCATGTAATAAACACATAGATTATCCTCTCTCTGCCAATAAAAAGGGACATTCAGAATGGGTGAAATATCTCATTACTGGTATGTAACTTTCGTACCTGCTTTAGAGCAAAGATTCTATAGATTTTTTTTCATTATAGTACCTACTTATGTTATCAAACTGTACGTGTAAATTTAATGATTATAATGTACATTCACAGTAACGAGGTGTAGGAAGGTAAGTACTGATAACAATATCTGAAACTTGATCTGATTGCTGTTTTGGTAATTTGCATGGCGTAGCTTTTGAGTTTTGATGGAAAAATTCATTGACCGCAAATCACAATTTATCAAACTGTACAATTTATCTATAGTATGCACTTATATTTATCATTTTTATTGTCTGAAAGTGTTTCTACCTATTCCAGGTATGAACTAGTTTAATCTTTTAATAACCAGAAAACGGTTTTAATTAAAATTCGTATCATTGATAAAACTGTGGACACTCTAACGATATTACTTTTTGAATGAATCTACTAACTCCATATTCCAATCAAGGATTTCTGCCTGAACATGGAAAAGTGACAGCATGGCGAGAATTCGCTTGTAGCGAGAATGTGACATCTTTTTTACTAACTCAGTAGTAATAAAACTCAATTAACTGAGCCTTTTACCCCGTAGAATGAATATTTGAGAAAGGCACTTAAGTACATTTTACTTTAAATTCAACATAATTATTGTACTACAACTAAAACTCGTACTCGTAATATACCCTAATGTTATAATTCTTGTAGAATTTCTGGTAGGTAAGTGTGATATATTGTTTTGATGGTTTATGGTTATTTCTGAAGCAAAACAGCAAGTTGTAAAACAGAAGAAGACATGAACTCTTTCATCAGCCATGCTTGACTGTCTCGCTCCGGTAGTCTCAATATGAGAGATGTTTTTACAGTCAGTCTATTACCTACTGTCTACATTAGAGATAAAACAGATTGAATATATATATTTACACCGGATATCCGGCTAGTCCATCGGAAATGCATGCGAAAAACCCACATGCATTCCAGGGACAACAGATGATATTATTTTACGATTTTTTTTTGGATCCGTCGAAAAATATGTTGTGTTTGGACCTTTGGACATTGGCGCTTGTGTCTCATCAGAGCCATGTCACATAATGACCAACACATCATCGAATCCTGGGACGAAAAGTGGAGGAACTTTTCGGCATCCCGGGAGATAGAACATTTTTGGTCTAGTGATTGCCAATGTTGGGAAGATATGACATGGATTGAGAAAATAACAAGATACGATATTCGGTAAAAATGGTAAAACAAAGCCGAATAGACTATTAATTCCGTTTCATCTCTAGCGTGCATACATTTCATGTGATCCTCTTCTTCTTCCACCGACCAGCCTAGCCGCGTATTTTGAAAGTATACAACGCCATTACGCACAGGTTGGGACTGCTCCCGTATAGTTTCAAGTAGTAATAAGCATAAATATTTTTAGAAACTATACATGGTTATTACGCTCTTATCGTGTATATTTTCCAATAACGTTACACTAAAATTTGTGTGGAAAACATACTGCACAAATTTCCATTGCGGAATAATCGTGTACATTTGCTACCAAGGCAACGTTCTTATTCTTAGAATGTATACGCGACTAGTTTCCAAGTAGCCATTTTGATTTGTTGCTTTCTCTTTTTTTCATATATGTGTTTTTATTATTTTTTACGTCTTGTTTTTATTAATATTTTTTTATTGCTTTTATTACCCGTATTTTTGTTATTTTGGATTAACTTGTTGTTGTTATAATTTCTGAAATTTGTTAACATGTAAAAGCGAAAATTGTAAATGTACTACTACTACTACTACTATACCATCACGGCATATCCCACAAGTGGGGTAGCCAGCAGATCAGCTGCATGTAAGAAACATGCAAACTGTCCTCTTCGTGCCAATATAAAGTCAAGACATTCAGGATGGGTGGCAAACCTCATCGCTGAATTTAAGATGTAAAATGTCTTAATTTTTTCGAACACCTGCCTTTTACAGGACACTCGAAAACTTATGTAGAAGAGTGGGAGACCAATTCTTTACCGGGTGCTCCACGGGATTTTTGTAAATGTACTTAAATAAATAAATATTTTTATTATTATTTGACTGGCGTCTTTTTAAAGTAGCACTTAAGTACTTACACATTTGTGTTTCTTTTATATTATAAAAATATTTTTGTTCTTTGTTTTGTTTTATAATAAAAATATTCATAAAATATTAAAAAAAAAAATATTATAAAAATATTTTTACATACACGATAAGAGCGTAATAAACATGTACCTACCTATAGTTTTTAAAAATATTTATGCTTATTAATATTTGAAACTTTACGCGAGAAGTCCCAACCTGTGCGTAATGGCGTTGTATACTTTCAAAATGCGCTTCACTGAATCAGCGTCAGAAAGTATACGCGACAATTACGCAGAAATCGTGTATATTTTCTGAGACTATTTTTCGTTACACAATTTGAAAACATACATTGCAAGAACACTATGAATGCGTAATGGCATTGTATACTTTCAAAATACGCAGCCTAGCCACCTTATGATGATAATCTTTAAAAGAATATTTATATTTCCATTATATTTATGTAGTAAACTTTTATGGAAATAATTATTAGATTATAAAGTACACACACGCACACACTCACACAATAAAATATTATATTATGTATATCTATACATGAAATTTTTATAATTTATGTATATATTGTTATTATAATAATAATTACCTGTTTATATACTAAACTACATATTACTAGATTTAAACTAAACTTCACATTGAGAATAAACATAAAATTGACAAAAATACGGTATAGACAGAACAAATTTTAAACCTACTTGAAAAATGTCTTTCTGAAGAGGTATGGTAGTACATCCTAAATGAATTTTATGTTTTTAGCACAGCTAAGACAACTCGCATGCTTATTACATGCAAGTTGTCCTCTCTACGCTAATAAAATTTGAAAAATTATAAAAAAATTGCATCTTGATACTTATATTTTCGAATAATCGATTCATGATTTTTTTAATAATTATTTGTAGTTTAATTAACATAGTGTGTATATATATGTACATATATAAATATAGTCTAGTTCTCCTAAATATGATGCTCATAAATATTACATTTTGTTTCAAACTTGAAGACATGGTTTCAAAAGACTATTAAATATTTTTCAATAGATAATGTATAGTATTATAATGATTGGATTTGAGTTCATTCAGAGGGTACCTATTATTTACTTTCTCAAACTTGCTTGGGAATACGACTACACTTGAAATACCTAAATACAAACATACATGTGAACGAATAAAAATAAAATATATGCCTTGGTTATTTTACAATACATTATGTCTATTATGTAGTAGGTATATTGTAGGTATATAGTTATAAAATTATCCCCCATCTCGCTAGTAGCGTGGTGTTTAGAAAATTAATGTCTTGTGTAAGAATTTATACAAAGGTTAATAACCTCGCCATTGTCGTCATTTAAGTTAAAATTCATAAATAAGCCTCAAATATTATGTAGGTAGGTACATTAATGTTTCATGGAGTCCCCGGTGAAGAATAGGTCTCCACTCTTTTCTGTAAATTTCCGAGTGTTCTGTAAAAAAACGATTAACCGTAAAACATCATGATTAAAATAATTAATTCACAAATAATGTATTATGCCATGATAAACTTTAATATTAAATAATTAATTCACAAATAATGTATTATGCCATGATAAACTTTAATATTAAATAATTAATTCACAAATAATGTATTATGCCATGATAAACTTTAATATTAAATATTTAATTCACAAATAATGTATTATGCCATGATAAACTTTAATATTAAATATTTATTTCACAAATAATGTATTATGCCATGATAAACTTTAATATTAAATATTTAATTCACAAATAATGTATTATTCCATGATAAACACTAATATTAAATATTTAATTCACAAATAATGTATTATGCCATAATAAACTATAATATTAAATATTTAATTCACAAATAATGTATTATGCCATGATAAACTTTAATATTAAATATTTAATTCACAAATAATGTATTATTCCATGATAAACACTAATATTAAATATTTAATTCACAAATAATGTATTATGCCATGATTAACTTTAATATTAAATATTTAATTCACAAATAATGTATTATGCCATGATAAACTTTAATATTAAATATTTAATTCACAAATAATGTATTATGCCATGATAAACTTTAATATTAAATATTTAATTCACAAATAATGTATTATTCCATGATAAACACTAATATTAAATATTTAATTCACAAATAATGTATTATGCCATGATTAACTTTAATATTAAATATTTAATTCACAAATAATGTATTATGCCATGATAAACTTTAATATTAAATATTTAATTCACTAATAATGTATTATGCCATGATAAACTTTAATTTTAAAAATTTCGATATTTTGACCGAAGGTACTTGTTGGAAGTCCGTTTCAAGATAAATTGAAAAAACAGTAGCATGTAGTTAACTTCTAAATGACTTCTAGTATGTAGGTAACTTCGCTTACTAGTATTCGGAGACTCTCCAACTAATCGCCTGATGATGGAGTCGAGAGTTTTTGAATACTAGTAGGTAAGCGAAGTTAATAAAAGTCATTTGGAAATTAACTATTATACTGTGTTTTCTTTTCAATTTATCTTAATTTTTATAGGCACAATTAGGAAATACACGTGTTAGCTTTACTTGCACTTTATTAAAGTAACTCATGTTTCTACATTATAATAATTATATCCTCGTGAAATTAAACGTGATTTAGTCGATAATAAAGTGCGAGTAAAACTAAACTTTGTAATATTTTAAATTAATATTTATGGAATGATATGGAGCTTTGCAAATTAAATAAAGATAAAATAATATAAATAACAGATTTATTTTTTATCAGCACGGAGACGATAATTTAAATGGTAAATAGTGTAAATAATGTTTAGAACATTTACTAATTTTTTTATTGATTAACCGTATTTGGGTGCAGATAAAAACCTTCCTCACTTCTTCCGATTAGATTTTACACAATGTTGCATTGTGAAGACATGGTTCTCCAATCGAGATTTCTGATTGGTTTTGACATAGTAGGTATATTAATTATGGACACTCATCTGATTAACCATTGAAATCTATAAATGTAAGGAATTATTAGTTTTTTCGCGACATTTTAACGAGAAAAATATTGTCTAGCATGTTGGTAAATGATAGTACAAAGTTACTCGTATCCTACCGTACAAAATGTATCATAGTAAGAACGAAACATTACAATAATATTCATTGAAATAAATACAATGTAAAATTGCATTGCATTTTTCAAACATGAAACTTTATTATGTATGAATTTTAATTGTTAATTTAAAATGCACTGCTTTAATATTATTACCTACTAGGTACATACAAATAAATCCGCTATCGATAAGAATTGTGAGAATTTCATATTGTCTGTTCTGCGTTCTCACAAACATTCAAGACCAGTAGCAATAACTAAGTGATGCATACCGAATTGACGAAAGCGATCTCGGCTACCGAATATTTTTCGATTAACTTTTTTAATAGAGGCGAGTGGCTATACTTATTTTGTACCTTCCAGCATTTCATTATTGTTACTTACGGGTACGGTACATTATTATTACTTATAGTTTCGGGCACAACAAATAATCAAAAAGTTCGAAAGATCATGCACTACAAAATAAGAGCAAGCCACTTTGTTAAAATGTTGTTTTTTTATGTGCTAGGTAATAACAATGTACTTATTTTCATCGTAGGGTAAACACCTAAATACAGTTAAAACGTATGAAAATATACGTTTATATTTTGATTCAAATATTAAAGAGACGTTTTATTGACTTTTTAGTTCTTTAAGTTCTTCAGTTCAACTTTGCTCATTTATCAATGAAACTTGATAACACGAAACTTCCCGATCGACTGGGAATTTTTCTAGCTGACGAAGTATATAACGACATTTCTGAGTATGACATCCGAATCAATCCATTTGTCCCTTCTCAAATCGATGAAGGTCAATTTTATTATTCTGTGATGACTATCTTCTTGACGATTTAATTATATTTAGAGACTGTTTTTGGCACAAATCATCCTTGTAGGATGCTATGCCAAATATGAAAAAAAAGAAAAAAAAAGCTTAATTATATATTTTTTTTATTTTTGTTTTATTTTGGCTATCCACCCGTTATCGAGTGACTTGAGAAAAAAGTATATAACGATATTCTCAACACTATACCTACTGGAAATTCAATTTAAAATTATTAAAATAGTTAAATAACTGAAGATATCGTTCGGTGGAGCAGAAAGAGAAGACGGTTCTGGAGGGACCATGTGGACCGCATGAGTAGCGAAAGATTAGCCCACATCGCCGCGAACGAGACTCCACTAGGACGAAGATTGTCTGGAAGGCCACCCAAAAGATGGAAGAATAGTTGGTCTTCGGCGTCGCAAGAGGAAACAAATTCCGGCCAAACAGGTCAATGACCTACTGCAAGCAGAAGAAGAAGAAGAAAATAGTTCTGAGAAAATAACAAAAAAGCATACAGTAAATGATTATTTGTATATTATTTCTATTGACACTTCATGCTGTAAACATCTTAATTGGTGACCGATATTTTTTATTTTGATATCCACAGATGTCTCACGTATTTTTCACGGTTTTCTTAATTTATTTTGTAGATATTGTTTATAAAAAGTAGTGAACGTCGCGATTTGCATGAATCATAATAGTAATGTCTATTATATATATTTCATTTGGATATTCTAATAACAGTTAAGAAAACGTGACGTGGATACACATGGTAAATATATGTAGGTATTATGTAATACAATATAATAAAGGTAGGTACCTACAATCGATGCACAGATTATGTACTTTCATTTATAAAGCTGCTTAATTTCTTTAGTGATCATTAATTGTAACTATGTAAACTAATTATATATTACCAACTTTAACGATAGTCTATAACAAATTAAACCAAATATAATATTTAGGTATACCTCATCTGCAACGAAAAATTATATTCAGGATTAGGTAGGTACTGATGGTAACTCATTGGCACATTTAAGGGTAGCGTATACCGCCGTAAGATATTGTAAATGCGTTCTACGGTAGATTTCTCCCTCCGCGCGATCAGTAGGGTTACTCTTGACAAAATCTAAACACAATCTTAATCTTAATCATACGACGCGCGAAGTGACTATTGGCCAAAAATACGCGCGGTAACGGTAGCGCGGTGTTTTTGACATTAGTCCCTTCGTGCGTCGTATGATCAAGATCAAGACTAGATTAAGATCGTATTTAGATTGTGTCAAGAGTAGCCCTGCAGACCAGCCGCATGTAAGAAACATGCAAGCTGTCCTCCTCGCGGCAATATAAAATTAAGTCATTCAGGTAGCCAACTTATCGCTGAACTCAAGATGTAAAATTTCTTAACTTTTTCGAACACCTGCCTTATACAGGATATTCGAAAACTTACGGAGAAGAGTGGGAGACCAATTCTTTACCGAGTGCTCCACGAGAAATATATAAAGGTATGTTTTATATACGAGTTTTTGTCAATTGTATCTACCTAACCTTATTATTGTGTTAAATCTAATATTAGGTATGTACTTACTATAATGACAGATTATTAGATATTGAACAAGTCTGAACACAGAATGACTTTGCATTCTCTTCGGCATTTTTACTGTTGAACGAATCGGACAATGTTCGGCCATCTTCAGGTTATTTTGTATTATTTTTACTTGATCTCCGCACAGTGGTTAGTTACTCTCCACTTGGTCCATTATGAACTACAAAATATAATCCTACCTTTTAAAATTCTATTCTAGTCAGATATTTGACGATGTGATTATGCCAGATTTCATGACTTTACTTAATTACATAAGAAAACATGACACATGTACTTACATAACTATCTTCTAATTCCAATATCGCGTCAGCAGGGCTACTCTTGACAAAACTAAACACGATCTTAATTTAGTCTTGATCTTGATCATACGACGCACGAAGTGACTATTGGCCAAAAATACATGCAAACCGGTCGCGCGTTAGCGGTAGCGCGATGTTTTTGACCATAGTCCCTTCGTGCGTCGTATGATCAAGATCAAGACTAGATTAAGATCGTGTTTAGTTTTGTCAAGAGTAACCCTGCAGGTCACCCTAAAGTTGAAAGTTTTGCGCACATATTGAAATATACGATTAAGTTTAATTATCATTGAGGCTTTGCATTTTGTAAATGTAGGATCTCATTTAAAATTTACACATTAGGTATACACATTATTAAAACTTTCTAAATAAACGTTATTTAAATGACATCATATTTATGGGGGAAAAAAACATCATAATTTCTTGCCGTGAGATTACAGAAATTTTAAATGAAAACAATTTTAATATTGCACAATGACATACATAATGAAACACTCTTTTCTTGAAATTTAGCGATTTTTGTATTTATTATGAATTATTATTTTTGTTAATCAAATAAACGTAGTACAATAATGCTAAAGCCTTCACATAATTAAATTTCAGTTATTTATAGCGTTGAACACAATATCAATACAGCCCGAATCATAAAGATGAATTTCATATTGTAAAAGACTTAAAAGACTCGATTGCTTGAATCATTCATTTATTAGGCTGTGGCTTTTGTAAAAATACATTAACTTCTTTGTTGTAAAGAAATTCATCCAATTTCGCATTTTCGACTCATCATCAAAGATTTCCACCTATTTTTTATGCAATCTCATTGCTGTTTAATTTATTTTGTTTCTACTAATGCCTTTCAATTTGTCACCTGTGAAAAAGTTCTAGTTAGTACAATCGACCAACACTCGATTTTCTAAGATTTTCTGATTGTAATCTGCGATTTTTATGTTAGGAACATCTGCTTATACAAAAATCTATTTAAAATCAAAGTGTTTCTGCGGCATAATGACAAGATTGCTACTTTTTGTCACGCTAAAAACCAGTAATGATGTCGTCGCTACTTTTTTTAATGACATTTGAAGTGGTCTCGGTACATGGCTGACGGAATCATGTCTTTGTTAAATCTGTAATATATAATATAATGTTAATATGAATATTACTTGACTTTACTTACTACATTATTCTACTTGTAATAGCTACATCGTATTGTATGTAGTATAAAACCTATTACAAAAAAATTATACTATAATAATTATTATCAACTATTGACAGATCTACTATAATTATATATAATTAGTCGTATCATAACTATTCGTGCAGCACGCGGCAAAGACTTGGTGCCTCACTTTTTTCCGTAAGTTTGAGTGTCCTGTAAAAGTCAAGTGTTCAATTAAATAAACATAATATTCTTCAATTTTAATAAATAAAATATAAAAATATATTATTGAACACTGTTTAATCTCCACTATGTTAGGTTGAATACCGAACGTTTTCGCCTATACTTGTAGGCATCTTCAGGGAAACCGTTATATTTTATTTATTAAAATTAAAAATGGATTCCACAGCGTAAACACAAAAACTCTTGAATTATAATATTCTTCATCTTAAGCAGTCAGCTCAACATCTTGCATGTTTATTACATACAGCTGATCTGCTGGCTACCCCGCTTTTGGGATATGCCGTGATGA
Organism: Athripsodes cinereus; assembly: GCA_947579605.1. Taxonomy (NCBI): domain Eukaryota; kingdom Metazoa; phylum Arthropoda; class Insecta; order Trichoptera; family Leptoceridae; genus Athripsodes; species Athripsodes cinereus. Next base: position 14,511,479 of record OX388305.1, read on the forward strand.
TATTGTAATACAATATTAGTAGATACATAGACGGATATTTCCACATAACGTAGAGACTTATTTAACGTTATTTTTAATTCTTAATTCGTAATTCTTGTTTATTTCTTCATTATTTCTTCACTATTTTCAAACACAACTAGTGTTATATTATAAATTGCTTTGATCTCGTTATTTGCATCATACAAGTGCATCCAATCATTTAATTTTTATCAACTAAATACTGAGTTTGTTAATTTAATTTATGGTTTAAGTAATACCTACTATATAACACCTTCAAGATGGTCTCATTAGTTCTATATTAGATAGGTATGTTTATGTAAAGATGTGTTGTGTATAGGTAATATTTATTATGGCGAGTTATAAAGTTTATTGCTTAGATTTACTTTAAGCCATTCGGGTCGTTTAACTTCTCATATTGGTGCATCAGGGCTGGTTTTAAGACGACACTTGTGTAAACAATTGCATAAATCTTAGATTTTATGGAAGATTTCGTGATGATATAGATGTAGAAATGGAATACAGATGTTTATAGGTAATATTTATATTTATTTATACTTTTACGAAGAACGGAACGGACGGAAGAACAGTGCTCTTTTTGGCCAACTATTATTGGGCATTCTCAGAACATGACCCAGCCAGGACCATGAATTGTGTAACTGATATTTTTGTATGCAGTGATTTGTACTATAACAAATCTCTGTTTATATGATATTGTTTTGATTTGTAATATTGTAACCAATGTACAGTGAAGAATAAAATAAATAAGGTTCTGCATTTCAGCTAATGCGAATGAAAATAACAACTGTGAGACTATTTATATTTTTACTTCATGTTAGACAAATCACACATTTTTTACTAAATCTTATGCGCTTTTATTTGTATACATACAACGCGCAGCACTAATGGGTAACATCTTATACCGGTCCCGCATCCTCTCAACATTGCTGCACTTGCCGTTGAGTGGTTGTGGTGGCTGGTGAATGTAGAAGTGGGGGTAGAGCCAGTGGAAGGAGATGTGAGAGTGAGAGGTGGCAGCCTGTTGTGGCGGGGAGCCGGAAGCCGCGCACTGAACCGGAACCATAGAATATTGTTCACACGGCGAAGTCTAGAGACAAACCAGCGTTATATTTATAAAATATCTACAATATTAAACCAACTCTCAGTGATGCCAACACCATCTTATATATCATCTATACATCTACAAATTTTACTTTAAAATGTATAGCTTATATCGGACATTAACAAAACTTCAAAAGTTCATCCTCATATAGCTAATTATCTATCCCCTCATATCATGTTTCTTGTTGGGTAGATGGAGTTATCATATGATTCTAAAACGTCTACGTCCTCTTGAACCCATTGTTTATGATAATCTAATTTGTACACATGTAGGTAAACTTACTTTTTAATGAAGAATTTTAATAATCAAATCAAAAACAATTAATATTTTCAAATGCCTGCAATACAGATAAGAATTTGAATTAATATTTCAGCATGATTTTGATGCCCATGTCATCAAAGTCATGCTGAAATAAGTTAAAGGTTTTTTTTTATTTTGATTTCCATTTTCTGATCTATGAATAATTATTATCTTCTTGCATAACGTTAGAATGAATGTAAAAGGGATTCGTGATATTATTGATACTATTTCAAATGATATTTATAAATACTGAATTAAAAAATGTACCATACAAAATAAGTATGCTTTCTTATTTAGATTTGAGGTGAATGGAAAATAATAAATACTATGTATGTAATCAATGTTTTTGTTAATACATACGAAGACACGTTTATGATATCTCGTAATCATAAAAATGGTCTAAAATTATAGGCACATTTTATGGATATTGTAAAGTATTAAACAGTCAATACCATGAACCCAGTATCGTGAGAAATCGGAAATGTTAAGACAACAACTGACTGAACAAATTACTGTTTGTCTTTATTCAGAACGGCTTGTGTTAATATCATAATTAGAGAAAACTATAAGCTCTTGTAACATTATCAATATGAACTAGCCAACAAGCTCTGCATATTTATTCATTGATATTTTACAGTCTACGCCTTTTACATGTTGCAAAATAAGACACATTTTTTTTTTTTTTCTTCTTAGGCCACTCAGGTAATCTATTATAGTTATAATACCAGGTCGAAACACAAAATTAGACCAATTGAACACAGGCTCTCTAAAGTAGATCGAAGCTTTTTGTGTCTTAGTGTAAGACTGTATAACAAACTCCCAGACACAATAAAATGTGATGATGTATTGGTCTTCCGGAGAGAAGTGAAATCGTATCTAGTTAATAAATCATTTTACACGATTGACGAAATGTTAAATGGATAAAAATGTTTATGTTTTATGCCTTGTACCTTTTTATAATTTTATTATATCTATGTTTGACGCTGTAGATCCAAACCCTTTACATTTGCGACTACATATTATATTTTACTCATTTAATTATTTTTCTCACTTGACGAAATCCTAATGGTTGGATATATTTTATGTTTTGTGTGATCGTTGCTTAATTTTGATTGACTTGTTTTTTGATATAATGTTTGTAATATTCATTAATTATTATATTCTACATTTGACGAGTCTAAGTGTCCGCAATATAAGGACCTAAGGACGATATGAAAAAATATAAAAAATATAATATAAAATATAGGACGAAGACCTCTTGCAACCGTCTTCATATTGTCTGAATTTCCAATTTACTCTAACGTATCCACCTAGATCATATTTTCACTTTTCAGGTTGGATTTATTAGTGTTCGAAATAAATAAACGATGAAGAATGTGCTTACCGGAACATCTTAGGCAAAAAGAGAATCAAGAGGTGAAATCGATCCAATTACGTGGTCTTAAGATGAATAAAATTGGTAGAAATCAAATGGATCTAAATATTACATGGAACTAAGGCATTTAGAAAAGAAGAATTCTTGATTTAATTAATATTTTTTGCCATTTCGTGAGTTAATACCTTTTGTATGGGAAAGTAGGACAATTTATGAACTTTGTAGTTAGAAAAAAGAATAGAAAAAATATATACTTCATCTCATAACAGGTTGAAATAAATTTTATTTAATTTGAACGGTACTTTGAAATTCATTTATGTAATATTATATTTTTTAATAAACGTACATAATATCCATAGGTAGCAGGTACTTTTGTATATTTAATTTTAATATTCTTATATTAATATACATAATAATGTGTAGCACGCGAAGAAAGTCAACCTCCCGTGAAACAACTTGTTTTCATGTTTACCTCAAACGCCTCTGCAAGGATGGGTTAAGTATGATTTTTATTCGTATAATAATATAATAATAACGTTGAAAAATGATTACTTACAATGTTTCTTTGGACAGTTGGAATACTGGTATGGACACACTGGATGAAGAAAGAGCAATTAATAAAGAAAAAAAGAGTCGTTATCGTTTTAAGCAGGCATAAGCAATACATTAATTAGTTAGGTACATGTACTCTATTCTATTCTACTTTCAAAGGCCATCCACTCGTTTACGAGTGATCAGGGCCACTATAGCTTCAATTTGTAAAAAACTTCAACAGCAAATATTATTCAGTAAATTCATTATTATTTTCAAATTAAAAAAGATACACGAATCAATAGCAATATTACTTATGTTCATATATGTATAGACGAAACAAATATTATTACAGTAAGTATATTATTGTATTTAGTATCTAATATTAATTATATTATACGGTTTCATTATTATTGGGATTGTGTACAGTAAACCTACGAAGGTACCTATTACTCATCCACAGTAGGAGAGTTTGCAACAATAATATTTTATTATGTTATGCAACACATTACTGTGAGGGTGGGTTGATAAATAGTGATAGTTTATTAAATATTTTTATTGTTTGATTTTAAGAACTTAACCATTATATTGTTTATTTCTGAAGAATTTTGGGCAAGCAAGTTTAAGATATTGATAGGAAATGTGTCAATTTCGTCTGCAATCGTCTGCATAAATTCTTCTCTGTCATATAAAGGACACTCAAAGAATATGTAGTCCAAGGTTTCCGCATTGGTTTCACATTCGCACATGGGAGAAGGGATAATGTCCATCCTTGACAGGTGGGAAGCCACAACACAATGACCAATTCTCATCCTACAGATGAGAGAAACCGTCAGTTTGGAAAGATAGATACTTATATCACAATTATTTTTTCGTTTCAGCTTAACTGATGAAATGTGCGAAATATATTATATTTTCATGTCATGGTGAAGATGACCTGCAATTTTACGATACGCTGACTACCCGAGCCTTGGGAGATGTCGCGATGGTAAAATCTATATTTTCTTTTACACTTCTGGTAGACACCTTCTTTTTTACCTTAACTAGTCATTCAACCACTTTTATACGCCTCGTTTCTCAAGTAATAATCAAATAAGTAATCAATTGAACTTTATATTCTTATAGAAAAATATATTATTTAATCCGTCTAGCTTTTTTTTCAAATAGTTACCTTAGTTACTTACCTAATAATTAGTTGTTGTATGAGGAATCCATAAAGCATAATACTAAACATTTTTAAGGAATCATATTATAAAAGCAACCAGTTTAATAGAAAAGGGTGGTAATTATGCAAGCGTTTAATGTAACATGTTCATAACCATAACCAAACAAGAACAAAACTTATAATTATGAATTTCCTTCATCCTTCTTCTCACACTATAATTAATAAATATTTATTAAATATTAAAAGTACTATCTTTGTAAACGTTTCTTTGAAGTACACAATGCTTGTTTAATATTTCCCCTCTCCTTGAAGTCTCAGAACAGAAAAAACTTTCCTGAATAAATTAAATCAAGTGTATCTACACATGATTTAATTTATTATTGTACATAATTGAAAAAGTGATTAATTTTAACTAGATTTCACTACCTTAATGCAGAACTAGCCTAAGTTAAAATTTTGGTCAAACTGAGTTAAGTATTAAGAAATAAGGAATTATAATAATAGATACGAGATAATTTGATGAATGAGAGTTATTAGATTCCTTAATAATAAATCATGTCAAAAAATGCTTTAGATATTTGATTTTTTTTTCATTTTAAAAACAAAGCTTTGAACTGCTCCTTTGAAAAATCACCCCAAAACACTTAAGCTAGTTCTGCATTAAAGTAGGGATTTTAATTATGATACAGTTGTAGACAACATAAGCAAGCATTTATAAATAAAAATATTTTGTTTCTAACCCACACTTACTTAAGGACGAATGATTATAATTCTATAAATTTTCTACTAGATTCATTTATATGATGTACGAGTATTATTATTATATTACAAGCTTTTGTAACCCGGCATTGCTCGGGTTTAAATAAACAGAAACCGTGCAAATACATGGGTTAAAATTGGTATTTTTAGTTTGTAGTACCTACATAAATCTTCAAGTGATTTGCCATGAAAAGTAAAGAAAAATATTAAGTACCGAGGTACTTTTGTATTTATTTATACAAAAAATCAATTAACATTGTTTATGGATTTTTTACATATTACTCTATTCTTATTCTACAGTATGGATTTCTATGGTCTCATAATATCCTCCATTATGAAAATAGCTCAAAATGTCAAAAATATGCAATTTTTATTCTCATAATTCAGGATTTTTTGCCATTAGCAATCACAATGTTTCATTATGTAAACAGTCCCTAATTATTTAGTTTCAGTATTGTTTTATTTATTGTTACGTCCATTTTGAAATTAATTCAATACAATGAAAAATGTTTGACTATAAATATTGGATTTTCATACATTCGCTTGGCAATTTTGTCAAGCGAATGTATGGGAATCTCATTAAAATTGTAATATCTTTATCAATACATAAGATATTTAAAATGTTTTTAGCCTTAAACCTGCCCAGCAGATGAGACCTCGTAAAGAGTGTATTATTTTACTTCTGTCTTTCCTTATTTCAGAGTCCATTGAGGACATACGCACATACGAACCGACTCAAATATTTATGTGTGGATTGTTGATAAATTTCAAATTATTACTCACAGGAAATGTACCTACCTATATTTTACATCACTGCAAGACCGAATATATCACCGAGGAATGTTTACTCCCAATAAAATCTTAAAAACATCTTTAAAAATCTCAATATTTATTTATTTTTGTGTCCAAGAAAGGATTTTTTTCAATTTCATTATGGAATTCTTCTACCTTAACACCGATACATATGTAGGTACCTACTGTGCATTGAATATGTTCGAGATTATTGCACTGCATACCTAACAAAAACCTACCTATATTTTTTTAGTCCAATACAATACATTGGCGAATTACATCATTTTTATTATCATTTATTTACCTTTCGCTGTAAATTTTCTTCAATCAATAATTTTCCGGTTGAAAATCTCACGAATCTTATTGTAATCGAGAAATGTCTATACCGCATCAATCAATGATCAATAGGTAAACATCAGTTCAGGTCACGAATTAATTATCACGATGGACGGTATAACTGTACCGTGTACCTACTTACCATAATTATATTGAAATATCTAAGAAATAAGATGTCATTACAAATTTTTTTTTTTTTTTAAAAAAGATATAAGTATCTGGGTTTTTGTTATAAACCCAAATACAACCTTATACACCTTTCACAGTAAGCTACTAAAAGCTTGTCTCGTGAAAGGGGAGTTTAATATAGGAATAAGCAGAGGTACCGTCACAAAACCATCAATTATTTAAATATGTGATAATATAGCAAAAATTGATATGTAGGAATTTTATAAAATCAGATTTTTCAGTTGATATATTCCTTCATATATTTTTTTTTATTTTAGGTATCCTTATTAACAAAGAAATAAAAATTAGATATAATTACTTAATTTTTATTTTATTTTATTTTATTTTTATTTTTCATTTACATGGTACACAACAGATGAAAGACATATAAATATAACATGTAAGCGACAAAAACATTCCAATAGTCTTACATCCAAACAGTGCACACTTCAGCAATAACACACAAAACTATCATAGAAAATCTTACTCACATTCATTCACAATACATCCATTCACCCAATTTCGCACACATAATACATTCATTCGCACAAACACATTCACACTTCGTAAATGTATGCAATAACAATTGTACATTCTACCCTGCAAATTGAAAGAATTTTGTATGAATATTAAGTCACGTTAAACACAATCAGAGGATGAGATTATATCAAAAAAGCGATTTCTTTTTAAAAGCAACCAGACTTGGTATATGGTATAGGGTAACCAATACCTTCTTTGTAAAATTTGCATCCTTTAAAAATGTTCTTGGACAATTGAATTATGTGCACCTAAGTAATACTTATTGCCTGATGATGAAAATGTTTAGAAATTTTGTTTTTGAAACTTGCTAATAAATTTATAGACTTTCTTCAACCGATAACAATAACATATTTGCGATTTCAGAGCCACGTATGTAGTAAATATTTATAAACCTGGGTACATTTCCAGCAATAAAGGGATGCCCTTTAAAAGCAGAAAAAAAGATTTATTACACCTCAATAAGTTTCTTGACTGATTGAAAATGGTTTATAGGTACAAACACCTACTCGCTACACACTGTATTATGGTGGAATGAGAAATGATGCATTGATTGGGATATTTATGAATCTTCCAATAATAATATATACACTGTGAAACGTTTTGAAAAAAATACATATATATCTATATTCACACACATATATAGATATTTGTCTGTATGTTTAGTTGTTTTAATGCAAACACGTATACGAGTATACTACTATGTGTTTGGTGAAATAAAAAAGTCTGGGTGGTGATATCCTACTTGAAAAAAATTGTTTTCGTTTAATATAAGTACTTCTTCCATTTAAGCCACTATTATAATTTGGTTTGAACTTTGATGTTTATTTAATCTACACATCGTATTTTTTTTAAATTTAATTTGTCTGCTAAAATTTTACGTAACCGTAACTCTTACAAATATTTTCATTGTTTAAATCCAAGTAGTAATTTTACTTAAGTTCACTCAGTGGCGGATTCAGGAAAAAACTCAAGGGGGCAGGCGCAAAAATTATACACATATACAAGACAATGCCATTTTATTGAAACTGATTATACCCATATACAAGACCTCGTCAATAGCCCTCCCAACCCCCCCTCCCGTGCCCCCCATTTGTATCCGCCACTGAGTTCACTTGTTATAGTTTTAACAATTTAAACTTAAAGCGAAAACTTTGATTTTGTGTTGAAAGAAGTGGTAAACATTATTAAACAAATAACGTAGTTTTCAAAGAAAATTTAGTATAGGTAATCAATTTACAGTAAATAATAAACAATCTATTAAAATGACCTAATTAGACATTTATAAGAGTTTGAAAACGAATCCCAGCTCACTATAATAAAGTTACTCTGTAGTAAAACTCTAAATCATTTTATAACTTGTCTTTGATTTATTGTTTGCCATCATTTTTTCAAACACCGTTTATATTTTGTGATATGCTTAATACATCAGGCATACCATGTGGGTATGTAAAAATACACAAAAAGCTTAAATGTCATAAATTTTCAATCTATCTCATCGATTATTTACACGACAATATAAATTAGCCATCTTTAAAGATATTTTGGAATACTATATATTATTGCAAATAGTTGAACTCAATGTTGATCGCACCATTAAAAAAATTACGACATTAATTTGAAGAAAAAAATCTAAAATATTATGTAAAACTTTTCAATTCTTGTGATTATTATTTTTTTGCATTAGGTACAAGAGAAAAGTTGATTATTATGTTTCAGTAAAAGGCCTATTTATTCTAGCGATCGCGTGTATGCGACACATCAAGGTTATTTATATTTTTGGTACAGGTATGGAGTAGACAACTTGCATGCTTATAATTGTGCAGTTAATCTGCTGGCTACCCCAACTGATAGATAGATAGATATTAACGTTTCCTCTACTTATTCGTTTACCTTTATACGTTTTCTCTGGAGCACAGTGTAAAGGCAGTTAGATTAACACAGCAATATTGTTCTCGTGTACACTTTATTAGAAAGCATTCAACAGAAATAGGTAATCATTTTGTTACCGTAATAGCAGTAGGCAGAACATTAGTGATCCACATTCTTTTACCAAATATTATTATTATTATTAACGTTAAATTATCTATTATTGTGCCTATGCATGTATGTATGTACTGTACACCTCACAAAGATGAGTAATTTCGTTTGGAATTAGATGTCAAATCTTGATTAGGTACTTAGCTATCAGGTGGGTACATCCGATGTGTTTTTATATGGGGTGACCATATTTCTTCGTTGCTTGATTTTTTTAAAGTACATAGTAGTAGTAATTAATTGAATATAAAAAAACATCGTCTCTCGTATATCGCAAAGAATTTGGGATTCTCCTTTTTTTCAATATCTTTAGTACGTAAACAAAAAAATGTTAGACGTGTATGACATGAAGTTGTGTTCATTATATAACTAGTTATACAACCACCTGCAACAGAACCAAGTTTACTTTAGATTTCAGATTACTAGAGTGTACAAATTTACTACAGTCCATGAAAAAAAATCTTCTGAGTAGTCTTAAGAATTAATTCTAAAAAAAAATTAGGTATTCGTTATCAATTTTATCGGTATCCATAGTATGTGTAAGACATTGAATAATTTAAATTCAATAGCGAAGCATTCCTAAAAGACTTGCTTTTTTTATTACACAGATATTTTTTTCTCACGTGAAATAATTCCCCTGATTACCTACTCATCTTGTAGAAAATTTATTGGTAACAACCAACCATAAGCTATGAAATAGTTGCAATATTATGGTATTTATGTCTATATTTTATTAATATTCCAAAAAGCTATTATAAATAATGGTCACACAACTCAGTAATCTTCCGTAAAGAGCTTTTTAATTTGTCTCCAGGAGTTCTCACGCCTTCAGGCATTGTAGTCCACCTCACTGTACATAAATACTTATATTATAGTACAACCTACACATATACACATCATTATAGATAAACTTAGATTATATGTCTTTACATCTAGATTACAACCTACAAGTTGGTACTACGAAGGTACAAGATTCCAATGTTATAAATGTACATTAATCTAGCTTTATTCACACAGTAGTACTACATACTTACCAGTAATATATCATTACAAGACTTCCATCAAAGAATTGACTTCAACAATGATAATACACATTAGGTACTTTATACGAAACTTGTAATAGTACCCAATGTTCAATTCTGTATACCTTTTGTTGTTGTCCAGTTCAGCCACCTTTTGTTTCGCCACCATCTAGTTACTCCTTGAAAATATTACACAAAATAGAACATTTTCGTTGTCGCGTAAATGAGTGCCGTGTCCTTGATTTGCACTTGACATTATCAAAATCAATAAGGTGTGTAAAATGATGTTGTTTACGTTCATACATTTCTCTTGCAGCCGATAACATAAAAATTCGAAGAACCATTTAAAGAAAATTATCATTTATAAAAATACTTCACATTAAAGAACCTTTATCGTTATTTTTATGTAACCACATTTATATATCTTATAATTTATCCACAGAATTCATTAAATTATGACCTCATGATGACACTTTTTTCAATTAAAATATCAAAGTGGAGCAACTGGTAAAGAATTGGTCTCTCAATCTTCTCCCCTAATTTCTCGAGTGTCCTGTAAAAAGCAGGTGTTCGATAAAAATTAAGACATTTTACATATTAAATTCAGCAATGAGGTTTGCCATCCATCCTGAATGGCATGATTTTATATTGGCACGGAGAGGACAGCTTGCATGTTTGTTAAATGCAGCTTGTTTGCTGGCTACCCTACTTATGGTATAGTAGTAGTATTTTGTGAACTTCAAGGGCGAAGAAAAGACATTGATTTTGGCAAGAAATACTCCTACATAAAATAATTTATCTGGTATACGAGTAGGTATATCGGTATGGTGGTCTTCTTGTCCCATATTTTTACTGTTCTATCATTGTTTACTGGTACTGTTGTATGGTCACATTTGGCAAATGATTATAAACCTACCTAAGCCGAGAGATACGAATAGGTATAAAATGTATCGATATAATTATGTTTTATAAAAATGCGGCCGGCCAGCAGCGTTTATATTCAAATAATAATTGCACAAACTGTAATTTAGCATCGTTATGAATAATTGGATTAGTTATGGTGCCATATGATCGCTTCAAAAATAGACATTGGCAAACAACAAAACAATATTAATTATTGAATTATCTTAACCCTCAAATGGTTTCGCGGGGTCCAAAAATACCCCACCGACCATACTTTTGGTTACCACTCCCACCTGTTTCAAGCTAGGGCGTCAACACTCCATGTATTCTCAGTATTTGTTATGAACTTACTGTGCACGAATTTGTGTGGCGAAGCGGTCTTTGGATTCTGACCTACGAGGGTGCTGGGGTCTTAAAGTACCCCACGAATCCGTTTATGATTGTCGTTTTTTTTTGTAGATATTTTTGTTTTTGATTATGTTTCATAATTAACAACTAAAATGTCTGGATGAATGACAGAACAAGCTATTTTTTTTACGCGGTGGCAGAATTGCCATCCACACTTCTCAGCATTATACAACCAGATAAGTCTCCATATGATCAGTCATGGTCACACAAAAACTTAACAGTCTAATGCCAATTCACCTATCCAGATATACAGGATATCAAAGGATTAGGCTCAAAACGCGGGATCAAAATACCAGCATTGTGCCTGAAATATCTGTGTTCAAAAACTTTTTTACAATATTACAAGTGTTTATTATAATAGATTTTTGAATTTTAATATACAAATTAACCGGTAAATCTAATTTTTGTAAATTATTTATTATAGATTTCGGAGTTACCCCTGTAGCTGACATGACTAAAGGTATTATATAAATGGATCTAGAATGCCAAATATTTTTTATTTCTCCTGCTAGTTCTGTATATTTACGTATTTTTTCTGCGACGGTTGTTTGTATATTATGTGTATTTGGAACAGCGATGTCTATTAGGTACGTTATTTTATTACGTTTATCATGTAATACTAAATCGGGTCTATTATGATGTATTTGTCTATCTGTTATTATGGTTTTATCATAATAGAGCATGTAATTTTGATTTTCTAAAACCGGTTCCGGGTTGTATTTATAATAAGGTATTACTATTTGTGAGTTTAAAAGATTATGTTTAATTGCTAAATTTTGATGTATTATTTTTGCGACATGATTATGTCTATTGGTATACTCAGTTTGAGCGAGAGTGGAACAACCCGAAACTATGTGTTGAATTGTTTCCGGTTTGGCCAGACATTTCCTACACGAATCATCAATTATATTTTGATTTTTTATGATATATTTTTGATAATTTTTTGTATTTATTACCTGATCTTGAATTGCTAGCATAAAACCCTCGGTTTCCCCATACAGTTCCCCAATGGTCAACCACCTGTTTGACGCATATTTGTCAACATAAGATTGGTTGAGATCATTGAGGTGTCTAGCACGAAGTTCCTTCCTACCCCAAGATTCTAACAAAATATTTAAATAGTTTATTCGCGGACCTACTGTTTCGTCATTTAAATTTAAAGGTGTATGATTTTTATCGGCCTGTATTATTATTTTATGTAGTATAGAATTATTTTGTTTGTTTTTAAAAAATGTTTTAAGGGATTCTATTTGATTATTATGTAAAGAGGAAATGTTAACAATTCCTCTTCCTCCTATACTCCTAGGCAGAACCAACCTTTCTTTTCTTTATTATTATTATTGGACAATATTAAAGTGTCGTTTACGTGCCGAAGCACCTCAAGGACACTGTACAATTCATAAATTCTAGGACATTACATCCAGAACATTATATTAGAAGCTAGATTGCAGATAATGAGCAATCAAATTTTGAAGAAATGGATCAAAATTTTGGAAACGACAGTGATATTACTGATGCGGAGACTAAAATTAGCAATCATGATTTCAGGAACGAGCAAGAGGTAAACGAAGATCCTGAATAGAATAATTTCATGATTTCTAAAACCAATTAATGCTTTGTAAGTCATTATAATAGTAAAAACCGTTATAAATGGTCTCAAACCGCTCCGGCCCAGCAATAATTGGTTCTACTTCATTGAGTTAGTTAATGTGTTTTAAAGAAAGAAATGTAAGTCACGTGAAAACACTTGGCACAAACAAATGAGACACCTCCAGAGGTTTTATCTAAAAGAAACAGGCCTGTAGAACCTTTTATAATTGGATTTACCTCAGACAAAAAAATTACTACTTATGTACCAAAACAAAGCAAGTCAGTGATTTTAGTCAAATCAATGCGCCATGATGCCTTGACTAAATCGACAAAAACGTGCTCTGTTTGTAAAAATTTTTTTTGCAAAGCACATTCCAAAAACAAATAATTATGTAATTGCTGTGTAAATTAATATTTCAAGTACAAAAATTGAAATTTTAGCTCAACATAGGTACTCCTAAAAAATCAATTTTTGAAGAAATTAAATGTTGTAAATAATCCATCCAAAAGTGGTTGTCAGTTTTTTTATGGTCAGATTGAATACCTTTCTATTTTTATTTAAACCATATTGTTTAGTATTAAAATGGCCAATGTTAAAAAAACCTTTTTTGAAAACCCAAAAACATGAGACTGATTTTATAAACTGCTTATTTTTTTTTATTCACTTAATTCATTACAATAAAATCCAACATTAAAACAAAAATAACTTAAAGTTTTGTGTAATAAAAAAAAGTATTCACATATTCACAAAATTCGATACTTTTTTGTATTTTACATGTTGGAGTACGAAAATACCCCACGAAGACTTTTACGTAATTTGAAATAGCGAATCCGTTTAAGGGTTAAAATGCTTTGGTTTACCAGAAACAGAATTTAAAGACGATATTCCACTTTATTGTTGAGTATCCTATTCGCCTTGTGTCCTTCTTCTTTCTGTGCCATGTCAGGTCCTCCCTACGTTGGCGATCACACCGACGTAAACCTCCCTGTTCTGTGCTGCTCTGAGCAGGTCATCCACTGTCCGGATTCCGGTCCACTCTCTAATGTTGCGCAGCCAGGCCATCTGCTTTCTGCCAACTCCCCGTCTTCCCGCTATATTGTGTCTTGTGTCCTTAACTTCATTTATTCACACCATCACTGCGTCTCGCACTAATAATATGATATGCCAACTATCTATTCGTAATAAACATACAAATCATCCTCTTCATATAAAAATAATAAAACATTCAAGACAGGTGGCAAACCTCAACGCTGAATTGAAGATGCTAAATGTCGCATACTATTTTGTAAGTACCTGCCTTTACTGGAACTTGGAATATTCAAAGTGATTCAACAATTTTATTGTCAATACGGTTATTGCAAAACTGTAAATTATCTAAAAATAACATACCTACCTGCTTACCTATTACTCATCACGTTCGTCATTGGTTTTAAAAAAAATGTATATTAAGTAAAAAAATATATTGGAATAAACGAATAATATCCACCTTAACTTTATCACTGTTATCGGATCAAGATAAAAAAATATTTTCATAAGATTAAAAAAGTAGGTACGGTGAGTGGTCACTAGGTAGACATGTCATCACTGCGAGATTATTTTTTAAATATTAATTTAAAAATCAATAGGTGTGAACTTGCTTTCTGAAACTAACCACTATTTCATCAGATTAAAATGTAAGCTCGAAAAAATAATGTTTCAAATTACTCATCAAAAGAAAACTTTTTGTTTTGTATTTTAGACATAATGTCGCTTGAACAACACTCTGCGAAATACATAAAACAAATGTTTTATCCTACTATTTGAAGGCAATTGCGTCATAAAAATATAAATTATAAAAACATTCGGGTTATTTTTTTTTTAATAAAACTAATCTGTACCAATACAATTATATTTAAATGAATGGCAAAAAACCTATAACTCTTTTTTCCTTTGGTAACTGGATTAATCTTAACGAATTCTTCTAAATCTAATGAATGCAGGAATAAAATCCTCTCTGAAATAGAAAATGAATATCATATTTTATTGTCCTGCGAGAAATCCTACCCAACACTTGTACATATAAACATTATTGTCCCTAAATATGCATACGATACGTATGTATATTACTATATAAACGGTGCGATTATGCGAGTCATCGACCCTGATAGTGAATCTATATGTATACCTATAGGTATATCACTATACATTATGTGCATAATAATATATGAATATAGGTTTAAGTAGGTATATTATATATACCTATTACAATAATCTACCTACAGGTAAACGTAAAAACAATTTTTTACATAATATAAAATTCATACATAATGATTATATTATACATACTACTTACCTATTTATAAAGTGTTACAGACTAAGGGTACCTACTGCTAATATTACAGTTTATATATTATTTTGAGAGATAGAGTTAAATATTAAACAAATAAGAATTTCTATTCAATATATTATTTATTTATATAAAGGCGTATTATTTATTTATTTATTCTTTACGTTGATTAAAAGCAAATTTACACAAAAATACATTCAAATAAAATACATTCATACAATCAATATACCTACAGAGTTTATCGCAGAGACGCAATTTCTTCCAACTAACAGATGTTCAAAATACCTACATAATCAGTAAAAATCAGCAAAATTCACACAAATGATTATTTGTGTACACAAATAATCATCCAGCCATGTACACGATATCTATAGATACATACATTCAATCTCGAACAGACATCACGCAAACACTCACATTCAGATAGATTCTACATTCACACCATTACAATACATTAGATAAAACAAACATAAAATATATCAAAACAAAAAAAAACACTCCAAAAAAAAGAAACAAAATAATAATAATACAATAAAGTTATGACGTTATTCATGCTTATACTTATTGAATATTTAAAACGAGCTATTTATCGATTCATATATAGGTAATCATTATATATCAGTATAATATTATGTTTGTTTGAGATGTGTCGTATACATATACTAGTTAATATTCAACAAATTAATAAACATCTAGTACTAACATTTCAAATTTATTCCCAAGGCTTAATTTTTTTTCTCTAATACATTTTTACGTTAACGTAGTACTTCACGTATTTATTTTGAAACGATAGGAACAGGATAGGTATAACCTAAAAATAAAAGATATCGTATGTGATTTACTATGTGAGATCGGTGTATGTATTCACCGTGTCGGTGTTTGGGCAGTAAAGTTCCACAAAGAAATTTAAAAATTAATTATTTCTTCTACTATACGTTTTATTGTTAAGAGAGACGTCTTTTGTCTTGTTAGGACACAAGATATTGACAACGTCTTTGAGATAAATCCGAATTTCCAGCATTTTTTAGTGTTTACTGGTTTATGCGAATATTCGCTTCATGAAAATTACATTTATCATTTTATAAAATCCAAACATAAATATTTTGTTGGATTCGTATATATGTAGATGTTTTTATGTCCTTAATGTACTCTGAAATTAGGAAAGATCAGAGGCAATATAATATATTTTTATACGAGCTCGCATCTTCTGGGCAGGCTTTAGGCTAAAAACATTACCCGGTAAAGAATTGGTCTCCCACTCTTTTCCATAAGTTTTCGTCCTGTAAAAGGCAGGTGATCGAAAAAGTAAGACATTTTACATCTTAAATTCAGCGGTATGGCTTGCCACCCATGCTGAATGTCTTGGTTTTTTATTGGCATGGAGAAGACAGCTAGCATTTTAATTATATGCAGCTGGTCTGCTGGTTGCCCCACTTGTGGGACATGCCGTGATGTTATATTAGTGGTAGTAGTGATAAAGGATGCAGACCATCCATTCTTTAATGTATCTTTTAGGACTACATGGAGAGAGTATCTTGGTGACAATTTTTGCTTTTCTTTTAATTTCCCTGCAAAACACCCTAATACCTTTGTAGATACTACAAACTGAAAATATCTATTCGAATGTGGGCAATTATACTATTATATTTGACTAGGTACCAACAATTTTTCCCTTAAAATGGGATATTTACCCGTTTGTTTTTTGGTTATATAAGTATGACCATTTGGAATGTCAAACCTCAAATTTTTACATTAAGATGAGATTTTAGTACCTACTTACTTTTTCCATAGCTTAATTTTTACATTAAGTTGAGATTTTAGTACCTACTTACTTTTTCCATGTAATTACCTACCAATTTTTATTACTGAAATATGGGCATGTGGGGTGTCTAACTTCAAAATAATTCGTTGGGAAGAAGGTTTTAACACTTCTTCGATGTAAGTACGAACTATTTTATTGTTTTTTTTTTTGCTTTTGTATGGGCAAGTAGGGTGTCAAACTTCAAGAGTTTTCATTAGAAAGAGCTTTTTATTGTTTTTTTTCCACCTAAGCGCTTACTATAATAGTATTCATCTGTGGTACCTATCCGTCAATCATTTGAAGTTTACCATAGTATGAGGAGTACATAGAATTTACTTACTTACTTAATTGAAACAAAATTATAAGAAACGGCTATGTAGGTAACAAGATAAAATAAGATTGACTTAATACAATAACTTATACATATAAAAAAAAATGTTGAACAAATCTTTCCACTTTTGATATATCAGTGTGCGCGTGTACAAGATACCTCCGTAATATTGTCCAACAATTTGATAGATTCATAACAGCAGTTTTAGTACTATGTTAATTCTGAAAAATACAATACAATAAGAGTGTATACATAATATTGTAACACAATACTAAATAATATCCAAAATAGAATCATACCTATTGAATATGCATCTTCAAATTATACATGGATTTATGCCTAACTTGTTATATCTGTGAACTCTGTGTTTTCATAATTTGGTAGAAACGATTAATTGTTTACCCAAATTTATGCTCTGAACAAATTTTAATGTTGATTTTTTAATACAATTTACGCTATTTTTTAGGCATACCTACCTACATGATTCAAAGCAATGTACAAGGAAATTAATACATAAAATAACTGAGATTCGCATTTTTTATCATATTTTTTTTTGAAAAGCATGTTTGTTAAATAATTAATGTACAATATGTCAAAGCATGAATTCATATTCATATAATTATATCCAATGGATTGGTCTACAACGAGTTTGGATTTTCTTTCACATTCCTCCCTATTCTCAGCCAGTCTCTTCAGCTCTACTTATGAGCCACAGTTCATGTCCCTTTTCAGTTGGTCCATATATAAGCGTCTCTTGGTCGACCTCTGCCATTTGTGCCTTCGGTCCTACCCTCCGCGATGACGATGAGCAATCCTGGGTGCCTGATGTTGTGGGCAAACCAATTAGCTCTTTGTTGGCTGATTCTTTTGAGGAGTTGCCTTTTTTCGCCTACCCTGATTAACACTTATTCGTTTTCGTGTTCCGACCAATGAATCTTCAGCATGCGTCTATAGCACCACATCTCAAGGTGGTCCATACATATGCATATGAGCTTTTATAATGATTTTCTATAAATGCACTTACATCTGAAATAAGAGTTATTAATATTATTATAATCAGTATGTTTCATGATAATACATATATCTTACTTTGATAGCCATAGAAAATCACATCTACATATAATTATAATTATGTAGATATTACCACACTTTTTATGACAGCAACACTTAAAAATTAGTAAATTAAAAGAATATTCATGATGTATCAAATATTACATAGAGTCAATACAGAAGTCAATAACATCCACAAGTAAATTATTTGATATAATTATTAATCTTTGATATCGAAAGGCAATAATATGTGAATATAATGCATAAGATCAAAGACCCCGCTATTCGCCATATGTTAACTAATATCCCATCATTTGATTCGGTCTGTTATATGAATAGTTTTAGTATAGGTACATATACGTATATAGACTTCAAAGCATGCGTAAAACTTTACTACAGAATACAGGTACCATTGAATTAACAAATTCAGTTTCTTTCTTATGTAGAAGTATCTAAATGGTAAGCACTTACAAAAGCCTATTTTGCATTTTGTCTTTTTGAATTTATGGTTGATTTCTATTTGAAAAGGCTCGATTTAAGTATATCTTTATTTTTTTAGCAATAGTAGGTATGTTATCCTATCAACTGTACCAATGCCCTGTAATATTTTTTATTTTCCCACTATTGTGTTCGTTGTTTTGGCCCTTAAAAGGACCTTTTTTCACCGGTTTGGTCGTGAGGTCTTTCGACGTTCGACCGCTTTCCACACTCACAATCAGGGAAAAAGAGATTCCCCTGATTGTGAATGTGGAGATGTGCAGAGTGTGAGACACATAGTGCAGGACTGCCATCTCAAAAAATTTAGCGGGGATCTGCGGGACATCCACGAAGCGGGACCAGAGGCGGTGAGCTGGCTCTCGACACTAGAGCCAAGACTGTAGAGGACACGACGCAGCCCACATGGGTTAAGATTCATCAACACCGAGCCATACGAAAAGTAAGTAAGTAATATTTTTTACACAGTGTGGATGAAATAAAATATTGTAAAATTGAATAGGACATTATAATTAACGTCCGAAGATATGAGGATATAGGATGCGAGGTGGTTCTCTTTTCAATTTTACATTTTTGAGTTTTATTTTGCATACTACTCGTATTTTCAGTCCAATACAAAAAATATTGACACGCAGAACAAAAATTAATGTAGAAAAAATACTCCAAAAACTTCTTTTTTTTTTGTTTTATAGATCCATTTTTCGTTAACAAAACTTATATCTACTTTATTTTTTTATAGTTTATTTTATTTTATACAATGCATTATTTTATTGCTATAGGTCTTACCGTGGTATCCCCGGTAAAAAACGGTATCCCAAGCCGCAAGTTCTTAAGTGGCGTGTGAAAGCAAGTATCCTTTACGAGTACAACCCAAATAAGATATTAAACATATTCAGCTCAGCGAAGATGTATAATATCCATCTTGATTGTCTTAAAATTTATTGGCTTGGTGATGATTTGAATGAAGGGATGATGATTATTTTAATAATTTAATCTAGATGATTAATTCCAAATTAATTCGACCATTTCTGTTATTCAACCTTGTTATTGTTTGTTGGTTCATAATTGATTTATTATGATTATTTTTTTGTCAATTTCATATTAAATTATTGATTTTACATTATCGTCATTTTAAATAGTGTATTAATTTTATTATTGCAACTAATTTTAGTTTACTTTATTATTGCCATTATCATACGATCATTGTTTGCTTTTGTATGTTTATATAGAGCACATTTGGTTAATGTAAGGATATTAAATGACTTTTTTTTTTTTTTTTTTTTTTTTTTTTTTTTTTTTTTTTTTTTTTTTTTTTTTTTTTTTTTTTTTTTTAAAAAAAGATATATCTGGGTTTGTTATAAACCCAAATACAACTTTATACACCTTTCACACACACACACACACTTATTTTATAAATTGCCTTGTAAATTATAAGAATTTATGTTTCAACCGTATGTATCCTTGTGACATCAAAATAAAAAAAAATTGGGGCGTAGACAAGTTTATACCGTGAGAGCGAATTTCTCAAACATAGATTCAACATAATTTTGACCCGTTAAGTTTTTGATTTATATTTGGATTTATGCCGATGGCGATGCGATATTTCTGAATAAATTAAATGAAAGTAAAATGAATACACAAAATTATCTCTTCATCATTACAAGAGATCTGTTGAGAGATAAAGAGGAGGATACACAAAACAATAAATAGACTTCCGCTGGTGAGGCTCATAAAATAAATAAAACCAATATTTGTTGTTGAGAATAATTAGTTATTTTTAAAATATATTGACGGATGTAATCAAATGCCAAATATCTTAAATATGTCAGACGGGTCGTGTTGTCGGAATAACTTGATTTATTATTTATTGCGATGTATATTATTGTCTTGATTTACATTTCACACTATTATTGTTTTATGAATGATCTTAGGCTATATTTATCTGTAAAAATCTCTGTTCAAATGAGCGTTAATTGGAGTAAAAACATTCTGCAATACGTGTTTTATTGTCAATGTAATTTTACAATATTATTGTTTTATGAATGATCTTAGGCTATATTTATCTGTAAAAATCTCTGTTCAAATGAGCGTTAATTGGAGTAAAAACATTCTGCAATACGTGTTTTATTGTCAATGTAATTTTACAATATTATTGTTTTATGAATGATCTTAGGCTATATTTATCTGTAAAAATCTCTGTTCAAATGAGCGTTAATTGGAATAAAAACATTCTGCAATACGTGTTTTATTGTCAATGTAATTTTACAATATTATTGTTTTATGAATGATCTTAGGCTATATTTATCTGTAAAAATCTCTGTACAAATGAGCGTTAATTGGAATAAAAACATTCTGCAATACGTGTTTTATTGTCAATGTAATTTTACAATATTATTGTTTTATGAATGATCTTAGGCTATATTTATCTGTAAAAATCTCTGTACAAATGAGCGTTAATTGGAATAAAAACATTCTGCAATATGTGTTTTATTGTCAATGTAATTTTACAATATTTTTTTGTCCTGAAATTGAAACTACCGATTTAATTATATTAACCATTTTATACTTCATAACTCTTGCAAAAAAATATGAAAGTTTTTTATTTTTTATTTTACGTTCCTTTCATAATTATTATTATAATCTACTCTTCTTGTGACTTTGTATTGGGTTATTGTATCTACATCAATAGTTAGCAGTGTTGGAGTTTCGCTGAGATTTCATCACAAGTTAGTCATGAGTCATGACAAAGTTACGAAATAATGTTTATTGCACGGCAGTAATTTGACTTCGTACTCATTGCTTAGGAACATAGTGGTACTGTAGATAATGTTTAATTACACAGGGGAACAGTGATTTAGTGACCGAAGATTTTTAAACACGTTACGACTAATTTCGCAGTGGAAATTCAAATAATAACTTCATATTATATGTGACTTGATTGATAGGAAAAATGTTCAATTTTTTTCGAGCCATTAAAAGATAGAAATAGCCAATCAAACGGCACCGAATAATTAATCCATCATCGTCCTCAATGCATACTCTTTATGTGATACTCAGAGATAACTTGATTAGAAGCAAGAAAATTTTGCGATTTTGTTATTATCAAGCAAAGACCTTTGTGGAATAGACTATAAATTTAAAGGAAAAATTGATGATGTGGCCAATATGATTTAGTATCAATCAATCTGAAACAAGCATTGGTCCAAAATGTTTCCATTTTTGACTGTTTCAGGTAGGTATATAAGATGTACAATAATTCCTTATTGGGGAGAGAGAGACACCATATTTTTGATACTGTGTTGCTAGTCAATACTAAAAAGGTTTTTCATTTCAAATCTGGTTTTCACAACATTGAATTTGGTTAAAAAATTTGCAATATTTTATTTCAATATTGATTTTTTTTTCAATGTTATACTCTAAAAATCCAAATAGCTTACCTAAAATTTATTGTATGATATCCGGCATAATAAAACCAAAAACAATGTTCACTCGTGTTGTTATTGTTGTCTTTATACTAACGTCTACTTATATTTATATCTATGTATAGGTTCCACTTCTCAACGTTCAATTATGTACATAGTATTGTAGATAGGTATAAGACTATTAGGTACGTTTCGTAATGAGTTGAAATATTCTGAATCATCTTGCTCCGAGACGGTTCTGTCTCTGCTTGACCTATTCAGAGGCGGTTAAAGATAATAATATACCCTTCAATAAAATACATACATTACATATCTCTCTGTATTCCATGGAGGCATTTTTTTCAGTTGGCAAAATCAGTGTATAGCCATCTATATATTTTTATTTCATTTTATCAAATCAGAAATATGCTATATTACAGCAACCTAAGTCAAAACCACAGAATTTCATACAAAACCTAGAACCCCGAGTCCTGTAGGTACATAAGTGAGGCAAAAAAATTAACTTTTGACAGAATGATTGGTAAAAATGTGTGATTTATCATACATTTCTTGGGCTCTTCCTCGCATTTTAACAATGATAATATATAATTTTTACCTCTGTATAAACGTAATTGTTAACTTTTTCTAGATAGCGTTGTCAGCGTTTTACCACACTTCTTTTTGCCAATCAATCTGTCAAAAATGCCGAAAAATGTAACTTCACTTTATTTTAATGAAAATACATCAAGTCTAGGTAGTAATAAATAAAAAATTATGGTCAAAACACACTTTAGCGTTATGTAGTCGTTCGACTATGGATGACTCTGCGAGAAAGTATCAATTTCGTAGCTAAAATACACAAGCTTTTTCATAAAATGTGTTTTGACTACGGTTAGTGATATCAGTTGACATACAAAATTAAATCT
The DNA here is from genome assembly GCA_947579605.1 of Athripsodes cinereus. Lineage (NCBI taxonomy): Eukaryota > Metazoa > Arthropoda > Insecta > Trichoptera > Leptoceridae > Athripsodes > Athripsodes cinereus. Next base: position 14,534,853 of record OX388305.1, read on the forward strand.
TTATAGTATACGTTTATTCCTTTAACGACTTTGACAATTGTTGATCGTAATAAAATTGTCTTCTTCATTCACAGTAGCTGGTGTTTAAAGAAGAAAAAATTCTATATCTTCTAGTGTAACATTGCACTATAAAAGATCATTAATAAAATTAAAACATTGTTTTACTCCACTTCGAGGATTGATGATGACTGCATTGCAGTTGAAAACTTTATAACAAATAAACAATCCTTGTAGTGGAATAAAACAGTCTTTTAATCTTTCAAAGAAATATTCTGTTCTCGTTTCCGTCTTATCAACCTGCCGAACCTGTGGAAAAACGGATTGGTATAAAACATAAAAAAGTAATGGATCTAGTAGTTGTTGTGATATAGGTGGTTATTGGCAGTAGCAATGGTTAGTAACCGCATGAGCAACGGAGCGGAACCAAGTCTTCTCATTGGCCTCAGTCTCAAGTGTAGCGGGCGTTATTGCTGTTACCAGAAAACATTCACTAGGTACAAAATTCATTGGTACATCATTCATTGCATTCGTATTAAAATGCACGTTATACCAGCTGTAAAATTTAAGACCGGCATTGTTGAGGAAGCAATCGACAAATTTAGAAAATAATATACTACAGTTAAATATTTTTTTTGGATCTGTACCACAACGGTACTATCCACAAGTGAAATAGCCAGTAGACTAATTTACGTAAAGTAAAAAAATAAAACTTTCAGGATAAGTGGCATTTCTCATCGCTGAATCGAAATTGACACCTGGCTTTGACAAGACACTTGAAAACAGTAAAATAGGATACCTACATATTACTAAGCGTGAGGAAGAATCTCACTAAAGCCTTTGTGTGGAGCATTTTGTTATATGGGTGCGAGACGTGGACCATCAGCAAGAGGGAAAGCGGACGGTTAGCGGCATTTGAAATGTGGTGCTATAGACGCATGCTGAAGATTCATTGGTCGGAACACGTCGAAAACGAAGAAGAATTAACCAGGGTTGGCGAAAAAAGGCAACTCCTCAAAAGAATCTGCCAACAACGAGCTAATTGGATTGGCCACAACATCAGGCACCCAGGACTGCTCATCGCAATCGCAGAGGGCAGGACCGAAGGCACAAATGGCAGAGGTCGACCGAGAGACGCCTATATGGACCAACTGAAGAGGGACATGAGCTGTGGCTCATATATGGAGTTGAAGAGACTAGCTGATAATAGGGAGGAGTGGAGAAATAAGTCAAAACTCGTTGCAGACCAATCCAATGGATTGTAACTCATTATATATATGTATAAACAATGTATACCTATACATTGACTGGGGCTCCAATTTTCTCGTTACCGTTATAAATGGAAGTCCCCAGACTTCTACGGTATCCGGATGAACGGTGGGTCTCCGTTACCTGTTAACATACAATCACACAAACTTACATATGAACGAAATAGAATACTAACTTAGAATATCTTGATTGTTTTATCAGTGCTATTGCGACGCTATTGGACAGGTAGTGTCTGGTTATATTTCAGAACATTAAATATTTTTAACGCCTATTGAGTAACGATCTTCTAGGTGGATATTATATTAATTTATATATTTTCGTAAGTATATTGTGCCAATCGTTAGTTATATCCCAACATTATGTACATAGGTATGACTCAATTTGATTACTAGAGTATTAATATCAACGCTGGCTATCTTGATCTTTTATCCTAGTACAATATGGAATCCGTTAATTAGTTTGACAATCTAACCTATAATAGTTATGATGGAAAATCTTTGGAATTGTCTCATCATCAGACTAACTTTACGTTAGTTTTGTTATTTATTTATTTTGTTCGTCTTGCACATCATCATACACATAACAAAATCAACAAAGTAGTTTACATAAAAAATAGTGTGATGTTGTGCAGTGGCGAGATTATCACTTTATATAGCAGGGATGCACAGACTTATAGGGAACAGGGGCCACTAGGGACATTATGAGGCAAAGACGGGCCGCTATAAGAAAATCAACACTTAAAGTTTAAATTTCTAGAAATGATCACACATTAAAATTTCCACCCCCCCCCCTCCGTCACCGAATTTTCAAAATGGTATAGGAATTTGAAATATTACAAAAACTCCTCGGTTTTCTTGCAGAGTATTTTCAGCAGTACCTTTTTCTACAATGTACCGGGTATTTGTACCAAATGTTTGTGTCAATACCGGATACTACAAATATTACGTGTTTGAATTTCTACCCCCCCTCCCCTTCGCCGAATTTCTAAAATGGTATAGGAATTTGAAATATTTCAAAAACTTCTCAGCTTTCTTAAGGAATATTTACTCGAATTATTAAGTATCCAGTACTTTTACCGAATATCCGATTATCACTGGTATTGAAATTTATTTATATTATATAATTCGCTGGCGAGCCGCGGTCTGTGCATCGCTACTTTATAGTGATTTCTTCCATCTCACCAGAAGGGGTAACTCCTGCAAGTTACTCACAACCAGTTATATATCTCATTGAATTACTACACGTAAGTGTTTTTAGTTTATTTAATTGTTTTTAAGGTAAATAAATAAAAGTAATGTTCCCAGAATGAAGGAAATATTGCTGTCAAACCACTCAAACATAGCAAGTGCATGGATTAACAACATATTTAAAAGCCAAACAACCTTATATTGTGTTCCGTATTTTTTTTATTGTGTTATCATGAACTTATTAAAAACCGTTGATCAACAAATTGAATGTCCTCCGTACTAATCAAAATATTTTTAGTTTCGGTAGCTGCCTCACACAGAAATATTCTCGTACATAACAGAGAAACCACTGTGAACATAATACGAGTATATCTGTATATAGTGTCAGAGGTTTTACTATAGTCATCAGTGCTTCAGTCGAAATAGAGAATTGTACCTACGTACAGTCACGATATAATATATGTACATAGGTAAGTAATTTAATAGATAGATACTAGTACGATATAATAATATTATTATATATTTAGATAACTCAATACCTCCACACACAGCCTATTGAATAAGATATGAATGAGTTCAAGTGAGGAATTTTCTCACAAATAATAACAAAAACATTGTTTAAAAAATTCGAAGCAAACTATGTACAGTTGGAGATTAAAAGAGTGGTTGAGTTCAATTTTATCGTGACCCAAGGTGACACGCGTCGGCGTGAATTTATCCAACATAGATAATAAAAATTAAAGTAATTGTAATTTTTAGCAATTGTTATTAAAAATTAATAGTTATCTATCCTCTAACAAGTTTTTATTTCTCTCTATAATATTGCTACTGATCTATACACAAATGTTTTCTGATCTCCATAGTCAATTGGTGTGTTGTATTTAATCTGTTTATTATGATGTCTAAATTTGTTTTTTGCACATTATACTCGACATAGACTGACCTGGTGAGGTGGCAAATTGGAATTAGTTTTATTAGCATATTATGGATATTTGAACTGTATTTAATTGTATATGCTTATTTGAGGAAATAAACGAATTTGATTTTTAATTTACGAAAAGTTGTCATTTTCACAGGTTTTTAAACCCAAATACCGCTTAAATAAATAACTTGTTTTATCCAGAAAGTGGAGTGGATTGACAATAAATAATTCAATTTATCAATTCGAAGTCCAAGGCTACAACTTAATTTTAATTACTGGAATTAAAAAACTACTTTATTCATACAAACAAATTAATGCAAATCATCTTCAATTTAGCGGTATGCTCACCGTGAAGATATTAATTATGACACAAAAAGAACAAACTGTATAGTCATTACATAGTATAGTCATTACATACAGTTTGTGCAGCGGCAAGCCTACTTGAAGGATATACTTTGATGGTGTAGATAAATAAAATATGCAAAGAAACTTACATTGTTTCCATAATTACCTACATATTATAAAGTTATAAAGTTTATCTGTATACTTGTAAAGGCAATTGCCGTATATTGTGTTTAAATAAATATATAAATAAATATTATTTTGACCTAAGAGATTTTAAATTGAATTGTTTTTTTTTTCCTTAATTGTATATATTAACACGGATGGGAAAATTCAAAGTCATAACAATAATTTGGAATATTCAAAGCACAACAGCTAATTGTAATTATATTAATGGGCAGTGTCTGACCACAAATTAATCATAAAACTGGAAAATTTAAAATTACTATGTAATATACATTATGTTTGTAAGTCTGTGACAAAATGCCTATAACTTTTATTTTACTTTTTTATCTATGCCGAAAAATGTATGTCTCGTTCTTTTCTTGTAAGTTTTCAAACATTTTTGTAAAAAACGATTATTCATAATACTTTAATGTCCTGCGGGGACCTGAAGCAGGACCGGTGGCGGTAAACTGGCTGTCAGCTCTGAAGCCAAGACTGTAGAGAATACGACGCAGCCCACATGGTTTAAGATTTAACAAAACACCGAGCCATACGAAAAGTAAGAAAGTAAGTATAAAACAAGTATGAAACAAAAATCAATTTATCAGTTATCTTTGTTCCTATATCACTACTTATCATAAATATTCTTTCTAATGATATTTATTTATTTATTTATTTATTTATTTTATTTACAAAACAGATTTTAAAAGATAAGTCACTAATGTCTACCTAACTGGGCATGAGCCCGTACCAAGGTAGACTGAGCCAGTTTTCACCTTACATTGTCTCAGCGCTCAATTTTCTTTACATCAGTTACTAAGGTTATTTTCCCTACTTTATTTAATCATAACATAACACACGCTCACGCACGCACACATACATCCACACACACAAACACACTCATCCACATACACCCACACCCACACCCACATACATGCATACATACATACACACCCATACATACATATATATATACACACACACACATGTACACATAACGCCACATATATTCATGCACATACATACACACTCAGTCACACAGGCAGATATGTGATCAGGGTCTCAGTGTTTCTGATATGATTCTTGTATGTACATGAAAGGTTTGTTTAGCGATTTATTAATAAAAAATAATTACATATCAAACAATAGTTTTGAATGCCATCCAATTGTTATAAATGGACAAACATTTTGGAACTATGAAGTAATGATACATTTTTACATTTTACCTCATTTGCAACATAAAAGTCACGTGATCACAATCAATTCGAATAAATAATCCGAAGAAAACTAGGGTACATCCACACGATCATTAGTATACAATTAAATTTCAATAAAACCTTTATTGCTCTAAATTACCAATTATCATTATTCATCTACATATAGATTTATCTAATCTTTTGATTTACAAAAGTTATAAGATAAAAATAAATGATAGAGCTATTTTATGACATGGTTTATTATATTCGGTACGTGCTCAATATTGGTAATGAGACAGTAAGAAATAATACAATATGGTCTACTCGTGTATAATAATCTTTATTAATGTCAGTTTTATAGGTGTGTTATGTACGAAAATAATGGAATGTGAAAAAATACCTTCAATAGAAATTCCATCAATGAACCATGTTTGGCTAGTTAAATTAGACACATTTCAATTACATACACATTAACTGAAATAATTTTAAATAATAAATAAGCATATCCTAAAATTAAATAGACATTTTCTTAAAGATATCATAATAATATGTAGATAGGTACACCATGTAGGAAAATAAATGGGTTCTCAGTTACTCTTCTCTCTACTCTTCACTCTTCTCCCCAAAGCACGAGCTACGCTCAATTTTGGGGAGTAATTGTATTAGGAAAAAAAATGTATTATTTTATTGTTCGATTATTTTCAATGATATTTGTGTTTAATAAACTATTATTATTATTATTGTGTGTTTAATAAACTATTATTATTATCTTTCGATGATCTGTCATAAGGTACATAAAAAAACAATGATAAATCAATTGTTACTGCCTAGACTCTAGATTGATGAAATTTTTATTATTAATTTAAAAATTAAAGAAGCTTTGTATTTTCCACTAAAATAACTTGATTCAGTTAAAACGTTTTCGGAACTACTTGTTCCATCATCAGTAATACTACTAAACGTATTAGTTTAAACGTAATAAGTTAAGTATTGTTACTGATGATGGCACAAGTAGTTCCGAAAACGTTTTAACTGAATAAAGTTATTAAAGCTTATTTTATTTTAAATTTATAATATTTATGGAATACCGCAGTGTTAATCACGAAACATTCGAAAAATTGATTTTTTTATAAATAGGTTGAAAGGTATGCTTTACGCTTTCCCGAAACTACTCTGAAATTTTTCAGTTAATTTTACCACCACGTAATACTGCGGAGAATAAAGCTAGTGCACATAGTAGGTACTTTATACAGTTAGAATTTATATCATCAATGTCACGTATTGATCACTAATCTATCTCTAATAAGAGAACTCAATCAAATCAACATAGTTTTAGTACCTATTTCACTTAACAATAAATTGAAGTATACTCCTACTTTTACGACGAACGATCTGTATAATTATTAAATTACATATAAATAAGTACTAAGTCCTCCGGTTACCTTATTTGTAAAAGATGTCTAAGACATTACGACAAATTTAATTCAACAGAGAATTTGATGTTTCAGTATTATGTAACATTGTGAAACAACATTTTAAATAATTTAAAATATTTCCATGGTTTATGTTCATTATACGAGATGCAAACAAACTCCTTCAACTTATCAATTGTTTACTTACAAAACTACCTTATCTAACTTCCTGTAAAAAAAGTATGTAGGTATTTATTAACGATTTTTCCTCTTTTAATCCTACTCTAGCCCTAATGATGGCAATTCGATGATAAAAGCGCTAGGCGCATTAGTGACATACTCTGTTTACATTGTACTGAAACGGTGTAATATTTTTGTATTATTTACTAAAACTGTTATTAAACTTTCTACGATTACAACTACTAATATACCATCACAGAATATCCGAAAAGTGGGGTAGCCAGCAGACCAGCTGCATGTAATAATCATGCAAGCCATTAATTTTTTACGCTTGAACCAAATCGCCTTGTAATGTAAAAATGTTGATGTTATAATAAATACTTTTATCAATAAATAAATTCACAATGTCATGCGTATAAATAATTCATATCAAAATATTAAATTCTCAACGAAACTAAGCACTACTTACGATTGTTAAATATAAACTAATAGATAAGTAATAACTTAGCGTAATGCCTGGTGATAGTACTATCAGAAAGGCAAACCACTAATTGGACTACCACTTCTATAACTCCATACTAATCTGTTATGATTTCTTTACAATATTTTCTTTCACACTGTAACTTCGACAGTACCTACGTAGTACATTTTCTTAACTCGATTATTCCTCTCCGTATTCTGAGAAGGGCAATTCAAAACTGACAACGTACGTATCCGATGACGATCAAGAGAAATCTCTTCTAAGAAATCGAGGTGTATTTTGTATTATCCTTTACTAGTTTTTATAGCCCAGCATCGCACGGTATAATATAAATAAATATAAATAGAGATGAATGAATTGAATGGACCTTAATCAGGTTTAGAAATTGTATTTTTACTAACTTAGTCGTATAATATTAGGTTATTACAAAAAAAGTATTGAGCTATGTAGAAAAAGTCAGTAAAACCTCTTTCTAATGTAAAAACTTGAAGTTTGACATCCGAATGTCCGTATTTTGAAAAGAAAAAACTGGTTGAAATTTTAATATCTTCGTTAGTATTTACGATTTTTCAAATATTTTTAACCTTAATCATGCCCAGTGAATGAGACTTCGTATTGAGTGTATTATTTTGCCTTTATCTTTCCTAATAGCGGAGTTTATTGAGTTCAAAACTACAAATATACGAACCGACTTAAATATGTATTTGTCGATTAGATATTTTTAATAATTAACCTTTAACTGAATGTCTTCAAGGAAATAGAAATTTTCCTACTTACTAGATCTTGATAAAAATTGACAATAGTCTAGGTCTATTATCGAAAGCTTTCCTTAAACCGATATAAAAGCATATTATTTTATCCGGTATTTCTAATTATACCATACTTTTACTTATATCCATAGTTATAAGTAAAAGGCCGATAGTTATAGACATAGCAAGGCACTAATTTATTTTCTTTGGATAAGTAATAACATAAGTATTTTTATAGGCATTTCACTGGAAATGTGCCAATTCATTTTCCAACAATAATTTATTTATGAAACCCAATGTCATTTCATTACAAATACAATATAAGCAGTATCAATTTTCTTTATAAGTCTAATAATAATACAATGATCCATAGGATATTCCTATTGGGAACATATGGATTTTTACAACACTTTTAACCCCTGGAAGATGTCGTGAGAACGATTATTTTGTTATAACAATTTCTCTTGGTGTTCGAAAGCTAATGAAAGAAATAATAAAGAAACTATGCATTTCATGGACATGATAGGACTGAAACCTCTGCGTGCATTTTTGCTGAATCCATTCCCCTGAGCTTTGGCCTACATAAACTAAATAATATTAATTTAAAACTATAAATATGAAACAGACATACTCTTGTATAATTCTTGCATCTATAAAATCATAATATTCTTAGATTAAGTACAGTTTGAATGCGGCATTTCTTAAGAACCGCTTTATTAGCGGACGTCCTGGTGTAAGAATAAAATAATATTACAAATCCCAATGAAATAAAGAGCTTCTATTATCTGTGATTACACCTCCAAAGTTGAGACGAGGGAATGAGTTAGATAGTGACATTCGCCATAATATTATCATATTACTGATATATTTTATATCACAATTAAGTTAATTTATCACACATAAAGGACATTTTATAGTGTCTAGGATAAGAAAATAAATATCGACGCCAATTATCAACTTTAATAATTCGTCGTAATTTCAATATGATATCGCTAAGTTGTCAAGAAACAAATAAGTATGTCGCCATAAATTTGTAAATACATATCTATGAATTTTAAAAACTTTTAAACTATTTATTATTTATTTTTAAAACTCCATATCTATTGACAACAAATAAAAATATGATTTAAAGTTTAACTGACTACTTATTTAAAGTGAGTGTTATTAATATTTATTATATGTATCTCAATAATGGACAAAGATTAAATAAAGAAATTACATCTCCATACAACTCATCTTTTAATATCAGCCTGTAGGTATTTACTAGATACTAACTAATTATTCTTCCCAGATAGTAAATATTTAATCTATGAAGAAAATAAGTAGGTACATATATCTATTTCCTTCAGATACATACATAATATATTGTCATCTTAACTTATTCCTATTTTTTATTTTATTTATTAACCTACAGATATTTACTGCCTAAGTGTGCCAACACAAGGAAAGCAGGTTGCCAGCGGCGATAAGTGCCGGTAAGCGCCGGCAAAGTAAATCGCAATCGGCGTTCCTGCTTTTACTATGTTCGTGTCCATTGAAATGCATGTAAACATTCTCGGAGCCGGTAGACGCAGGCATCTGAAAGCAGGTAACCCGCTTTCTTTGTGTTAGCACCCTAAGCCTTTAGATGTTAAAACTTTGTATACCTACATACAATACGTATATTAAAAAGGAATGAGTTTTTTTTTTTAAAAAAGACAAAAAAATAGTCTAATACAAATCAGGAGTTGAACAAACAGTGCAAAATTAATCAGGTATAAAAATCCACCCATAAATATTTGAGTTGGTTGGTATATATGTAGCTTTACAAATCATCCAAATAATAATAATAATAATAATAATAATAATAAATAGGATCACGTGGCACCAAAGAATTGCTTCTGATTAATAGTGTCATATGTGAACAAGTGAGACATAACAGGCGTAACATTTCGATGGCATGGATAGATTATAAAAAAGCTTTTGATTCAGTTCCTCATTCGTGGCTTATCAAGATATTAGAAATCTACAAAATTGAAATAAAAATAATAAATTTCTTAAAAAATTGTATGGCAAATTGGAAAACAAAAATTAATGTAACAATGCCATCGGGAGGGTACGTTTGTGATTCAATAGACATAAATCGTGGAATTTTCCAGGGTGATAGTCTGAGTCCGTTCTGGTTTTGTTTAGCACTAAACCCATTAAGTACACTTTTGAAAAATACAAATATTGGATATCAGTTAAAGAGAGGTGGAAGCAAAATTTCTCATTTGTTTTATATGGATGGCATTAAATTATATGCACCAAATCATACTAATTTAAATAGATTACTGTCAGTAACAAAATTTTTCACTGAAACGATTAAAATGGAATTTGGTCTTGATAAATGTGCAATTTTAAATGTAAATAAAGGAAAAATTACACAAGCACCAAATGTTGAAAGAGATGAAATAAATATTAGAGTGTTAAATTTAGATGATCATTATAAATATTTGGGCCTAAATGAATTATTATGTTTAGATCATAAAATATTAAAAAATGATATTAAGAAAAAATTTCTTATCAGATGCAAAAAAGTTTTAAATACATATCTTTCGGGACACAATAAAATTAGGGCAGTTAATACATGGGCAATTCCTTTATTATTGTATACATTTGGGATACTCAAATGGAACCAGACGGAGCTGGATGTCATCGACAGAAAGTTCAGAATCATGATGACAAGGTATCGTATACATCATCCAAGAATTCCAAGATCATCTATAATGAGACTCTACCTCCCAATTTCCTTGGGAGGAAGGGGCTTATTGAATATTAAAAATTTACACAATCAGGAAATTCAATCTTTAAAAACTTTTTTTCAAAATTCTAGAAACAAAGATGGGTATGATGATATAATATCTTGTGATCAGGGTTATTCACCGTTGTGTTTGTCGAACTCAAGTGTCTCACTACCGATATTGAATAATGATGATAGAATGGACATATGGAAATCCAAGTCTCTCCATGGTCGATTCTATGAAGTGTTAACATCTCAGAATGTTGATACTGTGGATTCGGTCCATTGGTTGAGATTTGGAGATCTTTTTGGCGAAACCGAAGGATTTGTTTGTGCCATTCAAGAACAAGTAATAGTCACAAACAATTATTCTAAATTTATAATGAAACAAAATATTTCGGATAGATGCAGAGCCTGTTATCGGGAGGGAGAGACATTAAGACATATTTTGTCTGGATTTTCTCTTCTTTCCGGAACAGACTATTTGAAAAGACATGATCAAGTAGCAAAAATATTACATCAAAATTTAGCTTTGAAATTTAAATTAATTGAACCGGAATCAAAATTACCATACTATAATTATTGTCCAGTATCGGTACTTGAAAACAATGACACTAAACTCTACTGGGATCGACCAATACAAACTGATCGAACTATTCTAGCTAATCGACCAGATATTGTGTTGGTTGATCGCAGATGCCGTAAAATATACATCATAGACATCACTATACCGCACGATGAAAATTTAAATAAAGCTGAGCAAGATAAGATAATAAAATATCTTGATCTTGCTCACGAAATCAAAGATATGTGGAGAACACCTACCACAATCATCGTGCCTATAGTGTTGTCTGTGAATGGTTTAATACCTAAGAGTCTGTCAAACAATCTCAGAAAACTGGGAGTAGATGACAGGCTCAAATACAGCATGCAGAAGGCCGTACTTCTATCGTCCACCAGGATAGTAAGAAGGTTTTTGTCCCTGTAGCTCTGTAAGTGATCTCCCATGATTGTACTATTTCATAGAACATCATGGAAGAATCAACTCGAATAATGTTGGGGTTCTACATTTTGAATATAAATTTATTTTAATATTTTATGGTTTTTGTTATTTAATGTTATTTTTAAATTTTATTGTTAATCTTATATTGTGTTCAAAATGTAGAATCAAATATTGTTTTGCTTAATAAATGAGATATGAGATAATAATAATATGTATGAATGACTGTGTGGCCTAATTTTCATCCGAAATGCATGTGCAACATGCATTCCATGAATGAAAGGTCATATGATTTTACTCAGGAGATAATATGAGATGAAGGTTTTACTGCATTTCACTGCGTACAGTCGGGCAGAGACTTGGCTCATGCCTTCAGATTATATATGTATGTATTTATATTTATATGTCCTTAATGAAATTAGGAAAGCCAGAAATAAAATAATTCACTCTTTACGAGGTCTCATTTTCTGGGCAGGCTTTAGGCTAAAAACATTTTAAATGTATCTTAAATATTGATAAAGACAATTCAATTTTTATGAGACCATGTCACAAAATTTTGAAGTTCAAAAATTCAGTTATAAACAAAAATTATAACGTGTTGACAAAACATGGAATACGAAATGCTCACTCTACGAGATACAATTTCACATAATTATAATACTTTTTGAATAAGTATTTTCTTTTCAGGACACGCAAATTGCATAGATATAGATGGTACTGATCATTACCTCATAAATCCTTGTGACAATTGCATAGATGGTACTGATCATTACCTCATAAATCCTTGTGACCATTGCATAGATGGTACTGATCATTACCTCATAAATCCTTGTAACCATTGCGTAGATGGTACTGATCATTACCTCATAAATCCTTGTGACCATTGCATAGATGGTACTGATCATTACCTCATAAATCCTTGTGACCATTGCATAGATGGTACTGATCATTACCTCATAAATCCTTGTGACCATTGCATAGATGGTACTGATCATTACCTCATAAATCCTTGTGACCATTGAAGACATCTAAACAAACATATACAAACAGTATTGTTTGTATATGTTTGTTTGTAACATTTGAATTTATTTGATTCAATATTAACAACGTGGCATTTTATAAATCTTTTCGTCTCGACTTCTATCTTTCATAATGCATTACGCTGAGTGAACGAGACCGTTTTGTTACAATTTCAAATTAGCTAAGAGTTTATTAATTATTATATAGAGGAACATTAAACTCATTATTACAATATAAGTATATATAAATACAGTAAGTAATAATACATATACCAACATATTGTTGATAATAATGATTATGGAGAAGGTACAAGAAGCTTTCATTGTAGTGGAGGGAGATGATACTAAATCTAACTGCATCTGAAAATAATTTCAACGGTAATTGAAACAGTTATATTATTCAAATACCTACATACATACACACAATATTAATACAACGATAATTGTACGACTGTGTTATGTAGTATAGTAGTATTCTGCAGGTAAATGGATGTGTTTCTTCTCTAAGTACCTTCAAGTATATCTTTTGTAATTATTTATTACAAGAGTAATAACCCCGACTTAATCAGTGCAAAACGGGATGAAATTGATTTCAATATTTATTTATTTATTTTAAGATTATGAAATAAATTACGACTGTTTGAACTGATTGTATTATCGTTACTGTTTTATTAATTGAATTTATTATTTTATCCCAGAACTAATAGACTAATACCATCAATAAAATATGTATGTAAATGATTATACAGGAAAATACCCATTTATATCTGTTGTAAATCAATAGTATATCATGTGACATTTGTAAGCAATAGCCTGATAGTAGAATCTTGAACTTTGAATCAGATTTAAATCCCAATGTCAATCTTCTTCCCTTTTACGACATACGGGATATTGCAGCGCCCTTGAGGTGGAATTTTTTTTTCACAAAACGGCAGTTAACACATTATCCAAATAATAATAATTGGTTACTGTGAAAGTATTTGAAGGTACATTACGAAATTGACATATTGCTTAGTATAAGAATGTTTGGAAATAAGTATATTTGGATCTATAATGTACCTAACCATGGGTTCATCTATAAAAAATAATGCAAATAATACTCATATTTCATTTAACATCAACAATTTCAGTTATTTTATTCTAAATATTTTGTCGTTCTATTTAGATTGGAAACTTAGGGAAAATACCCCTATCCATTGCTGCTTCTAAAACTTTTGGCCTCTCCTAATCAAGTTTTTTAACACACACGAACTTACTCAATATTGAGTAATATATTTTTTTTTTAAAGATATATCTGGGTTTTGTTATAAACCCAAATACAACCAAATACACCTTTCACAGTAAGCTAAAAGCTTGTGTCGTGAAAGGGGAATTTGCCGGCACCTGGGATCGAACCACGGTCCCCTTGTTCACGAGGCCGAGACTCTACCTCCAGGCTACCGACGAACTCTATATTTATAGCTATAATAACCATATATCGGCATGACAGCTAGAAAGCCTTTTCGCCGATACATGTTAACAATATAAAAAGTATTAAAAAAAAACAATAAAAAAACATTACACACTCACCGAGCACAATGCAAGAAACACCCCATAATATAGAGTTCGTCGGTAGCCTGGGGGTAGAGTCTCGGCCTTCAGAACAAGGAGTCTGTGGTTCGATCCCAGGTGCCGGCAAACTCCCCTTTCACGGCACAAGCTTTTAGCTTAGTGTGAAAGGTGTATAAGGTTGTATTTGGGTTTATAACAAAACCAGATTTATCTTTAAAAAAAATATGCTTTCTTATTCTCTACAATATGTCTCCATACACTGCCTACTTAAAATAAACTATAGCGGCTTTTACAGAGCTTATGAATCTTCAACATACTCGTACGGATAAATGTAATTTACTGTAAATGGACTCTGGTATAATGATTTATATTATAAGTACTTATGAGCTTAGTATCAGAATTACACGGAATTATTTTTGGTGTAATTACATTTTATCTTTGTACTAATCTGTCAATATTAAGGAATTTATATACATATATGTGAATGTTTCGTAATGTAAACACATTATTACTTTAGTAGAGGAAAATCGGGAAATATGGCTCACCCCTTTTTTGACGAACCCGCGACTGTGTGAATCCGCAATCTTTTACAATATAAAATATGTCTTCCTCTACTTGAATTATATTTAGTAATGAAGTAATACTACTACTACTATACCATCACGGCATATCCCACAAGTGGGGTAGCCAGTAGATCAGCTGCATATATGAAACATGCAAACTGTCCTCTCCGTGCCAATATAAAATCAAGATATTCAGGTTGGGTGGCAATGGATGTTTAGTAATTAATCTAGATTTTATTTGAGAAATTTAAAATCTGTATTTTGTCGTATGCGTAAAAATATATAGGTATTTAATAAATTTTAGGCAGTTTGCTTTTTTACATGAACTTTCAGCAAGAACCGTCGGTCTAAAATATCAAATCAGAAGACACGTACAAAATATATCGATAAGGTTCTGTACTCGAACATTCTGTTGGAAAAATTCTATTGGCTACATTCAATAGTAGGGGTTCCTATTCGATAACAGTACCTATTTAAGAATTAAACGATTTTTCACTAGATGTATAAGCAATTTGATGACATAGGCATTCTGTACTTGTACGTTCTACACTTGACATCCAGTTAGTAAAGAGTACATATTATGTTTCTCACGTTAGTTTGTATTGTATAATGCATGCGGTTAATATGTACAAGCAGTAACTTTTCTCAGACTTAACAAATCTAATTTTCATTGTGTTACCTAAATGTATTAACGTGCGGCGCCGACGGTCGTATTCCCGGCACCGGAGCTAATAATACCAATAATTTTCTGATTTGAGTTGCTGAGTGTTTTGTTACAAAATAAAGGTAACAAGAATTAAGTAATGTTGATAAGTCCAATGATGTATTGTTTATTCAGCATTAACTTGTCTTCCTTACAAGCCGAAATGACAGGCTTTACTAGAGTTGTTATTTCTTGAATAAGTGTAGGGTCAAGTAGTGTACCTTCGAACGCGTGTACCTTCGAACAGTCTCAAAAACTCTAAAACGGTGAAATATAAAAATATTGTAACACTGTATTTGTAAAGATTTTTCCATTTTAGCAACACTGTTTTAATATCAAGCGCGTAACTGCCAGTGTGAGTTCGCTAATGTTTCTTAAAGATTTTCGATGCAAAAAGTAAATTTTTCATCAATGTTCTCTATTTTTTTAGATAAATAAATGTTATATTTTTAATGTTTGTACTACACAACGTGAGGAAACATTAGATTCTTTTTGTTATCTAGTATTTTATTTTGACATCAATAACTTCAATTTTTTTCTATCGATAATTTTCTGTATTTATGGTCTGAGTGTACCTTCGAACAGAGGATTTCGTGTACCTTTGAACTGTTCGAAGGTACACACAAAATTGGATATCTTTAGTATGATCAATTTATTTTTCAGTGCTAAGAAGTAAAACTGGCAAAAAAGGATTCCTATTCCAACAGAACATTTAGAGAAGGCTGTTGAAGAATGCCGAAAAGGAATGTCAGTAAGAAAAACAGCTGATGTGTTGGATGTTAAGCCCACAACAGTATTTAAATATGTAAAATTGACGAAGAATTAAGACGTAATCCATATAGGGCCTCCAAATTATATATAATGGGTTACAGACCATTGGATTGGTCTGCAACGAGTTTGGATTTTTTTCTCCATTTCTCCCTATTCTCAGCCAGTCTCTTCAGCTCTACGTATGAGCCACAGTTCATATCCCTCTTCAGTTGGTCCATATAGGCGTCTCTTGGTCGGCCTCTGCCATTTGTGCCTTCGGTCCTACCTTCTGCGATGGCGATGAGCAGTCCTGGGTGCCTGAAGTTGTGGCTAATTCAGTTAGCTCATTGTTGGCTGATTTTCTTAAGGATTTGCCTTTTTTCGCCTACCCTGGTTAACACTTCTTCGTTTTAGACGTGTTCCGACCAACAAATCTTCAGCATTCGTCTGTAGCACCACATATCTAAGGCCGCCAACCGTCTGCTTTCACTCTTGCTGATGGTTTATGTCTCACAATCATATAGCAAAATGCTCCATACAAAGGCTTTAGTAAGGTTCTTCCTCACGCTTAAAGCAAAATTTGGGGATTCAAATATTTTAGATTGTTTGTTGAAGGCAATTCTTGCTTGGTTTATTCTGCTCATTATTCTCGATTTGGAAGCATCCATACTGGTTTATTCTACTGCCCAAGTACACAAATTCTCTTACTTGTTTCATATTCCCTCCATTTATGGAAATGTTTGCGAAGACCATGTAGAAATTAAACGAAGAATAGCAACAGGAAATAAAGTATTCTTTTCTCTTCTTCCAGTACTCAAATCCAAAAGTGTTCACAGGAAAACGAAAATTACCCTCTAGAAAACTATAACTAGGACAGAAGTGTCTTATTGGTGTGAAGCGTGAACAATGGTAGCAAAGTCTGCAGACGAGCTGAATATATTTGAGGTGAGAGTGCTAAAGAAAATCCTGGGACCCGTGAATAATGGCGAAACCTGGAGAATAAGATTCAATGAAGAGCTATATAACTTCTATGAGGCTCCTAGACTTTCTGTACATGCTAAATTAAACAGGCTAAGATGGACCGGACATGTGCAGATTATATCGTCTTCACGGGTACCAAAAAGAATCCTTGAGGGACATCTAGGTGGAAAAAGAAGAGTTGGCAGACCTAGGCTGATATGGAAGGATGAGGTTAGGAAGGACGCAAACTAAAAACTACAGGTGACAGACTGGAAAACCACAGCGGGAGACAGGAGAAGTTGGAGGCGAGGGATTATTATTTATTGTATACTTATTATATACTTCTGGAAAATAAATTTCAGGCATTTAATAAATTATAAATGTATTTTGATTCAATTTCCGTAATCTCGGTTTCTGTTCGAAGGTGCACATCAAGGTGTTCGAAGGTAAACACATGAGTGTACCTTTGAACAAAAAGTTAATATTTTGTATAAAATAAGATTTTGAGGGTATATTTTTTTAATTTACAAAATCTGTTGAATGTCTTTTGTAGTAAACATACTAACCTATCTAAACATGCAATTATTTTTCTGGTATGTTGAATACTTATTGAGAAAAAAAATATTGAAGTTCATTTAACGTGTTTTGTTCGAAGGTACACTACTTGCCCTTAAAAGAGTTATACTTGTGTATGGGATAGATTTTCAGTATTCTCAATTTTACACATCTAAACAATAAACTCAACTTATACTTACACTAGATAATAAATATGTTCTACTTATTAACTAATGTTTTTTTAAAATTCTAAATAATTATTATTTTTCTTTTCAATAAACCTATTTTAATTTTAAATATCTTATAACTACCGATGTTTTTCAGTCCCTTTGGCAACTTTTCAAACCACTTTGTAGCCAAGTAAATGTAATGATGCTATGAAATAGTTTTTCAACTCATAGGTACAGACCCACTATATGTGACCTTCGACTTCGGATTGTATCAGCAACTTGACCACCAAAAGTCTCTCTATGTACCTGTAGTGTAACTGCTCCACTGTAGGTATCTCGAAAATTCTGAAGAGTTCTTCCGTATTTTTGTATTTTAAATTATTTATTTTATTAACATCTTTGTATTTTTCAAAGCCAATTAATTGTTTGTGAGTGATAAAGATATTTGATAAAAAGTTTATTTATATCTATTAATTGCTAAGGGTAGGCCAACCCAGAATTAAAACCTAGAAACGCCTCTGATATACAGAGGTCAGAAAATTATTATCCACTACCAATAGCTACCAGCACCTACCTACCAGCTACCATACCTGTGTATGTGTAACTACTGCATAGGTAATGAAATGATGTTTGGAGTTGAATTTGTTGCTAAACGTTTAACATTCTTAATGTTTTGGAAAAAAATAGCAGTCAGAACAGTATCTAGGTACCTACTTTTTTATTTATTTTAAAAAATAGGCAACACTCAAATAAAAATTTATACAATATAATAAAGATTCAACATAATTATTGTACTTAATCAGCCCATCTTTGATTTCATCGTCTTACAGTACCTACAATACACACAAAGAAAAAAAAGGAAACAAAACAAATATATCATTTCTGTCTAATGTGGCTCCTGAAAAGTAGTTACTTATCTGATATGTAAACTGAGATAACTTCATGAATTTAAACTTAAAAATGGTTCATATTAATCAATGCATCAGAGAAATTACTCTAAACAAGAAATCAATTCATTCAATTTTGAGAAGATATTTTACGTCTTTGTTCTCTCAGTATTATTATTAGGAATGTTTAGGTGCATAATATCTAACCATAAATTTTACAGAACTTGAACCATATTTAGTAATTCAGAGAAAAAAATATCTTAACTCCTTTAGTAAATTCATAAAATTTCTCATTGTAAAGTTTATCCTCTTACTACCTTGCATGTTGAATTCACTTTGATTGTACATACCAACGTATTACGTAGTTACATAATGTAGGTATTAGTTAATAGATGAACATAATTAGCAATAAATTTCATAACATTTCTCAGTCATTGGATACCTATTATTTCTTAACTTTACTATTTTTGTTTATGAAATTACAAAAAGTTATCTTATTAATGCCTAATTAGCAACACCCAAACAACGTGTTTTAAAAGCCAATTTTAATCGTAATATCAACAAGTTAACCAATCTCTTTCTTATATTTTCTACGCCTAAACTAATTTAGTTTTACGATAGAAATGTACAATTTATCAAATCATCATAATGCAATATTTTTAATAAACTTACTTCTTATCATGAATCAAAGCTTATTTTTTTAACACTTCGTGTCACGCATGACATTAAATTATTTCCTCCTTGTTTTATTATTCGATTTTTTTATAAATTTTAAGATTGTCTTTTAGTATGTACTTGTATGCACTAAAGTACTTGAATGTAGTATGTACTTTTAGTATGTATGTTCCATTATTAAAAAGTGATAACCCTTTTTATTTCAAATTATCAAAAAAAGTTATTCAATCAATAGGATGTTCTTAAGTCTAAACTTTTAGGTTACATACCTGTGCTTCTAGAATACAGATTTATTTGTTTATCAACGGCAAAAGCTTTTTTTAAATGAATATTAGAAGATTAAAACCAGATAATGAATATTAAAAACCTCTCCATTATTTAATAAAAACTTGTATTTCGCAGTGCATACTGAGAAACCTCTCAAACTGTTTCTTTAAGTTTGAGGTAATCTAGATTCAGCTGGTTCTAATATATATTGTTTATAAATAAGAAATGTATAGTTAATAGCAGTCAATTCAGAGGAAAAATCTTTGAACATCATGCCACTAGGAAAACAAAACTAAGTGCAAGTCATGGAGCGTTAAAGTGAACTACATAAATTAAATAAATTAAAGAATTATGTGAAATCCGTAAAGAAATTATTGTTACAGTTACTTGGTTAATATTATTACATAAAAGATTTATAGCTATTGAGCAAAATGTAATATTTAATATAATTTAATAACGCAATATCCCGTAACATCTCTAACGGGAAAGGCATTGAAACAATGCTGGGATATTTTACTGGCAGTGTTCATTTCACATTGAATTTCTATTGTAGTGAAATAATACTTCCCTTAATTTACATACTTGGCTAATGAAGCCTTAGAATTGAATAATATGAGTTGAGAGACATATCGGTAATTATTTATTATGCTCACAAGTCATCAATCAATCATTTGATACGAACAATAACACCTATAATATTTGTACCACCTATTATGATGACCTGTATACTGTTATATAATATATACATATCATGTAGTATATACTCGTATACATAAAAATACGTACATATACGACTATATTATCTTCTTCCATAGCCCTAAAGCTCATATCGAGCTTTGGCCTCCATCAGCCCTCGCCTCCAGCTCCTCCTGTCTGCCGCTGCGGTTTTCCAATTTATGACCTGTAGGAGTTGGTTTTGTGTCTTTTCTCACCTCATCCTCCCATCTCACCCTAGGTCTGCCAACTCTTCTTTTTCCACTCGGATGTCACTCAAGGATCCTTTTTGGTACCCGTGAAGACGACATTCTCTGCACATGTCCGGCCCACCTTAGCCTGTTAAATTTTGCATATACAGAAAGTCTGGGAGCCTTTTAGATGTTATACAGCTCATTGTTGAATCGTATTCTCCAGGTTTCGCCATCATTCACGGGTCTCAGGATTTTCCTTAACACTCTCCTCTCAAATCTATCCAGCTCTTCTGCGGACTTTGCTGTCATTGTCCACGCTTCACACCCATAAGTCACTACTGTCCTAATTATAGTTTCGTACAGGGTAATTTTTGTTTTCCTGTGGACACTTTTGGACTATCAGTTCTATTAGTCCTCCGTCCAAAAACCTCACTTAGGGGGAAGTCCTACAGTACCGACACCCTAAGGTTTATTTATAATAAAATAAAAATCCTCTCGGTTACATGCAAAATACCCAGTGATATGTGTAAAGGAACTATTTTACTATAAATAAAAACAATAATATATCGATATAATTATAAATAATCAACTTTATTAACAAAATTACAAGACATAGAAAAATCAACTTCAAAAAAATTGGCCTCCAGTACCGGCCAGCAAAAATTTCAACATTTATTTAAGGCAATAATCGCAAATATATTGATTTGATAGCTCTGATACGTTTGCACAAGCTTCATGGACCCAAGCATTGCAGTTTCCGCATTGTATCCAATCCTTTTCGTTTAATTCCATTAATTCTATCATTCAATGTTGTTCTTGGTACATGATAACGATCTGCGGCCTGACGCGCCACACTCATTTCATTACTCAGTACCTTTTCTACGGCTTTTCGCATATTTTCAGAATCCCAGGTGCCCTTTTTTTCTTCATCTCACCATTGTTTTCATTGCCAAGCATCTTGGTGTATCTATAAACAAAATAAATTACACAAACATTAATTTAAATAGTGGCCGGTACTGGGGGACAATTTTGTGGCCGGTACTGTAGGAAACGGGGTAAAATATTATTTCAACATAGCATAAGACTATGCGGATAATAATTGATTTTCAATATATTTTATAATAGCTATATAAACAGTCAATACATACCAAGTTTGACTTCTTTAGAATTCGTCCTCAAAACTATAGCAATCTCTCACAGAACTTTAATCGTGCGTCGCATGTCCACTATATTTAACACAAATTTTAGCACTGACAGGAAGCTTGTGGAAATATCTCGCCGCTGAGCGAGGCATATTCTTGTGAAAACGTATTACATGATTTGAAATAACTGTCTCAGCGCTATTCATTGTAGAATTTCGTAAATTGCAACTGGCCGGTACTGGGTGCCGGCCGGTACTGTAGGACTTCCCCCTTTAGGTAGTGTTGCGGAATTCTCAAGAAATTATTTTTCGACAAAATTACCAAGAAATTTCTCGAAGTGGAGAATTTTTGGAGAATTATGGTGTATTTTGAGGCAGATATATTTTTTATTGATCATTTTTACAATGGCCAATAAAAAATACCACAAGGAAAAATTATGAAGAGAAATTTCTCGTCCTCGAGAAATTTCTTTGGAGAATTTTCTCTACTCCCATCACTACTTGTAGGATATGCCGCTCCTTAGTGGTATAAATTTTGGTATTTTGGTTCATATTTATGAAAATAGAAGTAGATATATAAGTAGGTATAGTATGGCTTATTTCAATTGCTTAGTTTCGTAAGTGCAGCAAATATTTATTAGACTATCCTTTCCTTCTTATTTTTTAATTTCCTAAATTGAATTATAACCTCTGATTGGCTGATAAGAATGAATATAACATCATCGTTTTATATAACTACATAATTATTATTAAGACAAATTTTTGGTGAGGAATCTACGATTAGCATTTATTGTTTATTTACTTTATTCTTCACTGTACATTGATTACAATATTTCAAATCGATACAAAATATCATAAAAATATCAGTTATACAGTTCAATGTACAGAGGGCGAGTTTATCGCTAGATTGCGGTATCTAGCAAATTATTACACAGTCAAGTATGCATAATTATAAAATATATTATGTTATACAAAACGCAACGTCGTTTCTGCAAAATTAACTATTTACAGGAGAGTCAAATGAAGGGGAATGATATAATACATAAATTTTATTATTCATAATACAGAATTATAAAACTGCACTTTTTTAAATTATAATATTGTGTAGAATGAAATAATATAATTGTAAAAGTAGTGTTATATTACAAAACATTGTGTATTAAAACTAGGTATGTATTTTTAGGTTGAAAAGTTTCTAAAAATGGATATGAATTTTAAAGGGCAATTGAAATGGATTACGTTTCTTGAAAGATGTGCTACGAAGGATTAAGGCTCAAAACGCGGGTCCAAAATACCAGTATTGTGCCTGAAATAGCTGATGTTCAGAAACTTTCTAACAATATTACAAGTGTTTATTATAATAGGTTTTTGAATTTTTATTCATAAATTAACCGGTAAATCTAACTTTTGTAAATTATTTATTAAAGATTCCAGAGTTACCCTTATACCCCTATAACAATGCCAAATATTTTTTATTTATCCTTCTAGTTTTGTATATTTACGTATTTTTTCAGAATCGGTTGTTTGTATATTATTATGTGTATTTGGGACAGCGATATCTATTAGGTACGTTATTTTATTACGTTTATCATGTCATCATGGAATCATATTATTGGTAAACAAAGTGAAGACGTCTTTTTTTGCTCTCCGTGATTTCATAAGATTTTTGTGTGAAAGAAACGAGATAAATTGATAGTGTTTTATATCATTGCGAGGAATAAGACATTCTCTTTCCATTGGTGAAGTGTTCGAAGCAGTTGTAAGGACTTGGAGAGTGCTGAGTGGGAGTGGAGTGGGTGAGCTGTCATCTCGGGACCTGTTGTTTGTAACGCTGCAAAAACTGAAAGTGCTATAGTTTCCAAACCTGTACCAGTGAAAGCGTCTCAGTGCCGCGCACATTTGATCTCGCGACGGTGGTCCTCTATCTTCATTGGTTGCGGAGCTAGGGTATCGGAAGCCAGCATCCATCAAGGTAACTTAACCTAATATGGTCGTGTAATACATCATATGAAAGCATTTCTCTGGCAGAATACAGCCAAGATAAACACACTTCAAAAAAAAATCCAAGAAAGGAAATATACCTAAATGAAAAAAGTTTTTCATGTTTTTCCGGAACGCTGCTTTTCCTGCTGGAATTGGTAAGAAGTGACTTATACCATTGTAAAGAGCTCATCGGAGTACACCGTAAACATCGCGACAGCAGTATCCTGTGACCAACAGTTTTCAGGATATTTTGATGTACACTATTTTTTTCAAGCTAAGAGGGTGGGTTGCAACACATATTTGGGGTTTCGCTCTTGCTTTCTCGTTGATGTTTCTTTATTTCTCTGCGCAATCATAGAGGATTACTTTTTAGATTACTTTTGCTTTTTTATGGACAATTTTGGTATATTATAAACATTTTCATTCAATTGTAAAATTTATTTCTGTTTTCCATTATCAGATGTCTAATATTTGTTTATTTATAAAATATTGCCCTATGGAAATTTGGTTATTGTGCCAAATGGATTACATATAAAATTGCTATACCTACTCGAACTAGTGTTCACATTGTATATTGATTGTTTTATGTCTTTCTACTTATATCACTGCATACTTCAACTTATTTTACATATTGACTTTAATTTGATTTGGTTTCTACACTGATTTTGTTTTATATTCATATTGACTATTCTGAATAATATTGTACCTACGACTATAATTGTATTGTCCCATACTCTGAACCTATTTATATGTGATACTTGACTAATAATTTAAAACTTGACTGATATTTTAAAACACCCAAATACTGAACTGGTAGGATCCTCATAAAATCATCAGCTACTAAAAATTAATATTTTTTTTTCAATGTAATTATCATTTACCTTGAAAATTCTTATTATAAAATTTATCTCATATCTATACCAGTAAGTGTACTTAATATACTTATTTGTTTTGTTGCATTATTAATTTAGTGTATCTCATCACTCTGACATTGCATGGTGGGTGTGCGTGTGCGCTGGCAAGCGTTGTAAGTGTGTGTTGGGGTTGTTTTTGGTGTATTACCGGTGTTGCGCTGTCCCGATAGTTGAAATTGATGGTTTGACTTGGCACTTATTGGAATTGTTCGTTTTATATGCGGGGGGCTCGGAAATTGATGATTTGATTTGTTAATTGATAGGAAATTGTTGATAGAGTATTATTATACTGGTTTTCCTTGACAATCTTCTTCATTTTTATAAATTGCAGAGTGATTAGTGACTGTCTCTTTTCTTTGCTTGGTTTATCATTTTGCTTTCAGTATGCCTAAGATGAACACTAGAAGTGCTGAGTCTCCTTCTACATTGGGTACATCCACTCTTAAGAACGGGGACCAACTAAGAAATACCTCAGGTAAGAATGGTGACACACAGAGGAATGTTACGGTGAGGGATTTGGATAACCTTAGGTCACATGTGGCTAAATGGAATGACCAGGTCACACAGAGCATGAGAGATGGTTTGGCTTCTCTGAAGGATGATATATTCGCCATGCTGATTGAGATTACTGGAAGGCTTTCCGTTGTGGATGAAATCATCAATGAGAACAAGATCTTGAAGGATAGGGTAAATGGACTGGAGGAGAAGTTGAGGCTGTGCGATGGAGGAATGAATGGAGTCTGTCCTCAGACGGGTAGTGTGTCTGGAGTTCATAAGGATTACTTAGGCCATAAAAGTTACTCTGGAGCAGTTGTGAATACCACTCACTCACTCATTGTCAGGGCGAAGGACTCTAAGAGGACAAGTGAGGACATAGAGAGTGCAATTAAGAAGAAGGTTAATCTGAGAGCTCTTAAAATTGGAATAGATGGGATTAAGAGGACTTCTAAGGGTACTATAGTTATAAACTTGCCGTCTGAGGAAGAAAGGAGTGTGCTAAAGGGAGAGATTGATAGGTCGGTGGAGGGACTTGAATCTGTTCAGGGTAGTAAGAGAAACCCGTTGGTTGTGTTCAGGGGCGTGGTTAAGGGAATAAACGAGGATGACCTGAATGTCTCTTTGAACACACAGAATGGTAATTTGAAGCTTGAGGAGCGTGTAAGGATCAAATTCAGGAGGAGGCACAGGAACTCTTTATTGGCAAACATAGCTTGTCAAGTTAGCCCAAAAACATGGAAAATTCTGATGGATAGGGGCAAGGTACATATAGGTTATCAGCGAGTTTCTGTTGAAAATGAATCACCTCTGGTGCAGTGCATGAGATGCCTATTTTTTGGACATGTTCAGGCTCATTGCCGTCAAGAGACTGACAGATGTGCTAAATGTGCTGGTAAGCATGATACTAGAGCGTGTGAGACACAGGAACTTCCTCACAAGTGTCATAACTGTATAATAAACAAGAGAGTGGACCATGAGCATACGGCGTTTGACCGTTCGTGTCCCATAAGACTAAAATTTGAAAAGATAGCAGTTGAAAATACAAATTACCATTGCTAAGGTTGACTTCGGTGAGACAGTCGATTACTTTGGTGATTGCAGTTCGGCCATTGCCAAAAGGTTGACTACCGCTGGTGAATGTCGTAATTATTTGGATTC
This sequence comes from Athripsodes cinereus, assembly GCA_947579605.1. Taxonomy (NCBI): domain Eukaryota; kingdom Metazoa; phylum Arthropoda; class Insecta; order Trichoptera; family Leptoceridae; genus Athripsodes; species Athripsodes cinereus. The sequence goes on from OX388305.1 coordinate 14,561,216, forward strand.
ACGCTGTGACTTGAAGGTTTTTCACATTAACATACGAAGTGTAAATAAAAACTTTGACTCCTTCCTTGTTGAACTAACAGACTTGCGGATGGATTGGGATGTTGTTGTGCTGTCAGAATGCTGGACGGACATATCCTATACGCCTAAGCGGCTGACTGGCTACAGGGAATTTCACTCAGAGATTCATCACAATAGGAGTGATGGGTTGGTTGTCTATGTCAATGATAGGTATTGCAATGCGAGTGTGACGGAGCTGTCTTTACGTGAGGCCAACTGTCTGAGGATAAAGCTTGATGAAACTCGCGTGGTGCTGGCTATATATCGGCCACCTTGTTTTATTGACAAGAATCTATTCTTGGAGTCACTTGCTGATGTATTGGGGTCTGTTAAATCCTTCAGAGAGTCTATCGTAGTGGGAGATATAAATATTGACATAATAAAGCCTGATGCTTGTGGTGTCAGATATCTGACTATGGTCAGTGAGTTTGGTTACGTCCCAGCTATAGACATGGTAACTAGAAGTCAATCAGGCACATGTCTTGATCATGTGATGGTTCGCGCGAAATCCGAATTGAGATCTGCTGTTTATGAGTGTACTATAACTGACCATTATGCGACAATGATAGGACTGCTGAGTGTTGGTGTGAGTGTGAAGAGAGATAGACAAATGATAGAGAGGAGAATGCTTGACCTCGACAAGTTGGTCCAGATCGTAAATATCGAGTCTTGGGACTTGATAATAAACTCACAGAACGCTGAAGAATCGATGGATAGATTTGTTGAGGTCATGCGGAGACACATTGCGGAGAGCACATCAGTTAAGACAATAAGACCGAGTAGCAGAAATAGACAAATAAAGCCATGGATAACCTCAAGTATAGTGCAGAGTATCAGGAGACGGAATAGGCTCCATCTAGCAGCAAGGGGGGATCCGGGTAACGAGGACTTAAGAAATAAATATATAAGATATAGAAACATATGCAATAATGTGATAGCTGGCGCCAAGAGGTTATACTACGGAGACCAGTTACGAGATGCGGGTAATGATTTGAGAAAGGTGTGGAGAGTCATAAGAGACTGTACATATTATGGTAGACAACAACCTCATGAATTGAACAGTGTTATAATTGATGACAGAGAGGTTAAATTCAGTGATGACCCGCAGGCTGTGTGTGATCATATCAATGAGTTTTTTGCAGGTGTGGGACGAGATCTTGCAGGAAGAATTCTGGAGAAGACTGGTGTGACTGAAGAGGTTCTGGCTGGTGAGTTGAGGGTTGGAGGACAACATTCCCCTGCGCATTCGTTTTTTTTCTCTCCGGTGACTGCAGATGAAATTGTTAAGATTATTGGATCGCTAAAAAATAGTCGAGCTACTGGGCAGGATCAGATAACCTCCATTCTTTTGAAAAGGTGTGCCACCCATCTGTCTGGTCCTCTTGCTCACATGGTCAACTTGTGTTTGCTACAGGGAACTTTTCCTAGTCAGTTAAAACATGCAGTTGTGATACCCGTGTACAAGTCGGGGGACGGCAGGGTGGCTGGCAACTATAGGCCAATTTCATTGTTAAGCGTTATATCCAAGGTTTTCGAAAAGGCAATAAAGTCAAGGTTGGAGAAGTACCTCATTAAGTTGAATTTTTTTTCTGCCCATCAATTTGGTTTTAGACCTGGACTGAGTACTCAGAATGCCTTGAACTGTTTTACAGACTATTTGACTGAGGCCCTCGATAACAGGGACAAGTGTCTAGCAATATTTCTCGACCTTGCTAAAGCATTCGATACTGTATCTCATATCCTATTGCTAAAAAAGCTTGAACTGATTGGAATTAGGGGCGTTGCACTGAGTGTATTTGAGACCTACTTGAAAGGTAGAACACAATCTACCAGGGTGGGTGAGTATACTAGTGCTTCGCTGAATGTGGGATGTGGGGTACCACAGGGCAGTACGCTGGGACCAATATTATTTCTTGTGTACATAAACGATTTGTGTGACCTCAGCGTGGGTGGCTCTATTGTCTCTTTTGCCGATGACATGGTTCTCATGTTTAGGGATGTGTCTTGGGATGGGGTGTATGAACGAGCTGAAAATGGTATCTCTCTGGTGGGTAAGTGGCTGAGTGGACATCTGCTAACGCTTAATACTGATAAAACAAAGTATATACCGTTCTCCATCTCGGAGGCGGGTAAACCAGCCTTGCCTGTTCCTCTGAGGTTACACAGGTGTACGCTGGGCCAAATGTGTGACTGCCCCTTCATTTCACCTTGTGAGACAATGAAATACCTTGGTCTGACGATTGATTCGAATTTGAAATGGAATGTTTACCTGGAGGGTCTTTCGGTTCGCTTAAGGAAGTTGATATATGTTTTTAGAATGTTGAGAGATGTCTTGGATGATAATAGGTTGAGATCTGTTTATTTTGCGCTTTGTGACTCCATACTGAGCTATGGTGTTGAGTGTTGGGGAAGTGCAGCTGGTGTTCACATGTATCCTGTTGATGTGGCTCAGAAGGCGATTGTGAGGGTTATGAGCCGGGCGCCCTATAGGCATGCATCGGATCCACTGTTTAGGAAATATGGTATCTTGGATTCCAGGCAAACATACATCAAAAATGTTGTTACGCGTTACAGGAGAGCCTGCCCGGGAGAGGCTGCTTGGGTGGACCGGCGTGGTACTCGCTCGGTTACAAGAGGTACTATGTTTGTTCCGCCAGTGAGAACAACCTTGGGACAGCGCTCGGCAAGGTATCTTGCCCCGAGGCTCTACAACTCTGTTCCCGAGCAAATAAAGTTGCTCGGTGGGTGGAGATGCTTCAGCCGGTGGCTAAAGGTTTGGCTGCTTGACACAGGTAGAGAGGAAGCAAAAAGGAGGCTATTTTTACATGTTGTGTAATTTTTTGTGCGATTTCAAGGTGAATTGGTAGATACGGTACTTTCTTGATGTTTTGTAGCGGCTTGCCTCGATACAGGCATTCGCCTAGTGAGGTTGCTGCGGGTTATGACTGCATAGTCCTGATTGACTTGCTTGTTCCGGCGCGCACGCTCAGTCACATATCTGTTTTGGCTGCCTGTTATGCATGTTGGATTGGTGTCTTGTTGTTTTTTCTTTTTTTAATTTTTTGTATAACTTTTGTAATAAATGACAAACATGTGGGCTTGGTATTATATAGCAAGGGGTTGGATGATGAGTGCGGGTTGAGTAGGATAATGCATTGTCTTTGATTTGTGATTGTGTGTATTGTTTCTGTCCATGTGTGTTTTATGACGTTTTGTAATAGTGATGTATAAATAAATAAAATAAATAAAATAAATAAAATAAATGTAATACTAAATAGGGTCTATTTTGATGTATTTTTCTATCTGTTATTTATTGTTTCATCATGATAGATCCTGTAATTTTGATTTTCTAAACTCTGTTCCGGGTTGTCTTTATAATAAGGTATTATATATTTTGCGAGTTTAATAGATTATGTTTAATTGCTAAATTTTGATGTATTATTAAATTTCTTCGAAATGATTATGCCTATTAGTATAAAGGTATATGGATTGAAATATTAATATTGATACCTTATACATATTTATTATTGAATAAATACCTACTACCTATATTATGGCTTTGTAGTACCTACCTAATAGTTATCAAGCTTGTTTTAGTATTACATCTGCACTTAGTTATAATACAATTATATATTTTATTTTTATATTTAGAAATCTAATAAATATTCTAGTCTGTTTACCTGTTTGAATGTGTATTTGTTTGAATACTCTTGTGATTATTTATCTACCTATGAAACTTTTCCAGTTCAGTAATAATAATTTAATAATGAATCTGAATTCGAAATAAATCTAAATACACCCCAAATGCCCTAACAGTAGGTTAGCAATATTCTTGTCACGTGAATATGTAGTTTGCACGTATTTTATTTATTATCACACAATAGTTGCATACGTGGTATGAAAACAATAAACAACTTAGGGTTCAAAGGACGAGATAATATAAATATTAGAAAATCTTTAATTTATTTCTGTTCAAATATTATTTATTAACAAAACATTGTCGATAATGTGAAAGCATTCCTCCAATGAATGTCCTTTCAAACCAATTGTAACAAATTTAATAGCGATGGTTACTACTCCCTGAACAAACCCGAGTTGACAACTAGTATGTAATAATTAACGTAGAAACTGACAACTGATAGATAGATATATAGTAGGTACAGTATAGTTTTCATAATGCGTGTGATGCATTTTTATTAAATACGGTTACCTATATGTACTTACAAATACATACATACCTATTTACCGGGTGTTTTTATACCTAATACCTATTATGTGTTTTAACAGTGTTATTATGTTTTATTAACGTGTAAACTACCTCATTATGTATTATATCACATAGTCGGCTCAACACTATAACTAGACATCTCAAAACAATACTTCAGAAATAATAGATAAATCATGACATTTGAAAGCATTTAATATGTTACACATTATTGAAAGACTTTGATTACAATTGTTGAAATAACTTTATTTGTGGGATATTTCAGGAGTCTAAGGACTCCTATTTATCCGCTTTGATTACAATACAAAGAATCCTCATAATTCATAATTATTACTAGAAATTACCCAAATATTAAAACCACACATCGGGAAGACATTAATCAAAACCGCCAAATTTTGAGATGTCTTGTTCTAGTATTGGGCCCACGATATTATGTCATTGAGTAAATATTTATACTATATACTATCTCATACTACAGTAAACCCTCACGCCATGTCTCTAGTGGGGTAAGCAGAGAGAATGGAATGCCAGATAGATCTATTCACACTTCCTTCGCTTCTCCACATTCATACAGTTTCTGATGCACGCACGTCGGTTCCTCTTACTCAACACACGGTAGTAAATATTTACCTAGATACTTTATAATTTGGGGCTAAAGCCTTTTTTATGACAATTACGATACCTTCCACATATTTTTAGGATCGAAGGATAGTAAAACGGTACAGAAAGAAACAAATCATTCAACATTACCATGATGTCAAAAATAATAGAATCATAGACGTTAAAAGTTTTATTATGTATGTATATAGTATGAAATCCTGCAGCATTTGTAATATGTCCAATAATCTAAATACATATAAATTGTATATACATTATGATTTCTTTTATTTATTTCTTATTCCAAATAAAACATACAAAACAAACATCAAGAACAATATTACGGAATATATTGCCCCCCTAGATTAAAATTTGTTCTGGGGCAATACTAGAAAAAAAATATAAAAATACAATTTTTAAAATATAACTAAGAATATAACTCTTTCGTATAAACTTGAATATTATGAGTTAAAACAATTCAAAATATATAAAAAAATAGTATGTCATACGAAAAGTCATTTAATACGTGCAAGTAAGATTGTGCCGTGGAGCACCCGGTAAAGAATTGGTCTCCCACTCTTCTCCATAAGTTTTCGAGTGTCCTGTAAAAGGCAGGTGTTCGAAAAAATTAAGACATTGTACATCTTAAATTCAGCGATGAGGTTTGCCACCCATCCTGAATGTCTTAATTTTATACTGGCACGAAGAGGACAGCTTGCATGTTTCTTACATGCAGCTGGTCTGCTGGTTACCCCACTTGTGGGATATGCCGTGATGGTATAGTAGTAGTAAGTAAGATTAATGTAAAAGTAAGTCAGTTATTGTATTATGTTTGTCCGGTCTCTCTCAAACTGCCTTCTGCCCCTGTCCATGAGCCATTTCGTCACATATTATTGTTTTGTTAATAAGTTTGCACCGAAACGCCAGATAGACAAACAATATTTAAATAATAACTAATGACAGTAAGACGTACATACAGAACTCAAATATTTGGTCCATAATGTACTCAATGACCGGTACCCAGGTAAATCTCTTTCACAATTTGCCGTTCCTTTGTCTACTATATCAAAACATTATATACGTCTTGAGAGAAGATTTGAATTATTCTCTATTTTTTTAAAGTAAATAAAAAAAATTAAAATAGAGCTAAATATACAGTACCTAATATACTCACCTAATATAGATACATACATGTTGAAGCCATTTGCATTTTTCATGTTACGTTTATGAAATCAAACCTCACGAAAGTCAGAACAAGCTGAAAAATTACAATACCAAATTCATTAACGTTAAATTGTATGTGGTATATTATTAAAATTGTACGTGTACCTACAATACCAAACTATATACCACTCACACGATTATCTTAAACTTGGCGTTCAACAAATTGAATATAAGTACGTTTGACTCGACATTTTAAACACCGATAATAATATTATCATCACAAAAGGACTGTAATTTATTTAATCTACATGAACTTACGTTTAATGCACGCATCGAGGTGGTAGCTGGTGGTTACATACCTACACATAGATTATAGCAGATGTGTGTACAGTCAGTACTACAGGTTTGCTGGTAGAATAATAAATACAGTATAATAAGACAATGTGTTGCGATACTTTTCACCTGGTGGACACCTTCTGCCTGTCGCTCATTATAAAATAACATACACTTGTAATATTCACAATGTTATTTCATAAATATTTACAAACACATTATTTAATGTTCGATTTAAACATAGTTTATTTTTGTGTTAGCAGCGCACAAGTAATGAAACTATTTGATTGAATAAATAAAGACAAGCTTTCTCTTCTATTATTTATTTTTACATAGTGATAGGTCTTTATAATTCAGATTATTTCAAATTTGTCAACATATTATCGATGGCATAATAAAATACAGATGCGGTAAGTGCAGTTTTCATTGTTTTGAAATAATCAAAGCTGAAAGTTTGAGATGCCATTCCATTTAGTACTTACCGCAAATAGTTTTTGGTAAATATCTCGTCAATGACACAGAGTTACGCAATAATATTCCTAAGGAACATACTTCAGTTGATATAGATTCGCATGCGTAGATAATTATAATAACTAGTTACTCATTTTCGGTAAAAACTGCACTTACCACATCTTTGCTCTATGCCATCGTTATGATGTATTTTGATTTAACATTCTATTTTATTGTTTTCAACACTAGCTTCATCCACAGAAAATATGCTTTGCGAGATGATCGTTTTGATTATCATATGTAAAGGTAAATAATACATCGATATTGAAGACAAATAACACATACCTATACCAAGATGTGTTGTTAATGATAGGTGCATGATGGCAATGTAATAATATTGCATTATTGACAAAGTTAATAATGATGAGTACACATGGTGATAAATGTTAAGGACAGACAATGACAGCAACGGCTGCACTTATTAAAACACACACTTGATGCCTTATTATTTATCCCATTATATACAAGTAGTATATAGCAGGTTGCATTTTCTTGATACATTGACGTCAGAAATACCTAAAAAGTATTTTTTCTTTTCCTGAGGTAAATATCTCTCATGGAAATGTTACAAAAATAAATTAATTAAAGATAATTGAAGAGCATTACAAATTTCTCAGCTCTAGTATTAAGTAAATAGATAGCTAGTTGTAATCATCTCTAGTATTACGTTATTTCAGATCATATATCTTTATTTTTTTATTTTGATTATATTTAATATGTAGGTATAAATAAATTCAAAATATATTTATATTTTCATTTTCTCATGCCATGTCTCAGGTGGGGTAGGCAGAGAAAACGGTACGCCATATTAATCTATTCTTACATACTTTTATATTCTTACATAATTTCTCCCCAAAGCACGAGCTACGCTCAATTTTGGGGAGTAATTGTATTAGGAAAAAAAAGTATTATTTTAATGTTCAATTATTATAAATGATATTTGTGTTTAATAAACTATTATTATTATACTTCTTTCACTTTTTCCACGTTCATCCAGTTTCTCATAAGTGCACGTCAATTTCTCTTACTCAACACGCGGTGGTCCTTGAGTTTTCAATCGACATAGATATGTTACATATTTCTTCAACGTTTGCGCTTCCTCACACCCCCTCTTTCAGATAAATAATCCTTTCATCAACCATTCGCTTCACTTGTCCAAACCATTGCAGACTATTTATGTACTATCTCCCAAAGTTGTACCAACCATTCTCAGTAATCGCATCTCTGCATTTATTCCATTCTCATCCTTCTCCAACTATGTACAAGTTTCGGTTGCATACATAATTTGCCTTCAAGAATAAGGTTGCTCCCCACTCATCACACTTTCAAGCAAGCGGTCAAGGGCCACTTTATCACTCAAAATTTCGCATCTATTTCCTAGTCCTATTTCCTACTTATTATTCTCCTCTGTACCTTCTATTTTACTTCCTTTAAGATTTTTATGTGAAAATTTCATGATATCGTTCTAGTTGGAAAAATCGCGCTTCTGCTATAAATTCGCCCTCTTTGTATAATATTAATTGTATTTGTTACGTATTTAAACGTATTTTTATGTAAATTTGATAATCAATGTACAGTAAAGAATAAATAAATAAAGTTCAGTGCAAAAAGGAGAAGTCATATTTATTAAGAATTCATTTTCATTATAATCTGTTTAATTATAATTATTTTTTACTAGATGTTCCTACCCGGCGTCGCCAGGGTGAATTTCATAAAAAAATTCGTTATGGCAACACGTGACAGCAGAACTGTTGAACAACAACAACAAGCAGAACAACAAACGTCACATTCATACAAAAATACAATTTGTATGAATGTGCAATTTCCGACTTTTCTTATGGATTTTCCAAAAATTTTCTTTCATACAAACCGTCTCCTGATAATTAAAAATACAACAAAAATAGAATCAACCAATTCAGATCAGCCGTCCTCAAGTTATGGGGGAACATACATAGTCAACTCATTTTTATTTATATAGATTAATATTGTTTACCTTTTCTGACACTACAGTAAATAAAATTTACTTTTGCTTAAAATATCTGTGAAGAATACTGTGCAAAGAAGGATAGCTTATATTCATTTGTTCATGTTATACTCATTTGTTCATATTATTTTTTTTAGATATATCTGGGCTTTGTTATTTATTCATTTACATGGTACACGACAGATGAAAGACATATAAATATAAACATGTAAGCGATAAAAAAAAATCCAATAGTCTAACATCCAAACAGTGCACACTTCAGCAATAACACACAAAACAATTATATAAAATTATACACATAATACATTCATTCACAATACATTCATTCGCTCAATTTCGCACACATAATACATTCATTCACACAAGCACAATCACACTTCCCAAATGTATGCAATAATAAAAAAAAATCTATAAAAATAAGAAAATCAAAAGTTCTAATAACAAACTAAAAAAACACTATCCTAAGCACGTCAAATTTTATCATACATTTTTTTTAATTCTTTTTTTTATTTGATTCTCCTCTCAACTTTCTTTTCTCACCAACCATACGTAATTGGCACATTAAAAAGGGGATTAGGAAAAAGTTATAAACCAAATATAACCTCGTCGTAAACTTTTCACAGTAAGCTAAAAGCTCGTGTCGTGAAAGGGAAATTTGCCAGCACCTGGGATCAAACCATAGACCCCCGGTTCACGAGACCAAGACTCTACCTCCAGGCTACCGACGAACTCATTATAATCTATTTAGTTTAAACTATTATTTTATTTATTATCTGTTATTTGCATACGACATAAAATGTGTTGTTTTTATCGAAAATAGGTAACCCAGGTGTTATTTTATATTAATACCCACACATACCTAGAGCACTCATTATGGAGAACTAACACGTTATTTCTATATAGTACTTAACACTTATACTATGTACATATACATAGACTAACAAATATAATATCGATCTCCCAGTTCCATGCGGTAAGAATTAGAAATATTTCAACTTGTAGGTTTTTGGCGTACTTATTACACGTTAAAATGATAAAATATTTCAATTCCACAAATCTGTAATTTAAATACCTACTAGTTTCCAAAATATATATGCCTACTGGTGTATGTGAACAATACAAAATATGCGTGTAAATAAGCTAGGATGATTTAGACATGTGGAGCAAATGAATGATAAAAAAATGTTGATGAGGATGCACATGTCTGGAAAAGAGAGCTTGAAAAATTGTAGACGTTCGAGAACAACATGGCTCAATCACGTGGATAAAATTCTCAAGAACGGCTGCGTGTTGAGTAGGAAAAATCGATGTGCGCTTACGAATAAGAAACAATGTGAATGAAAAAAGTATATAATAGGTCTATTTAATAAATAAATAAATATATGGCGGTCCATCCTCGCTTCCTGCCACGCTTAGGACAGTAAAATGCTTGTTATTCAGTCAATATTATCTTCCAATTTGAAAACATTATATAAATTGCATTGATGAAATATAATATTATTTTAAAATATTCAAGGAACACCAGATGCTCAGGTCTATACACGAGTAGGTATAGAAGCAAACAAGAACTGTAATCCATATTTTACAAGGATCAATAACCTCATAAATCAACAGGTCGACAATGAATAACACCACAACATTACCGGCTACCGCCTGTTCCCTCTGGCAATTGATCATCATCCCATCATCATCAGGGAATTCCATGCAACCAACCAGCAGCACCTCGTCCTGTCAGCTTTGCAATATTATTATAAGAATAAATAATAATGATGATAAATATTCATCATCGTGTGTTGCGCTTTATATTACACGTATGTATGTATATCATTATTATGCAATTTTCATATGGCAAATGAATTGAACATGATGTAATAATGGCTTCCATAGTGGCAATTGTTGTCAATGCTTGAAGCTATGCAAGATGACTATGAGATTGATGTAGATTGATGAATTGAAATTAAAGATGAATATGAAATAAAAGAGATGGCATGAAATTATTGTAAAATGGTTACTACGGAAATATTGTACTAGATAAAGGGAACACTATTTCTATGATTATCTTAATATATTACATAATACGTATAGGTAAGCAGGATGCACAATCATAATATAAAGCTATGTAAGAGTTTAATATACATACACATATTGAACTAAACTAGATGGAAAATATCTTAGTGTACGTACATTCAATATTTCATTTCATAAAATGATAACGGAGAGTTTATATAATATATCACCATCATCACCCTCAATGTTCCTCTCGGGAGTACAGGGCAGAAACCAGCCTCCTCCATTCAGAACGTCTCTGTGCCAATCGCGTCACCTCTTCCCACAACATTCCCTGCGCTCTGATGTCGTTGTCATAGGAACGGTGTATTGTGAAAGAGGGGCACCCGGGCCGACAGAAGTCTTGCGGACTTTTCTGTTCTTACATATATAAATAAGCATATTTTTTCAGTCATCAATATGAAGTTATTACAAAAACCTAACTATGTATATTTATGGCTTTGATTGAAAATACAGATTAATATTTTTATTGTACATTAACAACAAGTCTAGCTAATTATGAAAATAATATTATTAAATGTGTGGGTGATCTTCAATATAAACAAATATTTTAAAAAAAATAGAACAAGACATTAGGAAAAATCGAACAAATGAATGAGTTTTAGGTAAAAATAGACATTTCCATATTTTTGCATAGGTTTCTATCATTATTTATTTATTTATTTATTTACAAATATTTACGGCCAAAGCCTTTAACATGTTAAACCTCTGTATACATACAAAACATGTAAACAAAGGAAAGATCTGTTACAAAAAAGACACAAAACAATTAGACTAAAGAAACGAAAGTTTTACAGACAATATAACATTAATCATGTTATAATTATAAAAAAGATACAAAATTGTTAAAAAAAATTTAATATTATAAATATTTTTGTAGATAGTTCTGTTCTTGATGTTATTTCTTGTGATTTTCTCGAATGATGAGTCTCCCATTACACCAGTGATGCCACTAAGAGATCACGGGATATCAAATGCAAACCCGTGAATTCTTCCAGTGCCATTTCCTGTGCATGGGAGATACGAAGATAATTATTAATCCATGTACTTGTCTTCTTTATCTTGAAATTTGCCATTTGCCAATATGTCTTGAAACTCCTATGTACCGAGGCTTAAAACTGATGACACTGATTTCTTCAATCACTGAACATTTGATCAAAACTCATCATTTAATCCAATCACGGATTTTCAAATATTTCATTGGCAGATCTGAGGATCACTAACTGTAACAGTGTTTGGAGACACATTTGGGTTTATCAACAAACTAACATTCATATTCAAAACATTTTATTTTTATGTTACAGAAAAATCTCTATTCTATTCTACCTTTAAAGGCCATCCACTCGTTTACGAGAGACCAGATTTTTTTCTTCAATTTATATACAAAGTTTTTTGAGTATATCTTTAACACTTATTAATACTTAATATTAATAACACTTACTAATATTAAGTATAAATCTTTTAGCAAATGAATATAAAATTATGTTTCATAGATAAAACATACTATATATAAAATGAAATAATTTATAGGGGCCAAACTTTGATTTCATTGAACTCAAATATCTTTCAAACGTGAATCTCAATAAATAATTACTATATTACAAATAAATCTAATCCCTTGTAATCAACAGATTATAAATTTGAACATTGATTGACCGTATCAATTCAATGAAGGCAGAAGCGATCGATAATCCACTCAATTTATATAATAAAGTAAATTATAAATTGTATAATACACAGACGAAGGTATGAATTAAACCAACCGAAATCATAATATATCTACCATAAAATTAGATATAGGCTTACTTACTACCGTAGGAAATGTATCAATTACTCTGGAATCCCTCTACAGGCACCTTATAACTTCTTATAATCTTAACATGATTTCCTAATAAACAAGGTCTTACCAATACCTTCAACTTCACACAAACAATCATAAAATATTAGTAGACACATGTTTGACTTTTCACACATGCCATATGGTATGCAGAGTTTTATAACTATACATCATAATATTATCACAAATAACACATTAATATACATGAAATATAATTATACTTACCTAGTAATTAAATCTAAACCAATCCAGATTGCAAACGGTCTACATACTTTATTATGAAAAAAGCTATGTTAATAAAAGTATAAAATGTAAGAAGCTTCTTAATCATTCTTCTAAAATAACTACTGTATTGTACTTGCGTAGTTACGTTGATAATGCTTCAACGATTAAGTTCTAAGACATTACTTTAACGAGCAGACAAGATAGAAACTCTTTTCGCATAAACATACAACAATGATAAATCTTCACGACGAAGATATAAATTATCGCAAACGACATCCTGCAGAATCGTTTAAATTAAACATTGTAACTAAGTTTTAAAATTTATAGTTTAAACTTGCATTCATTAATGCGGAAAAGCACATTGGTATCTAATATTTTTATTAGATACCAATGTGCCCATCAATCAATTACAAAATTTACAACACAATTTAAAATATTACGGGGGCATGTATAGTTTTTTGACTTTATCAATTTTTCGCTTAGTTTGTAACAAATTTATGAAATACTTTAATACTCATTATAAATGTCAACTACAAATGAATTTGTTTAATCTGTGAAGAGATGTTACAGACAAGTCCCATCCGGGGCACTACCAAATGAGGTGACGTTGTCTTTTCTTAGCCTTATATGGGTAGTTTCATGGATTAAATTTAAATATGTACCTACCTCTCAAATTTTCTTAAAAAAAACTCATCCTATAATACCTCTGATAAATAGTAAACAGTATATCTTTGGACTATATTTATATGTGAATGATATATCTATTATATTAGGCGTGATCCATAAAAAATGTTTAAGATATACCTACTATAATAAATAAATGTGTTCGTGGTGCTATAGACGCGTGCTGAAGATTCATTGGTCGGAACACGTCGAAAACGAAGAAGAATTAACCAGGGTTGGCGAAAAAAGGCAACTCCTCAAAAGAATCTGCCAACAACGAGCTAATTGGATTGGCCACAACATCAGGCACCCAGGACTGCTCATCGCAATCGCAGAGGGCAGGACCGAAGGCACAAATGGCAGAGGTCGACCGAGAGACGCCTATATGGACCAACTGAAGAAGGACATGAGCTGTGGCTCATATATGGAGTTGAAGAGACTAGCTGAGAATAGGGAGGAGTGGAGAAATAAGTCAAAACTCGTTGCAGACCAATCCAATGGATTGTAACTCATTATATATGTTCGTAAATTTTGATTCGATTTTCGGTTATTATTTTTATTAACTATGCTTGATGTTAGCGTTCCATATTAAACGATCTAACTTTAAAGCTACCAAATTTTATATAAAAATATTATGCCATACGTAATAAGTAAGATTATATTAAATCTCGTTTTTTTGCAATTCCATACCTACTTATGTACATTTAACTATTTACAATATGTTGAATAAGAAATGAACCTTGTATACATACAAAATAATTGTTTCATTGACCTTTAGTAGGATATATTTGTATTAGTAAGCTAGTAGCTTTGTATGTAAACTTCATACAGTTACAAATCGATAACTCAAACCTAAATAATTGTAAAACATAGTAAAATTACGAAAACATCATATCGTATGAAGAAACACAAGTAGTACAAACAACTAGTTCGTCGGTAGCCTGGAGCTAGAGTCTAGACCTTGTGAACATGGGGTCCGTGGTTCATTTCCAAGTGCCGGCAAACTCCCCTTTCACGACACAAGCTTACAAGCTTTTAGTAGCTTACTGTGAAAGGTTTATAAGGTTGTATTTGGGTTTATAACAAAAAACCCAGATATATCTTAAAAAAAAAAACTAAAAATAGAGTGTGAAAAATAACTAGTGTGATAATTTCATACATTTTTAAAATACATAAATATTTTTTTACAAATATTTTAGTACCTATACTAGAAGGAGAGTCTCGGCCTCATGCACATGAGGTTCGCGGTTCAATCCCTGGTGCCACAAGTTTTTAGCTTACTAAGACAAAACCTAGATATATCAAAAACCCAGATATATCTTTATAAAATTTAAAAAAAAAAATCTCGAATTGAAGTCGAATAGCATTTTGATAAATCGGTTTTATGTCGAGAACACAAACAAGCTAAACCTCCATAGAGTAAATAAAAACTCAATAGCTCGATATTTTTTGGCGGTTCCTTAAAATTCAAGTGACTGATACTGTGTTAATACTATTGTTACAGGAACACATCATCCTAGTGTGGGCAGCGGGCATCACAGCCTCCCACATGATGCTTATGATAATCTGGCGAGTTTTAGTACATACCTATATAGGTACTGACAATATTGACTCATTCTTGTTTATAAACAAAATATACTTTATTTGTGATGTGTAACCTAGCCATGTAGTGACAGGTTATATCATTTTTGAATCAGCGTGTACCTATTGTTATTAGTTTACTAATAAAGTGTATTATATTATATGAATGTAAAATATATTTGACGCTGTAGAGTTGTTATTTTTGTGATGAAATAAAATATTCAATTGACTTCACAAACGCGAGACTATATACAGAAAATATCAAATAATTTTTGAGTTCGTCGGTAGCCTGGAGGTAGAGTCCGGGCCTTGTGAACAATGGATCCGTGGTTCGATACCAGGTGCCGGCAAACTCCCCTTTCAAACGACACAAGCTTTTAGTAGCTTACTGTGGGCTGTATTTGGGTTTATAACAAAAACTCAGATACATTTTTTTTAAATGTTAAATCTACCAGATACTGAGAAACTGGCTTAATCACAATAAAATTAATCAAAGAGCTAATAATCAAATTTAAACTTTCACATTTGGCGATAAGCTGTTATAAAACATTATAAATAATATGTTTACCCATGCAAAAATATTTCTTTTCACTATTCACATAAAAGTTCATAAATATTGAACAAATATCCAAAACACTCAAAATGCATACATTCAGCTAGCGAACATTTACCTGTTCGACAGATTATACGTTATTTTCTTTATTCTATCTTTATAAGAATTGTAAACCACAAAACTATCAATAATTATCAGTTTGGTAAAAACGATATTTGTTTGAAAATATAAACATTGATAGTTTACCTTTTTTTACATTGAACATAAACATTGTTTTACCGCCAAACATTGTGACAGTTAATATCACACAAAAACAGAAATAGTGTACCGACTTTCAATAATAATAATACCTGGCGAAACTACTAGCAAACATCCATAGCAATGCAATGAATACAGTGTAGGTAAGTACATCCACCTTACCTTACTCTTTCTCCTATCTCAGTGTCAATATACCTGAGTTACTTCAAACATAATAGTTCACATTGTATAACACAATCTATATGACTAATTGTATAATATGTACTAAATTAGTAGGTAGTAATTTATTATTGGTATAAATTCTTAAAACAAATATTATCACACTCTGTTGTGGACTTGCATTGTATAATGAGGTCATATTATTGTTTAAACTAAAAACACTACATAGATTAACATATCTGAATATCGTGAACGCCTTGGCTAACAAACTATTTTCAACGCAGTAATGTTCACACTCTTTGACATGTTCACATTGTTTTACGTATTAGATCCCAACAATTCATTGTATCTGAAAGAAAGGTTAAAAAAATTCACTCTCTCATGGACTATCACTACGATCAGCATCCAATAATCTTCTAGTTATCACGTCCCTGAGTAAATATTTGGATAATGAATAAATTTATATACATGTATAATTTTTTCCATTTCCAGAAACAGTGAAACACCTTCGTAATCTTCTAATCATAAGGAATCGACGAAATTTTAAGTGAGCTTAAGAGTTCATTGGTATGATCTACATATTAATTATAAAATAAACATTATTTGTTTAAATAGGGATCTATTTAAATATACTTCAGCTGCTACATAAGCATCTATGGAGTGGTATATATTTAATATGAAAGGGAAGCCTAGAAGCCTAATATGAATATATAAAATAATCACTATACTGTATACCTATAAAATATACAGTTAGTAATATCGAATCAAAACAAACCATTACTCTCTAAATTATGAGACTCTTACGTGTATTAATAGTTTTAATTATTATTATTATTATACATATAATCAAGAATTCAAAACCATAAATTACATGCAACGATGTAAAGCGATACACAATTAATATGCCAATGTACCTTTATTATAATTATTATCATGTATGTACATATTTTATATAATAGGTAGTAGTTACTTCTTACCTATACCAGAATAAGGACATTATAACAGGTTAAGAATAGACTCACCAGTCAACTTGTGTGCGTTAATATTCAATTATTTATTCCAAAGATTCCACGAGGCGTGATTTTATAAAACTGCCGGAATATTGAATAATAATTTATTCCTGGTCAATACTGATAACGTTGTAATGAAATTTATGACTGTACAGCCATCACCTAATAAATATTGCTCTTTTCTCACACTGAAATGTGAGTGTTTGTATAATATTTGTATAAACACTGAGAATACTGATGGCGGGTAATTCAGTAATTAGTGTGAATAAATTAACGTTTGATTTTTTAACAAATGGGATTAACTGAGTTGATAAAACTTTTCCCATCGTGAAAATATTCAAAATAATTTAATGCTTGCTTTAAAAATATTTGTTCTTCCAGTTTTAACTATATAATGCATTATAAAAATTAATTTCTTAATCATTTTTGTAGTGTATGAACTTTGTACACTGCACCTGTACATTGACCTTTAGACTTGTTTACAAGCTAAGCAAAGATAATGACTGAGTAGCAATACGCTACTGCCTATATAGGTTAGCCACCTATTGAGAACGACGCTCATTAATTGATAGAACCTTGACTTGCACTGTTAGGCTGCGTGTTTTGACAAATTGTGTTCGACAAATTATAATAGGAATTATTTATTGAATATATTGTGTAAATATAAAAAATACGTGTCGTTATTCAAAAAGAACCTAATATTGTTATACTTAAACCAGTATACAATACGTGGCGCAGTTCGGTAGTTCACAAATAAAATATTGTCGACACGCAACAATAGTTTTTTTTACCGCGCCGAAAGTTTTGTCGGCGGTACGCGGGAAAAAAGTGAAAGGCAGTCTACAGGAGTAAAAAGGAGGCAGGAGTCTCCAAAGCCAGATTAGCCAGCAGTGCAGGTAGCAGCAAAGAGACAGGAGTCTCAGAAGCCAGTTGGGCAAGGTTGCAGGTAGCAGCAGGGAGACAGGAAGTCTCAGGAGCCAGTTTGAGGCAAGGTGCAGGCAGCAGTGGGTAACAGGAGTCACCCAGCATCCAGGCGGAGCCAGTTGGTGGATCCAGGAAGCCAGGAGAGAGGAGAGGTCTTGCAAGTCAGCCAGGCGGAGTCCATTGCGGTTGCAAGGAAATCCAGAAGACCGGGGCGATTGGAGGAGTCTCTCATAAGTTAAGTCTTTTTTATTCTTAGTTGTTTTTGCCTGTGATTTTCCGAAATGACTTCGAGAAGTTTAGAGCCGTTTTGTCACAAGACAATGAGTTGGCCTTCTTACAGGACAAGGTGGGAGAACGCCTTATTATTAAATGATGAAAGTTGGACTGATGTGAAGAAGCGTGCTTTCTTCATAACATCGTTGTCCCAAGGCAGTTTCAAGCTACTGTCTGATCTGTGTTTTCCAGCTTCTGTGGAAAAACAGTCTTATAAAGAGTTGATTCAGTTATTTAATGGTTATTTTAAAGAGGAAAAAAGTGTATTTGAATCGCGTGAAATTTTTTTCAAGGCTACTCAAGGTCATTCGGAAAATGTTAAAGATTTTGCCTTAAGATTAAGAGAATTAAGTATAAATTGTGAATTTGGTACTAGATTAGAAAGTAATATAAAAGATTTGTTTATAATCGGAATTAGAAATAAAGAGATTAAACAACAGTTATTTTTAAAATGTGATAAAGATAAAGTATCTTTGAACGAAGCAGTTGCTTTGGCTTCTAGTTATGAGCACATACTAGAGAGAAAAATAGAAAATGAGGAAGAAAATTTTGAAGAAATTAGCCAGATTTCCAGGCGAAACAATAATAGTTTCAGTAGTTCAAGTAGTACAGATACAGATTATAAGAAAAATAATCGACCGTCAAAATTTTCAAGGTTAAATTCAAATGTAAATACGAGTAGGTATAAGCATAATAAAAATGTTTCATGTTTTATTTGTAAGGGAAATCACTATAAAAGTGAATGTAAATTTAATAGAGAATTTTTTTGTAGAAAATGTAGATCTAAAGGGCATTTGAGTGAAAATTGTTATAAGATACAAGGTATTTATAATTCGCAAGACACCGAAAACGATTTTATAAAATTAAATGTAAGAATTGAGAATAAAAATGTTGAATGTATTTTAGATTCGGGAGCGAATATTAGCTGTATATCTATTCAAAAATTGCAAGAAATATTCAACGAAAATAATATAATAGAGAAGTGTGATGAAATTAATTTATCTACGTATAGCGGGCACAGTTTGAATGTGTTAGGTATTAAACATTGTAAAATAAATCATAATGGAATGGAAAAAAATATTAAATTTGTTGTAACAGAGAGCGGGAATAAAATAATATTGGGTACAGATTTTATGCGTAGGTATAATATAGGGTACAAAGTACATAGCACGGAAGGCAGTGAATTAAACAAAATTGTTGCATGTAAGCCCATTGAAAATATTCCGAATTTCAGTGCGAACGCATCGCTTGCGTGTAATGTGAAACAACAAAAATTAGATTTTGTAAATAAAAATAATAGTTTTAATTCGAAATTAATTTTAGAGAGAAGTAAAAGTGATTATACATTGGAAAAAGTTGTTAAATATGTGGAAAAAAATAATTGGCCGTGCAAAAGACAGTTAAATGAATCTATTGCGAAGTTGTTTAATGTGAAAGAACATTTGACTGTGTACAAGGATTATTTATTCTACAGAGATAGAATTGTTATTCCGGAATCAGTTAAAGGTATTGTGATAAATTATTTGTGTAAAAATTATTCAGTTATTGGGAAAATGAAATCATTTGTTAGAAGTTATTTTTATTGGGTTAATTTTAATATAGACATTGAGAATATAGTTAAGAATTTAGTGAAAAAGCGGAATAACAATGGATGTAAATGTTTAAATAGGTATAGATATGAGAAAAGGTATGTAAATATGGAAACTTGTAAAGATAGTTCCAGGGGTTTGAAATTTGTCTCGGGGAGGAAAAAGGAATTTAATTTGGGTACATCAGTACTTGTCAAAGATCTCAGAAGTGAAAAGATGGTTTTAGGTAAAATTGAAAAGGTATTAGGCAATACAACTTTTCTTATTAGAATCAAGGGTACTGGTCAGCTCTGGAAGAGACATATGGATCGGATAGATGTGAGATCTGTGCATTGGGATGACAGTCCCTCTGATTAATAGTAGGAGTTTAGGTCCCCTCCCCCTGTTTGAAGGCAAAGCTCTCACCGGTTCTGAATTTTTCAGGTCAGATTGGAAGCCATTGGCGGGGACAGCTGAGACCCAGGACTTAGGCTGGTGGAAGACTTCATCTGGTGGCCCTGGACAGAAGGAAGAACTTGTCTGCGTGATGTATTTATAATGTTTGTCTTGTTTATATAGAATCATGAAATAAGTAGAGAACACAGTCACTCGCATAGAATTGTATAAAGATTGGAATATGTAGAATAGTAAGGTTTTTCAAGATTGTGAGGGGAGAGTGTAGTGTATGAACTTTGTACACTGCACCTGTACATTGACCTTTAGACTTGTTTACAAGCTAAGCAAAGATAATGACTGAGTAGCAATACGCTACTGCCTATATAGGTTAGCCACCTATTGAGAACGACGCTCATTAATTGATAGAACCTTGACTTGCACTGTTAGGCTGCGTGTTTTGACAAATTGTGTTCGACAAATTATAATAGGAATTATTTATTGAATATATTGTGTAAATATAAAAAATACGTGTCGTTATTCAAAAAGAACCTAATATTGTTATACTTAAACCAGTATACAATAATTTTCTTGAGTTTTCGAATGTCCTGTAAAAAGCAAGTTTTTAAAAAAATATAGAAATTTATCATCTTAAATTCAGTGATGAGGGTTGCCACCCATCCCGAATGTCTTTTTTGTTGGCAAGTAAGAAAAAAACTCTGCATGAGTATTTCATGCGGCTGCTGATAATCTCATTTGCGAAATGTGCCGTGATGGTGCCGTAGTAAATAGTAGGTAGGTAGGTACATTTGCGAGATGTGCCGTGATGGTGCAGTAGTAAATAGTAGGTAGGTAGGTGCATTTGCGAGATGTGCCGTGATGGTGCAGTAGTAAATAGTAGGTAGGTAGGTACATATTTTTATGCATTAAATGTATTCGTGGAGTAAGTAACTAGGTTTCATTCAAAAGTTCATTTAATTTTTACTCATGTCAGATATTTCCAATATAAAGCTAGTTATATAAATAGCAGCTGGAAAAACGTGGGAAATGTCTCTCATTGTGAATGTGACGAATAGAGGACATTCCAGTAGATATGCTAGGCTACATCATGAGATATGTGAGATGTAAATAGTAGGTATTTTTATATTATTGTCAATTGACTTATCACAATTCATTGTCACTACTTTATGATCAGATCTTATCTCGCAGTCAACACGCTGAGTGATCTGTATTATCTTCACGTGGTTTTGCTAAAAACTAGTTTAAGTCCTTGACTTACTCATTGGAAGTTGCGAGTTGAGTCGCAAGTTGCCCGGCTAACCGGTTACTTGAATCATGCGTGTGCGACTACGTATACGAGATTAACATCAAAATCATAATAATAATACCTACTATGTATTTACATTCTCGTAACATCGGCAAATGTATTCATAATGTTACATGAAGACTCGTATCGTTATTAACTATGAATATTATTTATTATCAACCTATCTACTTGAATATTATGTATTATTGTAAAGCATGACTCAGTATTCATATGTTTTAATATTACCTATCTATTATAAAGTCGATGTCCTTACAACGACTTAAATCCTATATGTAACTGTTAAGTTATTTTACTTTCTGTGCCTATGCTGAATTAAGTCACGTCTGATTGACATAATTATATAATATAAATTGAAAGAAAGTTTCAGCTTTATTTGTAAATATTTTTTGAAATTATTGATCACCTTTGCTTAACGTAGATAATGTGGAATAGAAGATAAACATAAATTCTAATTCAACTTATATAAACCTATTTTATAAATAAATAAAGATAGAAAGAGACTTTTCATACATTACATCGAAAATATCTACCAAAGCTTTCAATAATGAAAAATTGGTTTGTATATATTTGGCGTACTTTATTCATAATTCCTAGAATTAATGTACCTAACTAAATGAAATATTTTTTATTAATTTCGTCAGTATCAGATCGACCTGGAGGTTTTTCGTGAATATCACTGCGCATATAGAACAAACGTTAATAAATAAAGATTTTACCAACTTTCAACGGTATTAATAATACATCGTTTCAAAGCTAACTTGTGAATTTCGGAAAGACAATTCATTGTTTCAGTACGTCAAGGCAAAGAGGTGTTAAAATAACTTAGGTATGAAAACCGCAGTTTACTGATTAAACTAAGAGTTTACTAATTAATCTAAGTGTTTATTGATGAAATCAAGAAAAAAATACTTAAATTATATACCTATTTTTACTCCGTGTCGTGATGAGTCTAATATTTTCAATCAATTTTAATGAACACCAAAATGAACATTGTTTTTTATAACTACATGGTGATTGTCTTCTATGTGAGGCGTGCTACGTGCACTACAATAACTTCGTATGATGTTTATAAAAACAATCTCAATGGAGCAAGAAGATCGCGTAATCTTAATATTTAAATGAGTGTTTTAATTTTAATGTAAGTATGTGTGTATGATAAAACTAACGTGGTTTGCAAAAAATCATAAAACCCGATACATGCAAAATGAAACGGTAAATATTCATCCCGCTAGAGGTCACTGTCCATCCACCGCAGAATCTTCATTATCATTGACAGCCTCTCTCTCTCTCTCTGTCTCTCTCATAGAACATTCACCAAATTAATGATCACAGGTTACCAGATCAAAACCGTTTGCTTTTTGCAATCTAAAGCTGTAAAATTAAATTCAAAACCAACGGTTTAATTATCCACACTCTAGATTTAACGAACTCGTGTATTAGCTACGTTTGTTAAAAAAATACACTATTTCATGGTTTATGGGTAAACAAAATGTGATATATCGATCATGATAAACATAATTTACTCATAGAATAAATAAAAACCTTTAGATATAATATTTAAACTATAGAAGCTAATTTTTGAGAACAAAACTAAATAAATTATTATTTCGGTCTCGAGTTTAATATAATGAGTAAAATAAAAGCATAATCTAACGCTATCAGGCATAAATAAAATGTGTATGAAGCAACAGTCCCTTCATAAAAATCACTATAATTATAGTTTCTTACTACACAATTGTAGGAGATCTTTTGTTTTCTACCTCCACGATTTACTTACATTGCAACATCAACGACTCAACCAGAGTTAGCTTACGATACTTCTTAATAATTTAACCCAATTTCGATTATAGTGGAGCAAAATGATATTTTAACGTGATAGAAATCAAGAAAATTTCAATTTTATTTTTAATTTTTGTCTTCGATATAAACAAAAACATCTAGCTTCTAACGAAACTATTTCTTAAATTGCTATAAGGAGGCAAGAAAGTAGCATATTCAATGGGTACTTAATTATTCATTATTGTACTATTAGGAATGAGATTAAGAATTAAGATGATTTTTTAATGACTTGTCCTGGCGCTCTTTAAGCATAGAATTACAAGCCATTCAACAGTTTCAAAAGCAGTGATGAAAAATAGCTTGCCCCTAAAGCTGTTAATTTGTTTCTGTCGTGTGTTGGCATTATCTAATCTTCATCCAGCCCAGCTTAAATCTCTCTTCCCACGTGTTAGTTAGATCTACATTCACGATCTGATTTCTACAATACCATGTTAGTAGTATTCTCTGTATGCTCGTATATTACGGCAGACAGTCGCACGTGTGTCTGTTGCCCAGTGCGGGTCACTCGGATCGTGAACCCGAGACCTTTACAATTCCATCACATAGCTTAGAAAAAACAAGACTAACGAAAGAATTATTCATCATAGTCAATAAATAAATAACTAATGAAAATTATTGTAACAAATTTATATAGGTATTACCATAACACGATGGCTTGAACAAATATTTGCGATATAATAAAATATACGAAATAAGGCGTTATTAAAAATACCACGCATCATATTTATGTTGGAACATCATGGTGGTCGTCAAATCATATATTAGTTAGTTGAAATGAAAATGGCACCGTGTCTTTACAAATGAGAAATAGATATTATTCTCAATAAATGTCAGAATAGTAAAAAACTTATAATCTTACTATAATATAATAGATAACTAGATAATATTATGCATCGCATCACATAGCCACGTTTTTCTTAGGGAACTAATTATTTGTTCGGCTATTAATCCATTCGTTCAGCAAGAAAAATCAGTATTTAAGTCATTTGAACTGCAAACAATGCAATAAATAAAAAATAAGCGCAACACTTGTTTTACAAACAAACTTGGTTATATCGGCAAATTTACAAATTTTAATGGCTTAAGAAATACTCACACAGCAAAATAATTAATTAACCGGCAGAATTGTTATTTGACCGGTAGAAAATATTAATTGATAAATGTTTTTCACACACAGATTTACCTTCGGATCCACGTGAGTTTTCGTGATTTCTCATCATATAAATGATGACTACGAAAATAATCCCAGTTGCCGCTTTGCTATATCAACGAAATATTTGTCGAAAATGTCGAAAAACGCTAGTGGCGTTCATGCAGATGCTACGAGTAGGTACATAAAAAAATCTTTTGGCAGGGTTTTCCAGTTTCTTGCAATTTTAACAGAAAGTACAGCAAACAAGATGCATTTATTTCATGCTTGACAAACAAAGATTTATTATTTGAACAAGATTAAACATTTAGCTTACACAAGTTTAATTAAAATAGGCACACAGTTTGCCGGTCATTTATTTATTTTGCTGGACAAATAATAATTTTGCCGATTTTTGGTCGATTTAATTTAGAGTTTTCCAATATCATATTATTTGCAATAGTAATATAATATTCTCGCTGGGCATAAGTAGCATATCAACATGATATATTTGTCGGCAGAATACATTTTTCTGCTGAACATACGAGTAACTTCAATATTATGCTGATCGTTTAAATGATAGCCTTTTTCTTATATTATTACGGACGTTGCTATCTAACTAAAGTACGTCTATACCTTGATAATGTGACATTATTTTTATGTATTATGCCGGTGCCTACATTCCCTAAACAATAATATGTTAATTTGATAGCTACAACGTTGCAAGTATTATATTGAAGGGAATATTATTATAGCGGTGGTAGTTGCACTTCAATACATTGACACTGAAATGCCATTAGTTTTTTATGCCTTTATCAAACAGCATTTCTAATGCAATTATATTATTATCGTAAAGCCTTGTATCCGATTCCATGCATACTTCAAACAAAACGTTTACAAATATAAAAATAAGTATGCACAACTGTTTTATTAACTCGCCATTAGATAAACATGTGAACAAAATAAAAATAATACCTACTTATTCTGGATGAAATAATGGCACATCTTTGTAAAGGTAAATTTATTTACTAAATTAACTTAAATATAGGAAATTTTAGCACTGTCACGTAGAAATATATTTGTTAAAAAAAAGATATCAATATACTCGTAATTATAGAATATTGTCAGGGCTACCACTATTGCAGTCGTGATTCTCCGAACAAAAAAGTGTATAAATCCATTTTAAACCGTATCCGGATATAAATGTTAATGTCCAATAGCAATGGTACCTACCACATAGTATAGTCGATAATAGTAAGTTGGTAATAATAATTGTAGGAATTAGATCAGGTCGAGCCAGAATGGGAATTATTAGTAAGAGAGACCAAATGTATTTCGTAGCGGAGATCACGAATTCAAATCATTGTTATTTGGGAGACAGAAAGAGATCACGTTCTAGAGTGATGCAAATTATTTCTATAGACTGATTGCTCTTCCATCATTATCCCAGGACTGAATGAACTAACCTCTCTATCCATCACCTACACAATACCAGCGTAGCCTAGCCTAGCCTAGCTCAGTAACTAGGTACATACCTTAAACACATTATTGTATTAACCAATACTTCTCTACATCGTGACTCTACAGATTGATTTAATTATACTTCAACGTCTTATTTTTTACTAAGACAAGATAAGATTTTTTGTTTAGAGAAGTTTTGTTTGTTTAGAGAATATTCTCAAATCAATTGACAAATTGAACAATAACGATAGCAAATCCTTAAATTATATGAACACGCTGTTATGGAGAATATTTTCGAGATTATATTGGAATAAAAAATAATTTGTTCGGGAATAGATAGGTAATACCTGTAAGCTTGTTATACAAAACTTAAAAGATAAAAATATTTCAAAAACATGGTAATAAATATTGTCACATAATTCAATCTTAAAGGGCAATGGTCATTTATTTTATAATTTTGTCTTATAAACAATATGAAATTATAACAAGATATGAGGAACACGCATTTAAAAAATAAATTATTAGGTATTGCAGTCATGAATGAGGAAAATTACATTTTATCATAATGCAGTTGAATTCGAATACGAAATTGTTTTGCAGTAATAGTAGTATGAATATAAATGAAGCATTGTGAATCATTACTCTTAAATATGTCAGTACATAAAATCAACAGAGTAGTGTAATCTGGACGGTTCATCTTCTCAGCAAAGTGGTCGCTGGTGGGAAGTTGGACAGAATAAATTATCGTTGTTCTCAATACATCAAAAAGATTCATATCACTCCACAATAATAATAATACAGCTATAATCCTTACAATTTGATGCTTCTAAAAATCTATCTAACCAGTTGTTAGAATCTGCAAATGTTATTGATCAGAGCATTGTTCTGATAAAATACAAATCTATAGTTCTATGAACACTAATTGATGTGAAATTTGTCCAAAGTTCGGTGAGCTTTAGATATTTCCAATAGTAAGGTGAGTACAACGATCAACGGACGTACCTCAAATACCATAAGTTCCAGAGATAACTTTTTTTGATCAGTTGTAATTTAATTTTATTAATTTTCGGATTTAAAATATAGTTCCTAGAAGCAAATTACGTCGATAATTTCTTATGTAGAAATTTATTTACTTGTGTAGAAAAATGTCCTTACAATAAGATAACTCGTGTAGTATACAAATTAAAATAGATCAAATTACATGTTAGTGTTTATGTAAGGAATATATTATTTAATGCAGTTAAAATTGACCTCACAGCACACGGTTATGATGCTTTTGTACCTTCTCGTAT
Source organism: Athripsodes cinereus (assembly GCA_947579605.1). Lineage (NCBI taxonomy): Eukaryota > Metazoa > Arthropoda > Insecta > Trichoptera > Leptoceridae > Athripsodes > Athripsodes cinereus. The sequence goes on from OX388305.1 coordinate 14,588,645, forward strand.
TTTATAACTCAACGTATTATTAGGTGTGATTCATAGTATTAGTATAATATCTAGTGGAAATCAAATGAATGGTTTATAAAATAATAACACCAACCTGCAAATGAAACCTAGGAAATTACATCGAACACCATCACTAGTAATAGCGATTCAATGCAATTAATGAATAATTAATATTATTAATAATATGATTTTATTACTGCATAAACAGTTTATTTATTACCAGGGAGTAAATGAGCTAACTTTTAATTAGATATTTTTGTGTAGCGTTATTTTACTAAGGTTCAAGTTAATAAAATTATCAGAAATAAAAATATATAATTTAAATATCAACTATACCTAGTTAAACTGTTTATCGGATAGATATCAAAAATATTGGGTACATCATAATTATACTTTTATCAGCAAACATGCTTTTTGTATTTAACTCTATGGGTATAAAAATAAAAGATATTGATATTATGCAAAATGAATTAAAAATTAAAAATCTGTAATAAATAAAAAAAAAAACAATTATAAAACCTGGATTTTATGGCCGATGTTAACGTGGTGGAAATGAGGTAGTAAAATTCTTTTAACTTGGTCGACATTTTTTAATCAAAATATCTTCAAATACTTTTGTGAATATGAAAGAAAATATAAAACCTCTGAATTAAATCAACATTTCAAATGATACAATAATTTTCTAAACATTTGGGTTTGTACAGTTAATGACACTAGATAATATATTTTATAGTCCGGACAGAAATTTAGTCAAATAAAAACTTAATGACACAATATCATTTGTTAGTTTGTATATTTAGTTTTTTGTTGATGGTAAATGTATATTTTGTCATCAAAGATATTATTTGTAAGAAGGTATTTTCACCACATCGTAACATAATGCATAATGACACAGTAGATCAGCTCATACAACAGTGAACTTAATATTTTCATACAGTAATGTTATTATATTATTATTAACATGTTTGTACTGAACTAAGAAATATACTCGTAAGTACTTTGTATTTAGTAAAAGAACGTGAGTATTATTGTGAGTAACATTGCTTTTGAAGGAGTGTTTTTGTGTGTTAGTGAGATAATAATCATAATATAGAAACACTAATGTGTTAGTGTATGACTAAATAGACAAATTCCGAAATTATTGAGGGACAAATACATTTAGTCTAAAACTAGATTTAAGCCCCATATCTCTCAGGAAGTAAACCGACGTATGTTTATGAAATATGCTGAAAATTCACCCTTTAAAGAGTGAAACGCTGGATTGCAAATTACCTTCAAAACAACAAGAAGAAAACATTTTTGTAATATCAGAATTTTTGATAAATGCTTAACAACGATATTATTGTACTTAAAATTAGGCATCGTCTTACTTTAACTTAAAAGATGTTTCTAAATAAATCAGAAATAAAAAAAAATATCATCCAGAAACATGCATAATAAGGAGATTTTGTAAATATTTTTCTAATCTAGCCTAATCCTTTTAGGACAAATAAAAACATATATTTTTACAAACGAACTCAAATACATATTTACCTATTAGATAATGTGCTGTACTACAGAGACATTGTGTTGTATAGTATAAGGTAGGTACATTGTACAAATACCTAATATATGGTACGTATAATGATATAGGTATGTACATATGTACTGCTATACAGCACGTCATGCACACTAAATATTATAATGGACATACAAATCACTGAACCACACACACACACACACAAACAAACATAATAGCCTAGTGTACAATTATTATTATTATTTATCACTAGCAACAAACTCAGCTATACTCGGAAAGTAAGTGATAGTCATACATATCAATCCACCCGCTGCTGGTTGGCAGTTCTTCTCCCATTTTTAAGGAATGATAAAAAAATATTATCTACGAAAACGCACAATGAATGTAAGTGTACGTAGAGCACATATTTATTATTTATCAAGTAATTTGTCTATAGTGGAATTGTAAATAAAAATATAAGCTTATTAACTCATATTTATTTTAATAAAGATCTATTTAAGTCATCACGGCATCTCCCACGAGTGTCAGTAGATAAAACGCACGTAACAAACATTGCAGACATTCAGGATAGCTGACTGAAAACTTTGAATACCTGTAATATTTTACTTATTCCTGCATTTTGCATGACACTCGAAAATGAATAAAATAGTCATATTATTTGGCAGGAACAGTAAAATGTATAATACATGTATTACCGCAACAAACAAAGTATAATACCTGATAGTAATGTTATTATACGAGTGAGTACTCACTTACCTACATACCATTCCATACACAATCAATCTCAGAGATTTTTGTTACGATGTATTATATTTAGGAGGAAAGGCTCAATGTAGCCAATGTGAGAATATAGAACACAGGGTTTGGCAAAATTCCAACCATCTATCAAAATGTTGATCTTTATATTAAACATTTTTATAATAAACTATATGAAATAAGTTTATTTATTTACATATCCACGGCTTGAGCCTTTTACATGTTTAAAATCACATGAAAAAAAATCATACAAGGTTAAATATTAATTTTGACATACCTTTTTATACGTTTTCAGAGTACACCTACTCAATCTATACGGGTTTTATTAAAATAAAATGTTACCTTCAAAAACCATGGCTTAGGATTTTTTCAAATGAAAATTTAGAAAATTTGCAAGTTAACGAAGGAGCGTGTTCAAGATGAGGTGATATTATGGTAGATGTTGCGTCTTTGTGAAATAAGTCATTGGGTAAAGTATGTTTGTATTTACGAAATATGTAGGTGTTACATTGTGATATCAAAATCATAGCGTTTGAAATATCGTTAAATAGGAAACACTCAAGTTTGACAACAGAGCGTACGGAATTTTTTCCTTACTATTTATCGTTCACAAACAGCAGAAGTTTAAAATTGAGTAAATATTTCTGCCGGACCCTGTCTGTTATATATATGTATGTAAGTATGTTGTGTGTTATAGTGTATACAAGTTACAGGCATGTGAGGTAATCAAAATACGATTAGCTTTGGATGTGTGACCGTGTATGGAGGCTGGAGAGGTCACCATATGTGCTGTGCTGGTTGCCTCTCACTACACATACAACATCTATTATTATTATTATATTGTATAACTTTGTATGTCAAAGTCGGATCATCATCATCAGTTCACAAGGCGTTTTGATCTTAGCTAAACAAAGCTTTAAGGTATACCATACTATTCAAAATAATTTTTATATCGAACCTACCAGCCTTTGCTCAGTATTTTAATAAAAGAATTTAAAAAAATTAATAACATTTTAAACAAAATTGCAATTTCGTAGCAAAAAATTACTTATGCATTTTATAGCTTATAAAGAAATATTAGCACAAAAAAACATTAATCAAAAGGTGGGTACATTAATGTTGAATTTAGAAATAAGTTATGAACAAACATTTTTTCACCAATAAATTGGCATTATCAGGACTTGATGATAATGTCAATTCATTGGTGAAAGCTCTCAGCTTCTTTGTGATATTCGTTGTATACCTACACATCTGTGAAAAAAAACACAGTTTTAATTATATACGTGTATATAATTATTAAAAATGTTGTTTTAGAATAATAACACTGAAACATTAAAATTAATCAATATACTCTCTTAAATTGTATCAATAACGATTAAGAGATATTTAACCAAATCTGTTGCAAAAAACTATGAGGAAAATAATAATATTTAAATAAAATCTCTCGACACGAGATGTAAGTAAGGTTTCGTGTCTGTAATGGAAATGAACGAATTCGTAGTGGGCACCTAGTTTTTTTGTAATGATACTAACTATGTCTACATAATGTATTTGCCATTTACGAAATAAAGCTTGTACGCAAATAAAAATATTTATAAAAAATTAATATCAAACACAACATACATAGCAAATATTTTGATTTTCTATTGAAATGGATCTTAAAGATAAGTTTCACTGAATGACAACCAATTTTAATCTGAAAAATAATAATCAAAACACCTTCAACTGAAAATGTCTACATAAGATTCACAGTATTATTGTTTTGGAAGCTGAAGCAGAAGCTGAAGCTGTGGAAGTGAAACAATATCGACTATAAGAACACAGTGAATAACAAAATAATTAACTATTTATAAGCAGGTACAATATTTGATGCTGGATTACCCATGCGACCGAATTCGATATAGTAGACAAATCACTGGCGTGGAGGTAATCGACAGTGCAAACAAGATATACGAATATACACAGAAAAAGAGATGGATGTATGCATCCCTTTATATGTGTATAAAAACCGACAATATATCGAAATTATGCGCGATGCAAGGAAAAGATGCATGAAGCAGCCTTCTACACCATCGACAGAGTACATATATATCTTGGAATATAGTTGGCGAATGTGTAGACCAAACCGTATACAGAACCTTAATAACATCTAAAAGCTGTTCTATAACAACGATGTTTCCAACGTACTGATACTTTCTCACGTAACAGATAGGTGAAAATTATACATATTACTATGTACATGCGTATATATTATAATATGTAATGCAATATAATATTATATTATTACACACCTTGACATTATCGCATGTTTTATATAAGATATTAACAGATGTAATAAACTTTAGGTACCTACCTAATGTACCTAATATTTTTTTTTTTTTTGTTCGTCAAGTAATATAGGTACTTAGATGATGTCGCATACGAACTTCTATCAACTAAACTAAGTCATCAGTAGGTAAAGGCTTCGTACTCATTGCTGTAGAACAATTTCTTTCAGTTATAGTCATCTACCGACTACTCCTTACATAAAAAATCAGTATTACGAGTATAATTAATGGATATTTGTGTAACAAAGAAAGGTCGCTTAAACAAAAAGTAAATATAGGTGCTAGTTACTTTTGACCTTTAGACACCTTTTTACAATATTAACTACTATTTATTACTACTATACCATCACGCATATCCCGTAAGTGTTATAGCCAGTAGGAGTAGACCAACTGCATTTAATAAGCATGCAAGTTGTCTTCTCCGTATGAACAAAAAATAAAACAATCAAGATACATGGCAAATCCCATTTTGAATCCTGAATATAAGATGTAAAATGTCTTGATTTTTATAAACACCTACCATTTTTCAGGATAGTTGGAATGTACCAAAAAAAATGAGAGACCAATTCTTTTCCGAATACTTGACATAAAATATAAGTGCACTCTTTAAATAAATTTTATTTACACTACAATATTTTGTGATAACAAATAATATAAGGTGTGAATATAATATTATAAGTATGATATTTTCGAGAATTATTTGTAAGCATTCGCAACCTTAACCTTCACATTACCTTAAAACTTGATCGTAATAGTAAAACTAACATAAATACATATACATAATTGCAAAGTATTATAAAAAGCAAAATGTTTTACGCACGGTGTATAAAACCTTTGATTAGGTACCTACATTAAATGTTGTATCATTATATTGATTAATTTATATATTCACAAGTACGTTTACCTTAATATAAACGCCGGCGCCATTTCGATAATCTCAAAAAGCGCCATTGTAACTACCAATCATTTTTAGCATATTTTTCAATATGAATTTCAAAGTGTGATATATAATTTTCTTCTTAAATCTTCTCATAAAAACCAGTAGCAATATCAAAGTGACCAGTTTCACCAACGTACTGAATGACGTTCTCTCGAGTTTAATTCAAGTACGTTTAATTTATTAAGATAATTTTTAATACTTAATCAACGTTACTACTACTTACTGCATCTAGAAACAGTACAATTATATTTTAAATGAAAATGTTAAAGATATAAATAAAAATTAAGTTGATCGAAATGGATCAATTTTTACTTTTAACAAATACAATATAAAGAAACATAATTATTCTATATTTTCTCGTGTAACTATGTGAAAATGCATTACAAAAGATTGTTGTAAAATTAAAAACACTATTATTAATTATTTTTTTATATAAAGGATAAATTCGTTTTCCAACTGAATTGAAACCTCGTTTAAAAAAATCTCACACATGTATCTGTAAATAATTCAAAATATTAACATAAAGAGAAAAAAACGGAAGTAATCATATAATTTTCATTGTCATTATTGAAAAAGCAAAAATGTAAAAAAAATCAAAGTGATATTTTAAGATATAGTTTTTCACTACATCTTAAAATATCACTTTAAATTTTTATAGGTGTGCGACAGGTTTGACACCTTAGAGCCATTTAAACCGCTAATTTTCATTATGCTTGTTGCAGAATAAAACTATATAATCATGTCGAGTTATGAATGCCAACAAAATCAAAAATTATATTTAAAACAATTAAATAACTATGTAAATCCATAAAAAGTTGAATTTAAATATTTAAAAATACCGATCAAATTAACAATTTCACTGGAACAAGCTGTCAATCTATCGATTAATAGACAAACTCCAATACAATTAATATAAATGTTAGTAAGTAAACATAAAATATGTTTACAGAAATAACTGTAAAGGCTTACATTATAAATATTCTTACCTATATTGTACACATTTAACATTGGTGTCATTCGACGAAGAACAAAAAGTGTAACTATTTCTTTGCGAAAGACTGAACTATTTATGTTTTAAAAATTTTCTTAAGCACAAAACAACAACTGTTCTCTTTTTAGTTAACTTCCACTACACGTCATTCACCGTCAGACTTCCGCAGAAGACTGAACATCTTCCCATGGTCGCGGTTTATACTTCTGCCGATCTCCTCGCGGTTGACTGCCCCAAGTGGGAATACACCGCAAGGAACGCTAGGAGTGGGGGGCATAGTTACATAGAATATAGCTGATGACCTGGTAGATGATGAAGAGAAAAGAAATGATAGTATAAGAAGAAAGACGAATATACATATGTATATCTATCAAAAGCATCACACCGACTCATGCACAATATACATACATACATATATACCTACCTATACATAAGATCAAATAACAAAACAATCGCTCACTTTATGATGTTGAGCAATTTTGATTATTTTATATTGTATACACGATATTTTTCAAAATTTATCCACATAATGACCAAAACCTTTCATTTAAAATAAATAAATTTAAAACGTAGTTAATAAACGAAGGTTTTTTCATAAAGCATACGCATTTTTTCAACATGTGAGCTTTACAAACAAAATGATTATGAAAATATGACACAAATTTCAAAAATGTTTTTCATTTAATTTTTCTATAGTTGTTATATTTTTCATGTAGGTACTATTAACCGTTTGTGCTATAATAAGACTTGTTGGTAGGTACGGTTATTTTGGCAAACTTCAACTTTAAACAAAGCAATGTGTTTTTTCTCCCTGTGTTCCCAAGAGGAACGCTAAAAGCGAAAAATCATAAATTACACTAGATATAATAATTATTTATTAGTCTTGCGTCTGTAGGTAGCTGTACACTTGGATGTCTTCTAATTATTGTTATTAGTAGTATCAGTAAGTCTACAAAACTATGGTTTCGCAGTTAACAACCTGTGACGGAATTAACTTCATTATTATTACATAAGATATACTTACATTAAAATCACTACATAATTATAACTATAATCTACGCAACTAACTCTACTATATCTGTCTATATACATCTCTACCTAATCACTCCCCTGATGGTGTATGTGAGTTCATTGTACCTAAGTTCTATTATTCATCTGGAAGGTATATTTTCAAGACATTTTTGATTCATTAACATTAATTATATTTACATTTTAAGCGCTATAAATAATATCAGGGTTTAATAAAAAAAAAGTGGAAAATCTGGAAGTTAACGTGAAAATGTTACTCCAATGCTTCAAAACAGATTGCATTTTACATGGTAGTACAATTTTCACAATATTAATAAAACAAGGTTTGCTCACCCTAAATTATTTATTTTATTTATATTCTTATGTGCAACAGTGATACGCAACATTATTAATAGAAGTGAGTTTACATACTATATTTTTAAATTACCTCTATCACTATTAACTTTAATTTTGCGACCGGTTTCGACAAGTTTGTGTCATTGACTTTCCTTTCCAAAAATAAGTTTTCAAAGTGCTCGTGAATGACACTTCGAAATTGGTCGCAAAATTAAAATTAATATCTAGTAATAATTTAAAAACGTAGTAAGAAAACTCGCTTCTATTAATCATGTCGCGAAATTATCACACTGTAAATGCCACTTATAATAATAGTAATTCGCAATTTTTGCACTAGTTTTAAATACATGCAGGAATAGAATAAAGTCTTTTAAGATAATATAAGATCAATAAATGACACTTTTTAATAATAAAGGATAAAGCAACAATGAAACGAATGTCTTTATATTGAAAATATACGATACGTACCCAACCCAAGAGGACGAAACCTTCTACGACTCCGTCTCACCGGATAATGTAATCACATCCTTCGTGTTAATTAATCGAAATGATAACTTTGATATTTATTACTTTTTATTTACACTCGCAATCAACAGGTAGACTGTATGTTAATATCTGAACATTATTCCAACTTGTACTCCCTTCTTTCCACTTCCTCCCAACCTGTTTCATTTCCACTTTGTTATCCTTGCGACCGACCGCACCGGATAATAATAAAGGATATAACAGGATACGTTTAAATTAAATCACGTTCCGAATTAAATAAAATAAATAACAAATTATAATATATAACTATTTCACAATGAATATTTCGAGTTGAGCGAATTCCAAGTCACTTGTGATTGAATATAAATAGGTAAGTACTTCATAGTACAGTAAACCATTGGAAAATTATTGTAGAAAAAAAGATAGAGGCAAAAAGTGTAGGTATTCCTAATACAAATACAGACTTACATCGTGTTCGGTGGTTTATAACGTTAGTGATACTCCTAGCTAGCATAGTGATGGCGTGATGGGATAGATAAAAATTTATTGGCAATGATGAAATTTAGACTTAAATCATAGATATTATTGAATGTTATAAAACTACTCGTATTCAAATGAATATTACTGTATTATGCCACGATGTATGATTTGAGTTCGTAAAAAGTTCGAAAGTTCGTGAAAAGTTCGAAAAAAGTAATATTTTTTGAGTTCATCGGAGTCTCGGTCTCGTAAACAAAAGGGATCCGTGGTTCGATCCCAGATGCCGATAAACTCCCCTTTAACGACATAAGCTTTTAGCTTACTGTGAAAGGTGCATAAAGTTGTATTTGGGTTTATAACAAAACCCAGAAATATCTTTTTAAAAAAAATGATACGTGTCTTTACAATCTAATGTAATAATGTAATAGACATCATTTATCTTGTCATTGGTACAGGTGCATATATATGCTTTGGTTTATTATGAAACATCACATCACAAGCCAGTAAGTTATCCAGCAATTTGGATGATTACACCAAAGCCACCAGATGCAATTATAATATTGTTGTTATTATTATAACTCTCTTACTGTTTCACCACAACTTTCTAAAACTATTCAACCACAATCAAAATATTATTCAGTTACTCCATTATAATGCTACTGCTTAAAGAACAAGTATTTACAATTCAACATTAAACTAAATATTCATATTCTATGTCTTTTTTAAAGCAGTGTAATAAAAATGCCCACCTTGTTGCTAATAAAATCTGATGAATGTTGTAAAAAGAAGAAATTAAAGCTCATATGGATATGTGATATTATACAAGTTCAAACATATAGTTACCTACTCCACAATGATCCTACATTATATAACTTATTGCTTACAGAGAGGTTGTCTGGGGTGTTTGGGTTTGTTTTAAATCCAGATCATTAAAAAAAATAACCGGGTACATATACCGAATGCATAGTAAAAAAATCGCAGAGAGGCAACAAAAAAAAAGAAATTACACAAAATGGGGAAATATCACATTCTATTATATTCTTCTCAAGACCATCCATACTCGTTTGAAAGCGATTCACAGAGAAAAATATCACATTACCTTCTAACTAATTGACCTTCGATATTTTTACCTCCTTTACAAATGACGTACAATATTTTGAAACGTCACGAATACGTAAAAAGAATGTAGTATAGTAGATTTGACGATTATGTCACGAGAATAAACTGGATATGATATAGGTAGGTACCTACCTACCTCTCGGGATTTACATATTCAGTGAGTAGGTATGCTAATTTTGTCAATTGTCAATGACACTATGTGACGTTGTAAGTACCTAAACAATATTCGTTTAATCACTTATAAATATTTTTATTTATAGACACATGATATTGGAAAAATTAGTAGTGAACTTGATTTTATCCACTTCATATTATTTATAAGTATTATATAATCCTCCAAATATATGTAAATGCAATTATTATTGTACCTACTTAGATTGTTATGTAATTAGATAGTGAAAAATTGAAGTTGAATTTATGTTTCTTTGCTCACGTAAAGAACTAAACTGAAAGCGAATGAAAACGTCATAAAAGATATAGTTAATCTCAAGAAGCAACGCCGTTAAGCCAGCCTAGAGCCAATTCGTAAGCGTTGGGACACCTTTCTCACTATTTCCGATTAGATTTTACACAATGTTGCATTGTGTAAATATGGTTCTCCAATCGAGGTTTCTGATTGGTTTTTGTCATCTGCACCCAAATCCGGTTAAACAATAAAAAAAATTGGTAAATATTCTTAACATTTGTTGCTGACTAGTCGAACTAGTAGCCGATAAAGTATTGAACTTAATTGTGCCGGCGCCATTTAGACGGGAGATCGCGATCTATTTGAGATCTGAAAAATGAGATCCCAAAAAGATGGATGCTTCTAAGGTTTGCATAAAGCGTCTCTCGATTGGTGGACCTTACATCGTGACAGTGAGAATGGTGGAATTGGTGAACGTTGTCGATGGACACCGAAAGTGATCACATAAACCAGCCTAGAGCCAATTCGTAAGCGTTGGGACACCTTTCTCACTTCTTCCGATTAGATTTTACACAATGTTGCATTGTGAAGACATGGTTCTCCAATCGAGGTATCTGATTGGTTTTAGCAACGCCGTAGTTGTGAAGATATAAAAAGTAATTTGATTACATTTTATAGATAGCTACATTTATATTGATATTACCTATACAGGTTATATTATATTCATCTTATCAGGCATCTCATATGCAACTGATGTCAGGTAGACAATACCACATGTTGGGTTTGTACGTAGATTAATAACTGCAGGTTGTTATGTGTGTAAATTCATCATAATAGTATTGAAAGTTAGTTGTATGTGTGACAACAGACGTTTGATGTGTGCAGCCTGTCACAATAGATAAATCACACAGTAGATTACCTTACCTACCTATCACGTAATACGAATGCCATCTGCCAATCAGCTGAGTTCGTATATTTACTGCTACACATACAAAATTACATAAATTATATGTTTATATACCTACCAATTGTAATCATATCATTGTGTAGCTGAAAAGCAGCCTCAAAGCTATCAAATATTATTCATATTGAAATGCAAATTGTTTCATAAAATCAAATCGCAATATTATTATGAAAATCAAATCAAATAGATTAGATTACAGTTAAATTCTATAGGTAACATTAAACAACGTTAAAACGGGAGATTTAAATTTATAGTAGGTATGTACATTCTGTTTCTTCTGCGTTAAATCGAAAACATTTAGGACGAGATTCTAACAGAATATGTCTATAAAAACTGTTAAGATATAGTAAACCGATGAAAATCCAAGGGAGTCACGAAATACATTTTTATACAAAGATGATAGAACTCTATTAATTTTGGATAGGTATATTTACTTAATCTATGTATATTATTTACGTTACGTTGTCATAATAATTTTATTAAATTAGTTATAACATTAGTTATAACTTATGAAACGTACTTACTTATACCCTACTATCACAGTCCACACCACGTGACATTGAGTAAACACTTACCTAATAGTTGTTAGTAATGAGCGACCTGAGTTTTTCATTAAAAAACCTATTTATAAATTATTTAGGTGGTCTTACATATAAAAAGCAGGTATTTGTAAAACATTACATATTATAACACAATTAACATCTTTAATTCAGCGATGAGATATACCACCCATTCTGAATGACGACAGCCTATAATATGTTCATCACATGTAGTTAGTCCACTGGCTACCTCACATAATTATAATACAATGAAATAGAGGACTTATAACACAACTGACATTAGGTATATTGTGAATACTCTTGTTAAGCATGACGCATGTCGTTGTTGTTCTCAATAATATTTTCTAAAGTTCAACATGATTACATTAATACGAAATACCACGCGGTCGTTGTATCTACATAATAATCATACCTATAATAATAATATGTAAGTATATATCAGGTGATAGCACCTTTAGCTGTTGTTGATCATTCTGCCATGTGGAGAGGAGACCAATAGATGGGTCGCATTCATTATTGGTAAGTTGACAGGTGCATGGCGCGAGTGTGTTCGGTGTGCAAGCGCCGGTAATGCGTGTACCAATTGTACCACAGGTGCCAACACTGGAACCTGAATTACCTACTAACTTATGTTTCAACCGATGCACCTTGGACTTTACTTCCCTCTCCACTATATATTTCTTATTATTAAATTTATTTCAAGATGTTTCACTGTATTAATATGCCGCTATTTCATTTCTTTCCATGTTCATATTACGAGTATTAATGTACCAAAACAACTGTTAACGTAACGAATTAAATTCAGAGATATATTATAATCTTATACCTATACACCTTCATGGCATCTCCATCATGTGGAGAGCCAACCAACTAACTGCTCCTAATAAACATACCAGTGGACTTTCTGTGTCAATAGCATATCAAGACATTTGAGACAAAATTATCAGTTCAAAAATAATAATCAACTCGTTTAAATCTAAATACCCATTATTTAGTATCTATTTATACTTCCTTCTAATGCATAAAAAATAATTTATGTGAATGTCTTATTCTTATGACACAGAAATGATGATCTGTATGTTCATTCGACTATCAACTAGCTACCCCTTTTATAGGAGACACCTTCATGCTATAGATATAGATATAATTATTCTCTATAAGCAGTTTTATTTTTTCATTCCTAGAATATAGATAAAAAAAGAATTGTCGGGAATCTAAGTAACAAAAATAATATTTATTTATTTTTTACATTCATCGCCTCCATAAAGAAGTGCCATAATATTAGCACATGGCTCCCGTCAGTTGCCTTTCACTATACATACCTATCTACATAATAATAATTGACTCAGGGGCAATGACTTGACTATAATATTATTTTAGGCTTTAGTTTTATTATCAGCATTTTATTATATTATGTATGAACATAACCCGCTTTACTTTTGGCATCTAATTAGCGATATCAACAAAACATTGATAATTATTTTTTCCACGAACGCACCAACGAATGTGCGCATATTTGTTTATGATCATGTTTTTTTTTAATATATATCAGCTTTGTAAATTATATGTCCAATATGAATTTAGAAAAATAATATACCTTATCGTATTGCCTTAATTAGCCCCTTGAGTGTTGATAGACATGGTTTGAAGTAGCCAAAGATCATAGAAATAGCAATGGACTCCACTAGGACAAGAAGAGTAGCCAGCAAACCAACTGCATGTATTATTAAACATGCAAGAAAAATTATGCATGTAAATCTACTATTAGTGGTTCAATACAATTCAAAATAGAAAGAACAACGTGTCTACTAAAACCTTATAGGGAATGTTTCTATTATCAGCTGTGGTGAGAAAGTAACCTATTGAGAGTAATTTAAGTTTATAGACCATGTAGTGGATGCTTAATTATTACATCACATTATCTTCATATACAGTCATTATAATTAACGCAGTCCAGATTGGTTTTCATAAAAAAATTAGTATATATTTATTGTATTCTAGTAGGTCCGTAAGGTCCGTAAGATTTCATATCTGGGTCACGTTCTGCGGGGCGATAAGTATAGTCTGCTCCAGTTGATACTGATGGGGAAGATTGAGGGGCAGCGTGGTCCTGGTAGAAGGCAAACGTCTTGGCTGCGAAATATAAGAGACTGGACCGGGATGAGACATGTGGGAGAGCTGTTCCGGGTCGCGCAGGATAGGGAAGCCTTCGCCAGAGTGATTGCCAACGTCGGGGGGACCTGATACGGCACGAGAAGAAGAAGAAGATACTATTTAAATGGAAACTGGACAAACACATTTGAAATATGTAATATGTCGACGGAGCCCAGGAACTAATACTAATAATTTTCTCCTTGAAAGAATTTAACAATTTCGAAAAATGCAATTTTGTAGAACTCAACATGAAGAAATTTTCCGCAAAATTAATCAAATGATGTAGATAATATATGGAGAGGTACAATTTCGATCCCAGACAACTCATTTACCTATCAATATTGTAAATGTATACATATCTATTTATGCAGGTTGTATCACATTTCTGTTTATCACTGTCAGTCTGTACAGTCTGTAGGTACCTGACGAATGCATGAACATTAAATTTAGCAGTAAGCGATGCAAAATATTAGGTATATAGGAAGGAAGGTATACGTATGGGTCAGTACCTTAAGTCTGTCTGTATGTATTATAGAATGTGTAGACGCAATCACAATATTGAATGATGTGTTCATATGACGATATATATATATATATATGACAGTGAATGTGATAACAGTGTTATTATTATTATTTCATATACAATCAACTTAGAGTAGGTAGATACAATGTAAATAGTAGGTATAAGTATTAAGAATACAAATATGGATATAACAAGTTATACCTACCTATTAATATAGATACATAAATTTCGATCTAGTTGCAAACCTACATTTTGTAGTAATTTTTATTTTTTATTTTATTTTATTTATTGGTAAAAGCACATAACAGATAACAACTATAAATATGGTTTACAAAAATAGAAAAAAGGTCGTTCATAACTCAGCTGTCATCCACAAACATGTACCACAGTTAAGTCAATTATTTAAGTATCACACATTCCGCTCATTCATCTGTTCTCACTAGCATATCGCACAAGCAGCCATCGCTAACACACAAACATATAGTTTGAAACATACAAAATAGAAAAGAAGAAAAAAACGTACAAAAATTTGTATTGTTAGAAAAAGAAAACTATTAATAAGGGATAGAGAAAAAAAAAACATTATGCGATCACTTTTGGGTGAGGGATGTGGGGAGAAGGGTGAGGGATGTGGGGAGAAGGGTAAGGGATGTGGGGAAATGGGAACAAGACAATATGTCTACAGGTTTGAGATTATGTTTGTAGCGAGAGTTTTGAGTATCTATCTATAGTGATATAATGTCCGAAAAGTTAGTTCATTCATACCATCAGGCCATTCCTGTGGGTGGGGTTGTCAGCGGACTGATTGTTATGTAAACCGTCCGGTCCATGCCAACAAAAGTTAGTTCATTCATACCATCAGGCCATTCCTGTGGGTGGGGTTGTCAGCGGACTGATTGTTATGTAAACCGTCCGGTCCATGCCAACAAAAGTTAGTTCATTCATACCATCAGGCCATTCCTGTGGGTGGGGTTGTCAGCGGACTGATTGTTATGTAAACCGTCCGGTCCATGCCAACAAAAGTTGGTTCATTCATACCATCAGGCCATTCCTGTGGGTGGGGTTGTCAGCGGACTGATTGTTATGTAAACCGTCCGGTCCATGCCAACAAAAGTTGAGGCGATCGGAATGGGTGGCATACCTCATCGCTGAATTTAAGATGTTAAATAAATAAAAAGTTGCACAACACTGTGAAGCTATAAGTAGGTATTTATAGGTAATTGCTTTGATCTGAGATTTGTTGTGTTGCTCGATTACTATTTTCTCAGAAGGAGTATCTCATACTGAATATTGACACTTAATATTAATGCGTATCGAAACTGAATGTTTCATATTTGCTAGTACGAAATGGATGACGTGTCAATCCCTAATATGCAATGAGATCACCTGCTACCACGATGATGATGGGGGAGGCAATAAATAATCTTGAAAGGTTAAAAGAAACAATAAATTCGTCAGCAGGTGAAAACTATAACATTATTTCGAATGTATAACGATTTTGTTTATGTTGTACAAATTTCAGTAAATAATATGAAAATGAAAACTGCAATAATTGCGTTGACGTAAAAAAATCCTATCATTTCAAAAGTGTATCCAAGGTAGGTAGGTACACGCTTAATACTACGTATATATATATCTTGTATGGAGAATGTTACCGCTGTCAATCTTTCACGCGATCCAATTTGACGAACATCAATATTATATACCTACTTGTATTTGCAATGAATTACTTCATAATATAGTATGTACTAGATATATGTATTTCATTTATGATGAAGTATTTATTTGAATGAAAAAAACAATTCACGCGAGGTGACGTAGCAACGAAATCCAATGACAGCAACCATCTCATTCCTAGATCGACTTTATCTTAATAAGAAATATAATTCGAGTTCCTATAGAGTTAATATATATATATATATGTTGGTATTTTGAATGTTGTCGAGTGTCTGTTACGAATCGGTGGGGATATGGGTATAATTTGATCGGAGAAGAAGGGAGAAGGGATAATTATAACGACAATACAGAGGGGATAACGACCGACATCCGGACATGAACCAAACAGACAATAAAATATTTTATAAAAACGAATACTTGGTTATAAAAACATGACAAAATTACCTTTTAAATACAGCCACTTATTTACATTCAATCTTCACATTGTGTGTGGTTTTTATATGTGCCGGTAATACCAAATGTAACGTGGATAATTTATTTCCACATTATAAAATATAGCAAGTGTTCAAAGTGTCTACAGTAGAATTTTTATAATTTCAAATAAAATCATCTCCAGACATATAAATTAGCAATGTGTTTCTCCCAACATGTTCAAACTCTTTCACAGTGTGTAGATAAAGGTGACGTAAAGCAGCTCGTAAGAATGATGTAAGAGGATCAAAGAACAAATTGTTGAATTAAAGCTGTAAGATCGATCGATTTAAAATTATTCAGAAAGTCAAAAGATTTCAAAGACTATGGATTGCATTTATATTGAGCTGTACAGTTGTAAAGGTGGAAGGTAGTTCATCATAGAGAAGCCACGTCTTGCACAACACTTGTACGCGGTTTGTGTTTATTACTACTATTATTGGACTGAGTACCGACAGACCACAGCGTCGATGCTGTTGGCAAGGACGGCGAAACCCCAAAAGCGACCTTTGAATTATTATTTTCGAAACGTAACATAACAGGTATACTTACTACCTACATAGATTGGTTTAGAGACCACAAAAGTCATTAGAAAGAAGTAGCCTTGTCATAGTAACGATCGAAACCGAGAAAAAATGTATAATACATAAAGGGAACGATCACGTATATTATTGTTATTAAAAAACTTCATAAATTCCAAATATCCAAACATAAACCAAATTATTACATGCCGGCACACTCTCTTTCACGACACAAGCTTTTTGCTTATCGTGAAAGGTGTATAAAGTTGTATTTGGGTTTATAACAAAACCCAGATACCTATATTAAAAAAAAAATCAATTCATTATTGCTACATTGATTGGTAGATACCTACCTGCAACTTATTTGTGGATAGAAACCTATCTATTTATTTACATCTTTATACTGAAGGTATTTAGCTGACACATGCACAACACACACACGCACACAGTGTGAGAAAATCTAAATTATTATCTAATTTAATACGTACATAGATAAATAAATATGTTTTTCCTCTTGTTATTTTTCTCTTAATGCATGAGTGAAAATGCGTAAAACTATTTCAATAATTTCAACTTATTAGAATATTATACACTATGTAGGTTATAATAAAAAATAGATCTGATAGTATAGTTAGCTGTATGTATAGCTACGTACTGTGCAATGTAACTAGGTATATTATGATAAATATATATGTACATAGGTATAAGATTACCTTCAACGAGTCTGTCAGCAATAAAAAAAGTGTCAGTGCATGCAATGTATAGGTACTTAGGTGGTAGGTACATGTTAAACGCATAAAGAAACAAATAAAATATAAATAATAATAATAATAAGTGAGTGACTCACGATAAGGAACACAGGCAGGGTATGATGACAACCAGAAGCCACAGCAAACATCGGCTCAATACAGAAGAAGTGAAATGATAATAACAATAATAACAGTACTGAGTAACTCGTGTCTTCTGGTTGGACTATGGTCTCGTCTCGAAGTAACTGTGGTACATGGGCTTACTTCTCTTTTATGGAGGGCAATCGAATGGAAAGCCCATACTCCATACATCTTTCTTTCACTGACAAGCGCGCTTCTTAGAGTCTAGCCACAGCCACACAAATAATAATATATATAAAAATTGTGACGATATTATTATGATTATTTTGAAAGATAATACTCTCATTTGAAGGCTCGACTGCCCTCTTGCAAACACGACTCCACGCGGCCGCCTCCAATGTTGAACTGACTCATGTATTTAGTTTAGCGAGCGGTGAAACTTCTCCTCGGCCCCCTCAGTTCCACCCGGCAGGTGTCTCCTAGTTTTGAAACTCTTGAATCATTATTAATATTACCCCCCCCCCCCCCCGATCACAACCTCGTCCACCGCTGACTGTGCTGTGCTACAGGTACACATCAGGTGTATGGCGAACTCAGTACCTAGGTATCTACATATTATCATATACCTAACACACTTAACTTCCATACGTAAATGTTTCCATTATCACAGTGTTTAGATATCACTATATCAGCTATATGCACAATGCAAAAACAGTACATCAAGCCTAGGTATATCTTAAACCTTATATTATGTAAACCTTCAAACTATTAGAAAAGCAATAACTTCATTCAGATTATTCAGCCACATTTCGCTCAAAACTTATGAAAAAAAGAGAAATAATTAATTGTTGGAACTATATGTATAGTTACAATTTACAATCATCGTAAAAAATATTGATCAACAGTCAGTGATTGTATTGTTTTAACTGAAAATGAAGGACTATAGAACAAAAATCGTATCTAAGTCTAAATAAGAATAAGTAGATATTTTTATCATTTTCGTTATTCCTATATAATTTTTCTTTTTAGAATATACATAAAATTATTGTAATAAAAACAAGCTTCTTGCATCCAGAGTGAATTACTTATTACTTAGAATAGTGATAGACCTACATATTATAATATTTTCTGTGTCGCGGGGATTCCATTATAAAAATATTACGCTTATAACGCCTATAAAATTATCCTGTCGGGAGAAATAGTATTTGATTTATATTTTAAAAATGAAACTAGGTTTGCTGTAAAATCAAATTCCTTCACAGAATGCAATAATATGCATCTATGGTGAAGGTGGAATAGGTGAGCAACGGGTGAAATCAGGAATCTTTCGATTATAAGTCCGCGACTCTACTTTTGGGGCACCTACTTTTATTCAACTATTATAATTATGGACATTCTCAGAACTTATCCAAGCCAGGACCACGCTACATTCTGTACGATATCGATGTAATTATACCTTTATATATACACAAAACAAGAATATCCCTTTTATTTATCATTCGTAATCGTTATCAACCAATATTATCACTTTGAGTGGTTGATTCATTCATTACGTAGATGTAGGTATGTTTAAGTACACGTAATATGCGATTTTTATCCTATCTGTAATAATAATATTATTACGTCATTCCTGTCAAATGAGTTCGATAATAAATAATATTATATTATAGGTACTATGTATTCACACACTACACAAATTATAGCCACAATTCACAGCACTAAGAAAACGGTAGAAAAGAAAGAATTCAGATTTTTGAAAAGAAAACTTTTTCTCATTGTATAAATATCGGTTAATTTTTTTATTGACCAAATCCATATAAATAATCTGATCACAATCAAACAATATAATTCATAGTTTCGGGTTGTTCTACTCTCGTTCAAACTCAGTACACTAATAGATATTACATTATCGCAAAAATAATACCTACATGTAAATTTAGCATCTAAAAGTACCTAATCATGTAAAATCGCAAAATATTATATTAACATACCCATTATAAAATACAACCCGGAACTAGTATTAGAAAATCAAAATCACAGGATCTATTATGATAAAACAACAATAACAAATTAACAAATACATAGGTACCCTACAGTCATCATATTACTTACTCTATGCGATTTAGTATTATTTCATGATAAATAATAACGTAAAGACATCTCTGTTCCAAATACACATACTATATGTACAAACAATCGTCCCAGAAAAAAATACGAAAAAAGGACAGAAATATTTGTCGTTCTAGGTCTATTTATATAATAATTATTATGAAGTATTATAGTCCAGGTGACAAAAAAATATTTTTTTTCTAAAATTAGATTTACGGTATATTTATGTGTCAAAATTCAAAAGACCTGACATAGAGACTTATCTAGCTGAATAATTCTGAGAAGTGTGAATAGCAATTTTTCACACACGTTAAATAATAAAATAAATATTAATGATATATTTATTCTACGATTAATGATCAATTATATTTTTGTTAGTTATTTTACTATACTATACTATACCCTCACGCCGTGTCCCAAGTGGGGTAGGCAGAGAGAACGGAACGCCAAACAGATCTATCTTTACACACTTCCTTCGCTTCCTCCACATTCATACAGTTCCTCATACACGCACGTCGGTTCCTCTAACTCAACACGCGGCCGTCCTTGAGAATTTGATCCACGTGATCAAGCCACGTGGTTCTCGGACGCCCGCGTTTCCTCACACCCTTTCTTTCAGATAAGTATATCCTCTTTGTCATTCTTTCCTCTTTCATTCGTTCCACATGACCAAACCATCTCAATTTATTTACACGCATTCTGTCCACAACAGTCTTCTTGCATCCGCTCATTCTTCTAATATCCTCATTCTTCACTCTATCACGCAGCGTTTTACCAACCATTCTTCTCAACGATCGCATCTCTACTGCATTTATTCCACTTTCGTCCTTCTTCAACCACGTCCATGTCTCGCTTGCATACGTAAGTGACGGTACCAGAATGGTATTGTGCACCAGCATTTTAGCCATGTTCGACACATTGTCATTGCTGACAATGGGTCGAAGTGCACCGTTTACTCTAGCACCGGCCACTTTCCTTCTTTCAATGTCCCTATCGCATCTTCCATCCCTCGTAAACATACTTCCCAAATATACATACTCACTTACTTGCTCCAAACATTCGTCACCAACTTTAATCTCGCAAATCGTTTTTTCATTCTCTCTTTCAAAAACAAGAACTTTCGTCTTCATAACGTTCATTTTCAAACCATTCAAATTGCAACTATCATACACACACGTAACAATCTCTTGTAAGTCCCTTTCACTCTCAGCCATTAACACCAAATCATCTGCGTACATCAATGCATTCACCCGAAACCCATTCAGCTCGACACCAACATCCATCTCTTTCACAGGTCGCATACAGTAGTCGAAGAATAGGTTGAACAGCCACGGAGACATGACACAACCTTGCTTCACTCCTTTGGTGAGGACAAACCACTCCGAGAGAGTGTTATTTACCCTCACGCAAGCGGAGCTTCCCACGTAAAGTGAAGATATTGCGCGGATCAACCGGCTGCTCACCCCATACTCCGACAACACGCGCCACAACCTTTCCCGGTCCACTCGATCATATGCTTTCTCCAGATCCACGAACGCACAAAAAAGCCTCTGGTGTTTACCCAGAAACTTCTCTATAACCATTCGCAGGGAGAAGATCTGATCGGTGCACCCTCTGCCATTCAAAAAAGCTCCTTGCGCATCCCATATCTTACACTCAGTTATCTTTCGTACTCTCTCAATCAAAATTCTACCATACAGTTTCCCTATTGAGCTCAGCAAGCTAATAGCCCGATAACTCCCGCATTCAAGCCTAGAGCCTTTCCCTTTGTACAAGGGGCAGATGATAGCCCTCTTCCAATCCTCTGGTATAACACCTTCTCTCCAACAATCGTTGAAAAGCTCCAAACACCACGCGAGAGCCCCCGGTCCACCAGACTTGATGAGCTCAACGGCAACACAATCATACCCTACAGCTTTACCGCACTTCGCTTTTTTTAATGCATTCAAAATCTCATTCATGTCTATCATATCGTTTTCATTCACTTCCGTAGTTATTTTTGCTTTATAAATTTAATATTTTGTATGGGCTGCACTGCTGAATTTACAAAAATACTATGTGAAGATATCCCATATGTATGTATGTTAGGTAACCGGGTTAGTTGGAAGACATCGCATTTTAGCGATAAACTCGCCCTATGTAAATTGAATTGTATAACTGTTATTTTTATGACACTATTTTTTATGTAATATTGTAACCAATGTACAGTAAAGAATAAATATGAATAAATTATCTTAAACCTATCTATCAAAATTTTACATAACTCTTTTCAAAATGTTTTTCTACTAAGAGGATTGCTCTCGAGCTACTATACTATACTATAATATGTATAAATTATCTTAAATATATGAATAAATTATCTTAAACCTATCTATCAAAATTTTACATAACTCTTTTCAAAATGTTTTTCTACTAAGAGGATTGCTCTCGAGCTACTATACTATACTATAATATGTATAAATTATCTTAAATATATGAATAAATTATCTTAAACCTATCTATCAAAATTTTACATAACTCTTTTCAAAATGTTTTTCTACTAAGAGGAATGTTCTCGAGCTATTTATTTATTATCATTATTATTATTATTCTGTTCTTTGTGGAACGATTTGTGCCATGTTCAAAATTTTCAAGAAGCATTTGTACCTAACATGTGAAAACACTAATTCTAAAAAATATTTTTTTTTGTAGATTTTAAAATTTTCACAAAAGTATAAAATATTACATTAATGCGATACTGTTTTTTTAACTCGACTGTTAATTGTTTTAATCATGAGTTGTGTTAAAGAACTGTTAGATATAATTATATGATAGGTATGATTTATTTAGTTTATTTACATTTGCCACATGGTGTTGACACAACAAAGTATTGAATGTAAAAGTTAGTTCAAAATATACAAGTATATAATTATTTTTTATCTACATTGAAAAATTTGTTCGAATCGAAAAACTAGGATACACCATTTTTAAGGCTTAACGTAGGTCATATCGACATAATTGCGATCATTCAAAATTTAGTACGAAATCAGGTAGGTACTTAAAGATATTCATTTATTAACACAACATACGGCCAAAACATCTTTCACTGTACAATTCATTAAAAAACATACTTTTAACGTATGTAGGTATATATTTTTTTATAAAAAGCATTAAGGCTGATATTTGATTGATTTTGACAGCATGTTTTCGTTAATAGAAAACTATTCTATCAATAAATATCTTATAGAAACTCTAATAATTAAATCTATATAAAAATAACTCTGCCTTAAAATGAATTGTAGCGACTATATTTCTTTATCTACGTTACTATTTTACATTGTTGAATCTTCTTTTTCATTAACCAATAAAGTCACTTTACACACAGCAATACTGATTTTTTCAAATATCCTTGATTAAACAATAACTCATAATGTAAAGAAGACTTAGACAGCTAGATTTGAATCTTCTACTGAGAAATCTTTCACTTACTTTATTATTTATAATAATTATGTACCATCACGCTACACTTACTTTATTATTTATAATAATTATGTACCATCACGCTACACTTACTTTATTATTTATAATAATTATGTACCATCACGCTAAAGTCCACCACTTCACATTGAATTGATTGAATTAATTGTTTAAACATTTCTGTCACAATGAAATCCACTATTTACTTTATTATTTATAATAATTATGTACCATCACGCTAAAGTCCACCACTTCACATTGAATTGATTGAATTAATTGTTTAAACATTTCTGTCACAATGAAATCCACTATTTACTTTATTATTTATAATAATTATGTAGGTACCATCACGCTAAAGTCCACCACTTCACATTGAATTGATTGAATTAATTGTTTAAACATTTCTGTCACAATGAAATCCACTATTTACTTTATTATTTATAATAATTATGTACCATCACGCTAAAGTCCACCACTTCACATTGAATTGATTGAATTAATTGTTTAAACATTTCTGTCACAATGAAATCCACTATATACTTTATTATTTATAATAATTATGTACCATCACGCTAAAGTCCACCACTTCACATTGAATTGATTGAATTAATTGTTTAAACATTTCTGTCACAATGAAATCCACTATTTACTTTATTATTTATAATAATTATGTACCATCACGCTAAAGTCCACCACTTCACATTGAATTGATTGAATTAATTGTTTAGACATTTCTGTCACAATGAAATCCACTATTTACTTTATTATTTATAATAATTATGTACCATCACGCTAAAGTCCACCACTTCACATTGAATTGATTGAATTAATTGTTTAAACATTTCTGTCACAATGAAATCCACTATTTACTTTATTATTTATAATAATTATGTACCATCACGCTAAAGTCCACCACTTCACATTGAATTGATTGAATTAATTGTTTAAACATTTCTGTCACAATGAAATCCACTATTTACTTTATTATTTATAATAATTATTACTCTGGAGAGTGTGGAGGTGTTCAAGACGAGGTTAAAGACCCTATTGTTCGGGAGGTGTTATGATTCTTAAATGGGCCCTTGCGGTGGTTTCTCCACAAAACGGCGCATCATAAATAAGTTGTCTAGTTATTATTATTTATTAATTATGTACCATCACGCTAAAGTCCACCACTTCACATTGAATTGATTGAATTAATTGTTTAAACATTTCTGTCACAATGAAATCCACTATTTACTTTATTATTTATAATAATTATGTACCATCACGCTAAAGTCCACCACTTCACATTGAATTGATTGAATTAATTGTTTAAACATTTCTGTCACAATGAAATCCACTATTTACTTCACAAATGTACCTACGAAAGCTCCTGTACAATAGACTAATGTTTCACTTATGTATTGTAAAAACATTTAAGTGTATGTAAAGGGCTATAATATATTAGATACATATTAATAAAATGTCTGAATTACACGGAGATAATATTTCTATAAGTGGTGGGAAAATTCGGTATTAGTTGATAATATGTAATTCGAAAAGAATGATTCCAAGCAGAATTAACAACCGTGGGATAATGCAGACATTTTATCTGATTAACTACCCGATAAATACGAGCAAGAAATGTGCAAAATTATTGATTTAAAAAAATCACTTCCACCGTGATTATAAATTTGTATCACTAAATAATTCTGCTTTAGCATCAAATTGATAAAGAACTAATAAATGTTAATGTAAGGAGGTGTTTGCCTTTGAGAAAGAATAAACATTGCATTCTCAAGTTATCTCATAACAAGTAGCATAAAAGCACGATGCCCTCCGACTATACTCTGTTATATAGAATTTCTACATTAAAAAAAAAACTTTCAAATTGCAAATCAGCCAACCCAATGAAAACCAAAGAGTATTTTATTTGCGTCTCCAGTTTATATATAATAACTCCAACTTGACCCGCAATATTCCTCTCAAGAAAAATCATTGTAGTCATATTGCTCTCAAAGAAAATCATTGTAGTGACATTGCTCTCATGGAAAATCATTACAGAGATACTGTTCTTCAAACGCTTGACTTTCACTGTTTTGACAGTGTTATCAAAGTGTTACTAATATTGTGGAAAGTGGTAACCTGGTAACTCTACTGAGACAAACTAACTCTAAAGGAAGCTACCTACTTGTTACAGTTACATATATATTTCAAAGATGTACGTTAACTAAACGATGAAGGCCAAACAAAATAATGTAGATATTATACACTAGATTAGCTGATTAAGCATACCAATAATACATAATGATAATACACATATATAGGTATTACCTACCTCTAATATATATCATTATCAATTCCATTCCATGTCATTCACCCATACATACACCTGTCTAATTTTTATAAATAATTTTACTATACCTACACTTATCAAATTAATCAGTTAGTATTATAAATAAAACACATACGGGTATGTACCGGACCTACTGTTCAATTAATAGTACAAAATGAATCTTAAAGATGTACGATCATAATATTTGTTTTGTATCAATATTTAATATTAATAGGTATCATTCTATTTTATCGTCATTAAATAATATTTATTAGAACATAATAAAAATGTAGGCCGATGAATTAAAATCCTTGATACTAATATGTACTGATATAATGAAAACAAAAATTGTTTTTGGTTTTACTACGATTTATTTGTTAAATAAGTTACCAGGTTTCGACCTATGAGGTCATTGTCAAAAAAAAAACTTTGACTTTTTTTTGGCAATGACCTCATAGGTCGAAACCTGGTAACTTATTTAACAAATAAATCGTAGTAAAACCAAAAACAATTTTTGTTTTCATTATATCAATATAATGGAGTTTTACAAAATCAACGTCGACTTAATCAAATCACTAATATGTACATTATACATAATACTAACATGTCTCTAATTTACATCTAACTCTTATTTCTAAAATCGTGGGATTTTCCTGATATTGAGGAAAGAGCTATACAAAAAAAATACAAAATAAACATACATAGATATACACACAAAAGTAAAGAATAAAGTATTATACTTACGCACCTACACACATTTATGAAAAACGAGAAGAAATTATTAAATAGAGTATAATAAATACAAAAAAGGAGGGAGAGAGGACAGGTGAGTGATATGTTACCTATTTATCACCACACTTGATTGAACTACATAGATAAATAACGAAACGAGACTAGCTGGATCTACATATGTGAATATTGTGTATGCATGTATTTCTGTATCTATATATATAAGTTGGTAAATAAGTAGTTATATACTTCCTCCACAATATCTAGAAGGTAAATAAAATTATAACATTCATCATCATCATCATGTCAGCCTCCCTGCGTCCATTGTTGAACATAGGCCTCCCCCATTGATCTCCACAGCTCTCTATCCTGGGCAGACCGCATCCAGCCGACCCCTGCAACCCGTCTTATGTCGTCCGACCATCGTGCTTGAGGCCTACCAACACTTCTTCTGCCTGTTCTAGGTCTCCACTCCAGAACATTATTAACTATTATAACATTATTAACTATAAATCCGTAATTCACAAATAACGTTATAAGATAGTTATGAGCAATATATTGATTTTTTATTCTGCGAACACTTATTTGTTTTGTATTTTTCATAATACAATAACATCACTTATGTATCACCGATATATGCTAGCACACTACACTCACATAATTCCACTTAATCTAATCAATCATATACAATACACTTATCAAATAGCCTCGGTTCCTTCTTAGGAGCATTGATGCGGCAAACTAACTTTATAAAATCAATAAGTAGATTTGTATAACTGTTGTCTTATTTCAGTAATAAATATATGATCATTGATCATGTAATAAGTACTCGTAACATTTTTGTCTTATTTCAGCTAGACCAAAATGATATACTTATTTGACGACACATTTCATCTAAATAAGTTATCACGAATGAGAACCATAGAAGAATATTGATGTTTTATATGTTTTTTTTATTTATTTATTTATTTATTTTCTTGAAGGGAACAAACAGTCAACACAACAAGTATTACAACAATTAAAATTAAATGCAATATAGACCACAAGAGTCCCCCTATATTACCACAGTTTAAAAAATTCAAAGCAACTAAGACAAAACTAAGACAAACACACAAAACCAACAACAAAAACAAAGAAATATAAGAATAAGATAGGATAAGATAAGATAAGAGAAAAATTAAATGATCTAGAGTTTGTGTGTTCACATTGTGAAAAGACATTTTAAACATATTTGATATTAATAAAACACTGTTTTACTTTTCACTATTAATTTATTATTACTCAAGCGCTTTCGTCAAGTTAGCTTGACATTTTCAAGAGAACTGAAAGTTCTATTTTTAATTTTCAAGAGAACTGAGTTCTCTTGAAAATGTCAAGCTAACTTGACGAAAGCGCTTGAGTAATAATAAATTAATAGTGAAAAGTAAAACAGTGTTTTATTAATATCAAATATGTAGAAAAATTAAACATAATGATCAGTCATATTATAATACAATTAATAAAATAAAACACATCAATGAACAGTAAAACCACCAATTCAAGCAATGTTTAAAATAATAAGTATAATTTTTTTTATAATAAAATAATATATATAAAATATTTATGAAATAATCAGATTTAAAAATATAATAATATAACAATAAATAATAAATTAATAAATAATTAAATCAATAGTCAGTAATTCAAATGAAATATAAAATAATATCTAATAATTAAAAAAAAATATAAAGTAAAAAATAAAATAAAATTAAAAATAATGAATGTAATAATAAGATTACGGCAGATACCTAACCAATTAAAAAATGATACATTAATATCCCACTTATAATTCCCCACATCTCCGCTGATGCCACCCACCATCCGCCTCTGGTATCAATACACTACATAATCAAGCACTAACATAAGTGGATATAATATTATAATTTGATTATATTATTATATACCGACCTACAAGGGTACATATTTTGTAATAGGTGTAAGAGTTCGTCGGTAGTCTGGAGTTAAAGTCTCGGCCTTGTGAACAAGGGGTTCGCGGTTCGATCCCAGGTGCCGACAAACTCCCCTTTCACGACACAAATTTTCTAGCTTTTAGCTCACTGTGAAAGGTGTATAGAGTTGTATTTGGGTGTATAACAATGTCCAAATAATTACATCTTTTTTAAAAATAGTATTAGGCATAAGTACAAATTCACAACAGTTATTAATTCAATCCTCTAACAGCCCACGGATTTTCGGGTAAATAATATAGCTGTCATACTTTTTTGGAAGGTTGAAATTTTGTATTTTGTGTTTTTGCACCATCTATGTAAGTCACTTCTCCTGACAAAATTTTTAACTCTCTGATGTATTATGAAGGAGATATTATATCTTGGTCGTCGGTGTCGCGTCTAAAATATTATGGCCAAAAAACCTAAACATGCACTTGGCGATCGACTACAAACGAATTTTCGACAATAATTGCAACAATAACGCATAATTATACGGTACATGTAGGTAGATTGTCGAAAAGTTCGCCAGTAGTCGATCGTTAAGTACGGTTTGTCTACGGCCCCTAGTTCTTTATGACTTTCGATTTTTATTTGTTTATTTATTCTTTTTGCACATCAGTATCATCATATAACAGTGTGAACAAAACAATATAAAATTTGAATTACTAGGACGATATGCAGTGGCAAGATAATCACCATCCAATGATTTCTTCCATCTAACCATGATGGTATCAATATAAACAATGATATAAATAATATTTAAACATAATAGGTATATTGAATTTTTCGGTTTCTATCCAAAGGTCTGTCTATCTATCTATATATAGATATAAATTTATACGAATTAAAATTTGTACTTTGACTATAGGTATATCTAATGATCCATTTATATGTAATGTTGTTTATACTATGTAAGTATACAATTTTATGTTAAATATTTGCTTTTAATCATAAATTCCTTGTAAAACTTAATGTAGTTAATTTCGTGATCCCTTATAAAAAGAAAACATGTGAAAAGAATTCCGTAGTAAAATGTAAGAATTACATAACCGTTATTATCTAGAAACAGAGTGTTATTTGACTAAGGAAGTATTTCTTCTAAGATGGAGGATTTCTACTGAAGTGCGCACATGTGCATGCGAATGTCCTTATAGGAGATGAGTAAGGCAATCATCTTATGCAAGTAAACCTCTCAACAGCCTGCGGTACACAACTGTCCAAAGGGTAATTGTTGTATGAGATGAAAGTAAATAATACATACCCACCTTCTTATAATATTACGGAAAGGTATCGAGTAATTGCTGTGAGGAATGTTTCGTATTTACCATCACAAGCACCCGGCGAGCTTTCAAAGGATTCTTCAAACTCTTTCGAGATAAATACTATGAAGTCCTCTACTGTACCTGTACTGAGTATAGACTACAATTTATACCATTTTTGAGAAATAATAATATACTAGTACAGATGTACCTTGCTATCATAATCTACGTAAAAACTTAAAGTTTGTACCTATAGTTCTATCATTTTACTATCACCAACGATATTAATTCCAGGAATACAAAGATACATATATGTATACAACTTCTTCCCTTTGTCCTAGTTAGATCGGCGGCGCATTGCGCCTAGGTACCTCCTCCAGAGATCCCTGTTCACCGCTGCTTTTGGGACCTCTGGCCACTCCAAACCAAGTCTTTCAACACACAAGTTCAACAACTGCCCTTGCCAGCTTCTTTAAGGGCGGCCCACCGGTCTTCTGCCCTCTCCCACAGCCTCCAAAGATCTAGTCTGTCTTCTGGCATACGGAGCACGTGACCCAGTCATTGCAACTGCGACCTGTGGATATTAAGAGATTTCTACTTAAATTATGACTTTTTCCATATCTTTAATGATATATTAAAGATGTGTATAAGTTTTCAAAATAGGAAATCACAAATAAAAATTAGTTCTTAGCAACAAAATTTTGAAAAAAAGAGTAATAGTCCATACTAGTTTTTTTTAAATGCATATTTTACCAACCATATAAGATGGCTGCTCTTTTAGTTTCGGTATTTGAGAAAACCAAAGTTGTTTGAGTTCGTATGACATTTCCATCGTCGAGTAAATATTGTAAAGACTGATTGACGATGACAGCAGAAACTTTCGTAAGCCGACTCGTAAATTTATAAATAATACTGAAGTGGAGTTACTACATATTATTGTTTCATTTGAATTTCTTATTATTATAGTCGCACTTGTCCATTTTTCGGCCACTTTATGTGCTTCGAGCATAAAGATTTTTTTTAAGGATTGACTTTATTTGTCCGTACATTCGAAAATGAAAATAAAAATCTGAATTTATGCAACCTTTTGCATTTCAAATGAAATTTTTAAAATAAGTAGAAATTGAAAAAATTTTCAACACAATCATGCTGATCGCAATAATTATGGCTTTCTCACAACTATGTGTTCATATCGATGGTTTAAAGCACAAAAGACACATCGCATGCTTAATGGAATACTGACTTAATTCAAAAAAGTCAATTTTTGGGAAATCGCAAAAGAAGATTTTGCTATGAGGACTTATCCTACTTGTTGACGCATAAAATTAAAACTAATTATTCATTAATAATGAATGCTTGTATTTTGAAAATTATGATCAACTACTGAATAGATTTGAGTAAAAAAAATGTGGGAAATCATTTCTATCTATTTTAAAAAAATATTTTAAAAAGTAAATACCAAGTTAAGCCAGTTTTCTATTAAAAATAAAGCAAATATTTTGTAATGCAAGCGTTCTATTAGGTTGTAAGCCTGTTTCATTTCAAATTATTTACTATTTTTAATGACTAATTTAGTATTTAGTCTGTACATGATTACTTTAGGAAAACACATTTGGAGATTGGGTCACTTTATTTAAATTAGCAGACCGTCAATAAACTTAATATTGGCTTTTTTCAAGGCATAAATATTTATTATTTTATTGAAGACAATATATGGTGTGAACCTTTTACATGTTCAACAAAAAGTGTACCTAAGGGACAACAATAAAAAAATTGCACAATCATATATATAATGAGTTACAATCCATTGGATTGGTCTGCAACGAGTTTTGACTTTCCTCTCCATGCCTCCCTAGCCAGTCTCTTCAGCTCTCTGTATGAGTCACAGTTCATGTCCCTCTTCAGTTGGTCCATATAAGCGTTTCTCGGTCAGCCTTTGCCATTGTGCCTTCGGTCCTACCCTCTACGATTGCGATGAGCAGTCCTGGGTGCCTGATGTTGTGGCCAATCCAGTTAACTCGTTGTTGGCTGATTCTTTTTTACGAGTTGGTTAGCACTTTTTCGTTTTCGACGTGTTCCGACCAATCAATCTTAATTTTTTTACATCTCAAAGGCCGCTATCCGTCCGTTTTCACTCTTGCTGATGGTCCTCGCAACCATATAGCAAAATGCTCCATACAAAGGCAAGATGTATGGTATTGTAAGATTCTTCCTCACTCTTATATCAATATTAGGGGATTCCAATATTTTAGATTTTTTGTTCAGTTTACTCAGTTCAGGTTTATTCTGTACACAATTTCTGATTTGGAGCGTCCGTCCTGGTTTATTCTGCTGGCCAAGTACACAAACTCTTTTACTTGTTTGATACTCTCTCTTTTTTATGGCAATTTTCGTAGTCGCTTCATCCTTTCCAACGACCATACATTTTATTTTGTCTTTATTTATTTTCATATTGTACTTGGACAGTAGTATAGTTTCCATTTTTCCTAAGGCTTTGTTCAGCTCCATCTCGGAGTCTGCGAGTAGTGCTATATCGTCGGCATATCGACTCATGTCAATCTTTTTCCCATTTATTTTTACTCCTGTCTAGTTCTTCATTTCTTCCCTCAGTTCATCAATAGCTCGCTGTATGTAGCAGTTAAATAGTGCTGGCGACATTGAGCACCCCTGTCTTACACCTTATTCGACTCTCGTTTCTACGCAGCTCTCTCCGCTTTTAATATCAGCCATTTCGTTCTTGTATAGGCTCATTATAACTCATTCCTATCTGGTTTAGAATGTTAAAAAGTTGTTCCCATTCTACTTTGTCGAATGCTTTTTCTAGGTCGATGAATGCTATATATGTGTTTCTATTTACTGTTTTTCTCTTTTCAAGAACAAGTCTTAGACTCAGAATTGCATCTCATGTGCCTGTCTCTTTACGGAATCCAAATTGATATTCTGAAAGTGTTTCGTTGATTAAGCTTTAAGGCCTTTTTATTATAATGTTGGTGAGTATCTTAAAAGCGTGTGATATCATGCTTAATGTTCTGTGTTGTTTGCATTTTGTCGTGCCTGCTTTCTGCACTTATCTCGTTATATCATATATATACACACCAAAAAACATTATTATTCAATTAAGGTATGTCTTAATTCTTGACTTATCGAAACTTCTGTTGTTGCAGGTTCATCAAAGTCTGTTTGCTCGGATTGCTTTTCTGCGGTTCCCTGAACATTGTTCTCTTGTGTTTTGTTCTGTTCATTATAGGACTCTGTATCGGAACTATCACTGGAAGATCCTGAAGTTGATGAGGGCGAGGAAGACGAAGAACTCCCTGATGATTTTGATTGACTTGGATATACTGCTATTCGCTTTTTCTTTGCAGTCAGGACTTCGTATGTTGGATCTTGATCACTTGAATCGACAACGCTAGTTTCAGATTTCGAATGTATGTCATCAGTGCATTCGTGGACTGTGGTGTTATGAACGTGATTTTCATTGCCGGCTGAAACCGATTCCGAAATTTCAAAATATTCCTGTAGGTTTGAGTAACGCTGATTTTCGGGCTTATTTGTTATATACTCAGCTAACATCTACAACAACAACAAAAAACGCATTTTAGTAGTAATAAAATAAATAAAAAAATATAAAATTTAATTTTTAAAGTTACTTAAACTTGTTACCGTCACTTCAGTTGATGGCACTGATTCGTGTTCTTTATCTTTTGTTGCCGTTTCTGGCGCCGGGTTTTGAGCCTGAGCACGTTCCATCATCTTTTTTGATCTATTAAACATAAATAGTAATATTATGCCTCTTGTACAAAAAAAAATCGGAAATAGTATTTAGACGAACAATGACTTAATATCAAATATTTACAGGTAATGAAAGAATTACGCATTATTTTACTTTTTTTTAATTCAAACAAGGACTCAACTAATATTGCGGCTCCTAAGTAACAATAAACTTTAGTAGTAAACTGACTCATACCTGAATGTCACAAAGTCACTTTAAAATAATGGATAGATTTTAATAGTAAACTGACTCAACTCGTAATGGGTCACGAAAAATATAATCACGTTCAATGAAAAACTGTCTTAAAACTAAATGTTTCACGTAACGTATTAGTAAAATTAGTTGTAAACTGACCTAAGATTTAATCTGTCAATATTAGATACAAAATTTGATGAAACTTACCTTTGAATTTAGTCTTAAACGCTCTCAACAACGATTGGGTCTTTGTTCAATAAAATAATTATAACCTTACTCCACAAGTGCCCGACACAAACCGGCATGAGTCGCTGTTCGACAAAAACAGGATGAGAGATCCCATAAAAGTGAAAGAGACGCATATATCGCTGGGGGGGCAAAAATGAGTAAATTCAACATAAATCAAATGGTAGATGGTAGATGATGCTCACAGCAGTCTGTATCTGTATTTAACTCAATTCTGACCTATCTACTAATGGGTCAGTTTTCCATTAAGCATGCGACATGTCCACTATACAGGTAAAATGAGTTAATATATGTACAAGATCGGTTGCAACGTCTTCTATGTCCTGATTACATAATTACCAATAATACTTATATCATTATCGAAATATTTAACAAAAACCAGATGCCAAACATTCTTAAATTATCATTTTTTTGTGCACAGATGTAACATGTCACATAAAATATTTGAGAATGTATTAATATCGACATAATTGATTCTTAAAAAGCACATGTCCACCAAGGACATCTTCTGAATTAATTTAAAATTAGTTAATTAATTTTGAATCTCAAACTTTCAAACCCTGTTTTCTCTAAACTGTCAAATGTGGATATGTGTCTTCTGTGCCTTAAACTATCGATATAGGGTCACGCATCTGTTGTGGAACTAATGTCTAGAGATTATCTCGATATCACAATAATTATCATCATTTCATGCACAGCGACAATTTTTTAGTATTACGACTATTTTGAAAAACCTTCAGGGCTACGAACCACAGCCACATTTTAATGCATTGCATAAGTGATACAGAAAGTCACTAGATTAAAATTTAATTGTTATACTTTGCAATGAAATTGTCTAATGGACTCAAATACCTACCTACCTATGGTTTTTCCAAATACCGAAACTTAAAATATGTAAATTGAAAATATTTTAAGATATATTCGTGCCAAAGAGCCTTAACAAGGACTCCTTAGATTCCTTCGTTTATATTACATACACCTACTGGACTATTTACTCATTTATAACAATCTCTATGGGGCGCTGGAAGACTACTTGGTTTAGTATGGTCAGAGGTCAGAAGACCTACAAGCGGTAGTAAGCAGGAATTTCTGGCGAACGTATAGGCTCATTGGGCCCCTAATGCAACCAGTACATTGGGAAGAAAGTGTATGGATCTATGTATGTTCGTGTTATATTTTTATTTAGTTAAGTTAGTTTGCAAGTGTGTATTTCCTATTTTAGTCTTCAAGATTAGTAAATGGATAGTATTTGAAACAGCAGTAGGTACAGTTTATCTTTTTTTATTTATTTTCATTATTTCATCCTTTTCATGACATGATATGAATACTCGTACATACAGTTAGTAATCAAGTTTACCTGGATTCAATTTTCGAAATAGAATACTACTACAATAATTATACCTTTACATATAACTATGTAAATCCCTCTAACAACTGAGGAATCAATATAACTAAAATATCTGGTAACTAAAAGACAGTTTCTTCTTATTTCTTACAAATGAAATTGATTATCTATCTATCAAATATAAAATATAATTATAAGATAGGCACACGTACCTTCTGCCGTTGCCATTGAAAATAATTTCATGATAGGTACCTATGAATTAAATCATCACACATAGTGTGATGATCCTACCTATTTTAAACCATTCTAAGCTCCGAATTTGCAACATCCTAGCTTCTAAACTATACCTACTGTAATAATTGATTCCCAAACTAGAAGTGACAACCCTATTCAGCTAGCTAAGAATTGTATGAATTTTCGCATTGTTGCAAATATACGTACGAAATATCGCATTCCTAATTGAATTAATTAACGAATTTTTGGCCTTTCGTGATCGTCTCGATTTATCTATTAACTATTTTCATAGATTTGGACCCAGTACGTTGTGTTTTGACGATAATTTTACCTACGTTGTGTATTTTTTTTAAAACGCAAAATAAGTCACCTGAAATATACATTTCAATAATCAAAAAGGACAACAAAATCACAAAATCAATAAAACAATTTAAACATGAATTTTGATACATATTAACTCTGAGGTCAACTTTGACGTCAGATCACTTACCTTGAGATACTGTGAAATAACATAATAAAAATAGTGCATAATAAAACATAACGAAATATAACATAACAATCATCATAACATAAAATTCAAATAATATTATTCTATATCATTACGAGAATGTTGTATGGTAACTGGTTGCCGATCTATGTCCCTACATAAGATAACCATTTCATAGTTTCTATAGCCGATGTATGTACATATGTTCTACAACATACCTACTAATTCGTTGCGTCGTAAAGGACAGTGGCGCACCCAAAAACATAACTTTATTACTTTTGAATATTAATTAAATTTCAACACGATTGCTATGACATCATTTTCAGAGACTAACTACCATGTTAGTGCATGAAAAGCATGCTGTGTCCATGCTAAAGGAGCGCCACCTTCGCTCCCTCACGTCTCAAAACTCACCATGCCGTACTTTGAGCCCGAGTGCACTATTCTACAGCCGAATATATATAAAATAATATATAAGATATATTATCACTAGGACATGCAATCTGTTGCAAACATGCGGACATGCAAACATATAATAATATTAGTCCTAAAGATTCCTGATCATTGAGCTTCAGCCAAAGGGCGCAGATAACCCCTTCAAGCTATACTCTAGCAGAAATTCGAGGAATGGAGCTGTACCTGCTTCAGTCGGAGAACATTTGAAATAAATACCTTTTCATTGGTTAAGTTGATTTATACGCAGAGAAAGCACCACCAATCTCTACGCACATCCAACCAGGTTAATGATTGCAAGGTGTGTTCTTACAGAACTGATAAGATAGACTACTAATATAGTTAGCAATATCACGAACAGTGATTTACCAACCAGTTAATAATAATTAAAGTTAATTAAACATAATATCCATTTACAAATGCCCAAAGACCTTATAATGGATTGTGGGTCCTCCAGCATATAGGGAAAGGAGAGAATTTTGTTAGTTGAACTATGTACTTATATTTACAAAATTTGATTTAAATAATTGTCATGCATAATTATATACTACAATATCATATATTTTGTTAAGAAAGGAATAACGTCGTACCCAAATCGTCTGGGGCCTAACAAACGACTGGACAAAACTACATTCCCTAGAAGGAAAAGGGTTTATGTAGGGATTTTTGGATAAATGGTATTAATATAAATATATTAATATAATAATACATAAACAATACGATACATCCATGCCTTGCAAAATGTTAACTAATACATTCTATAATGTCACGGCAATTTCCAGCAGAACAATTAAATAGAAAAATCCAGTTAATTCGTAGAATACAAATGACATCGAAGATAAAATATGTAATTAAATAAAATAATTAAATAATATCCTGCTCAACTTAAAACTCCACTCCCAACTGTATACTCCATCGTTATGGTAAAATAAATTAAATAAAAATATAATATCGGTACGCCACTGCCATCGGTCTAGTTGTAGGTGTGTCGGACGGCGCTATATAAAATCGGTAACAAGTACATACATACATACAAATATACTGAAAATAGGCATATATAACACACAACTCCTTTGTTTTCAAAATCCGTAAAATAATAAATCCTTGAGTACAAATATTGCCTTGTAGACAACAGACATCCTGAGAGTATCCTAGCACCTAGATATAAATAATAAATTAATAATATTAAAAGAAAATCTTATCTTAGACAGCTGGCAGCATCACGGATTTTAAATGCTAATTAAAAGTAATTTAGGATGATCTTTATATATTCCCGATTGTGGAAATATCACTAAAATATAATGTTTTAATTACTACGAAGGTGGGTAAATAAAAATATTAAAAGATGTCGAATTCAAACACAGATATTAATATGATTCAGTCCCACCTCCCTCTGGATTCAAAACTAAACTGCCAAGAGTAATAAGTACTCTGTCTTCAGACCCTGAAAATGTCGACCCAAAGCAACAAAAAAAAACTACATCCATCTCTTCCTGACACACACCGAAATATACCTGCCTCTGTCTCCTACATAGCTAGTTGTGTTCAACAACCACTTGAGATTAAACTAAGTTTCATTCCTATATTAATTACCTACTACAAATATTCGATCTAGGTATATGAAAATAATATTTACAATCTTGTATATATTCATTTCATCACATCCCCCCCTTGTGATCATGCTGAAGACAAAATGGATGAGGCATTATCTCACAAACAATTTTTTTTATTTTCTAATTATTTTTCATAATTATTTAATTCCAACTTTCGAGACCGCCCCTGTTTATTCCGATAGGTCATAGGTACCTCGCCAACTGTGTTCCTCTATTCATGTCATCAATAATAATAGTACAACCCCAATGCATCCACTTGAGAAATACTCGCTCAATATTATTGTCCCAACACAACATAACATTTTAATATTCTGTTATATTTTATTATTTCGCGTTTTGTTATTATTTTATGTCATCACATCTATAGAACATAAAATAGTAATAACAAGTTTGTCCCAATACTTAAATATCCAAGTTGCATTTTGTTAAAATTCGTTTCATGTGATCATATTCACACATCATTATAATTATCCATAGTACTTGTGGTTCCCTATAGTCCATATATGCATTCTTCAGGGTGATCCAATTCGCTGGTAACACCAATCTTGTACTACTCGCCAGATGTCTCATATCCATGATTCCTTTGCCGATGCAGCCAGTAGTCCTGCAGCACACAAATAGATACGCAAGTCGTCCTCTCCGTACCGACACAAATTCAAGACACTCAAAAACGGCGGCAAACCTCATCGTATCCAAGATGCTAAATGTCTTAATTTTCTAGAACACCCGTCCTCCCACAGGACACCCGAAAACTCACGGAAGAAAGTGGGAGACCAACTCTCCACCGGCAACCCATCCTAAATAACCATTCATCTCTCAGCACCATCACGCTGCGTCTCAGATGGGGTAGACAGAGAGAACCAAACGACAAATCCTTCTATCTTGGCACACATCCCTCGCCTCCATCACTGCCTTACAATCCCTCACACAATGCATACCGATTTCTTCCACTCAACACGCGGCCGTCCATAAGAATTCGATCCACGTGATCAAGCCACATAATTCTACAAGTAGTGCAACATCCTCCTGCTAACCAGCAAAATGCGTGATAATATGTTGACAAAGTGCCTAAATAACATCAAACGCGAACAGCTAACTCAAAATACCTATAATTACGTACCTAAAATCACCTATAATAATACCACAAATAATTAAGAGGAAGATAACGTACTATGTTCTTGAACATCCAGGGGTAAGTGGTGGGAACCCCTCCCTCAATGTGTTTACGCACATTCACGCATATAAGATACAGAACGCAATATTTAAACGAGTTGCATTGACAATATCTACATAATACATCCCAATATGTTATTCTATAATAGGTACGTAGAATTCCCCTTGTCTCCAATATTACAGTAACCAAATGTATATACCTACATATTAGGTATTTATAAATGAATCGTCCTCATTCATTTCAAAAGTCCTGAAAAAATCTATTTCAAACTATCACACACACAACTAAATATAATATATTTACACACAACTATAACCACAAAGGTACATATCATAATATTCGTTCCACTTGTAAAATAATAATAACTAAACACTTTATAGTTCACATTTTCACTCTAACACTATTGAATAATATTATTATAATATTTGACACCACAATTTTAAAATTATAACACATTAAATAGTTTATTCCATTTGTAACATCGATAGATCCGCAAGTGAATCTCAACCTGTTACATCATAGCGTTGTCCTTTCTTCTTACATTAGTCCTCTCCAGCAATTTATGTTATTGTACACCACTCTCTTTTGTGTTAACAGAGAGGATACAATGCTACACAATCCTATCTAGTCGTCCTTTGGTTTCCATAAAACTTCTATCATCGCTGTCCAAACTTTCCACCAAGTTTCTTGCAAGTAAATCATGTTGTTATCCTACCAATAAATATTCAATTGAAATAATTATCTCATTTTAGCGCACGCATAATTCCTAATACCCTTTGTCTCAGGTTTCTTTGTTCCATTCAGCAACATCACAATATCAGGCATACAGTTTAACAACCACTGATCGTATACATCCCGTTAGGTACTATAATATCCCGTATACCTATCTGCTTGCATCTTTATTTAAAACTATAGTTTTTTTGTCATTCCAGTAATAATATTATTTCCACTCTCGTTCTTGGTTTTAAATATTATAACGTATTAATTAATATCTTAGTATCTATAGGTTGTACATCTTATTTCTCTATTTGGAAGACATGATGTGTTATATCAGCGAACACCAGCCTCTTTCTTCTTAGAATATTTTCATAAATTCGTTTCTTCTTCCAGTCCTCCATTTTAAAATGATAGATACCACCTTTCAGGGTACACAAAGAGTTCCAACGTTATCCAATGTGAAGCCCTTGGTTTTGCCCCCCCCCCCGGGCTTAAAAGAGTGTAGGTTGTCCCCTCCCCCCCTTAGCCTGTAAGAACGAATATCCACTATTTCTTCCAGCTAACCGTTTAACATATAACTGTAAAAATAATCACCTAAATCGTGATTTTATCAAAACCTCATCATTCGATTATTGCCTATATACTTATCCGCTTCATCCGTATATTGTATTATGTATGTTATCAGATACTCATAAAATCTGGTCTAATATTATTTCAAACTCAATAATATATTCACCATTCATGCCTCGATCATAAATTTATTTCACACCCCAAATAATTAACTTGACAGAATTCTAAAAGTTTAAAAACAAACACTTAACTTACAAATACTGTAAAATGTTAAGACCATATTCCTCAAGAAATAATAATACCTATTATAATTAGGTACAATTCTAATCCTTAACAAACATCCAATTGATACATATAACTAACATCAAACTATATACCTATTATTTATCCATTTTACTCAAATACTATAATATCTAAAAATCCTAAAAACTCTAGTCATATACCCATATACATAAAATACACTTCGCATACATAATACCCATGTTTACAAGTCTACTTGGGAATATAATATTCCATTTTTCTAACACCCAATCTTCTTATGAAAGTACATATTTTTGGCACCTATATACATTATTGAATAAACTAAAGAACTATTCATAAGGACATAATTCCAAATGAACTCTTAAGGGTTCACCATTCTTATGTATAATGTAAGATATATACCTATAGATAGCCAAACATAAATATAATATCATGTTGCCTAATTCGACTAACACTATAATCCATGGATAACCAACCCGCGGTTCTCGAAGTAAAAATCATCAACCAATTTTCTCACTACATCTACCAAGTATAAATTTTATTCCTCCCCTCAAAAACCAAACACATTCCTCTGTCCATAACCCAGTTCTACTCCTCAAAACCCATTTATGCTCTCCCCCCCTCCAATATTCATGATTTTAGTTATTTATCATCGCAAACCCAAAACCCACTTCTACTCCGTAAAAACCCAGTTTATGTCTGCAATGACAGACATAATATTCTGGTCCAAGGCACCATTTGAGATGATCCTACCTATTTTAAACCATTCTAAGCTCCGAATTTGCAACATCCTAGCTTCTAAACTATACCTACTGTAATAATTGATTCCCAAACTAGAAGTGACAACCCTATTCAGCTAGCTAAGAATTGTATGAATTTTCGCATTGTTGCAAATATACGTACGAAATATCGCATTCCTAATTGAATTAATTAACGAATTTTTGGCCTTTCGTGATCGTCTCGATTTATCTATTAACTATTTTCATAGATTTGGACCCAGTACGTTGTGTTTTGACGATAATTTTACCTACGTTGTGTATTTTTTTTAAAACGCAAAATAAGTCACCTGAAATATACATTTCAATAATCAAAAAGAACAACAAAATCACAAAATCAATAAAACAATTTAAACATGAATTTTGATACATATTAACTCTGAGGTCAACTTTGACGTCAGATCACTTACCTTGAGATACTGTGAAATAACATAATAAAAATAGTGCATAATAAAACATAACGAAATATAACATAACAATCATCATAACATAAAATTCAAATAATATTATTCTATATCATTACGAGAATGTTGTATGGTAACTGGTTGCCGATCTATGTCCCTACATAAGATAACCATTTCATAGTTTCTATAGCCGATGTATGTACATATGTTCTACAACATACCTACTAATTCGTTGCGTCGTAAAGGACAGTGGCGCACCCAAAAACATAACTTTATTACTTTTGAATATTAATTAAATTTCAACACGATTGCTATGACATCATTTTCAGAGACTAACTACCATGTTAGTGCATGAAAAGCATGCTGTGTCCATGCTAAAGGAGCGCCACCTTCGCTCCCTCACGTCTCAAAACTCACCATGCCGTACTTTGAGCCCGAGTGCACTATTCTA
The DNA here is from genome assembly GCA_947579605.1 of Athripsodes cinereus. Lineage (NCBI taxonomy): Eukaryota > Metazoa > Arthropoda > Insecta > Trichoptera > Leptoceridae > Athripsodes > Athripsodes cinereus. The sequence continues at coordinate 14,631,290 of OX388305.1, forward strand.
CAGCCGAATATATATAAAATAATATATAAGATATATTATCACTAGGACATGCAATCTGTTGCAAACATGCGGACATGCAAACATATAATAATATTAGTCCTAAAGATTCCTGATCATTGAGCTTCAGCCAAAGGGCGCAGATAACCCCTTCAAGCTATACTCTAGCAGAAATTCGAGGAATGGAGCTGTACCTGCTTCAGTCGGAGAACATTTGAAATAAATACCTTTTCATTGGTTAAGTTGATTTATACGCAGAGAAAGCACCACCAATCTCTACGCACATCCAACCAGGTTAATGATTGCAAGGTGTGTTCTTACAGAACTGATAAGATAGACTACTAATATAGTTAGCAATATCACGAACAGTGATTTACCAACCAGTTAATAATAATTAAAGTTAATTAAACATAATATCCATTTACAAATGCCCAAAGACCTTATAATGGATTGTGGGTCCTCCAGCATATAGGGAAAGGAGAGAATTTTGTTAGTTGAACTATGTACTTATATTTACAAAATTTGATTTAAATAATTGTCATGCATAATTATATACTACAATATCATATATTTTGTTAAGAAAGGAATAACGTCGTACCCAAATCGTCTGGGGCCTAACAAACGACTGGACAAAACTACATTCCCTAGAAGGAAAAGGGTTTATGTAGGGATTTTTGGATAAATGGTATTAATATAAATATATTAATATAATAATACATAAACAATACGATACATCCATGCCTTGCAAAATGTTAACTAATACATTCTATAATGTCACGGCAATTTCCAGCAGAACAATTAAATAGAAAAATCCAGTTAATTCGTAGAATACAAATGACATCGAAGATAAAATATGTAATTAAATAAAATAATTAAATAATATCCTGCTCAACTTAAAACTCCACTCCCAACTGTATACTCCATCGTTATGGTAAAATAAATTAAATAAAAATATAATATCGGTACGCCACTGCCATCGGTCTAGTTGTAGGTGTGTCGGACGGCGCTATATAAAATCGGTAACAAGTACATACATACATACAAATATACTGAAAATAGGCATATATAACACACAACTCCTTTGTTTTCAAAATCCGTAAAATAATAAATCCTTGAGTACAAATATTGCCTTGTAGACAACAGACATCCTGAGAGTATCCTAGCACCTAGATATAAATAATAAATTAATAATATTAAAAGAAAATCTTATCTTAGACAGCTGGCAGCATCACGGATTTTAAATGCTAATTAAAAGTAATTTAGGATGATCTTTATATATTCCCGATTGTGGAAATATCACTAAAATATAATGTTTTAATTACTACGAAGGTGGGTAAATAAAAATATTAAAAGATGTCGAATTCAAACACAGATATTAATATGATTCAGTCCCACCTCCCTCTGGATTCAAAACTAAACTGCCAAGAGTAATAAGTACTCTGTCTTCAGACCCTGAAAATGTCGACCCAAAGCAACAAAAAAAAACTACATCCATCTCTTCCTGACACACACCGAAATATACCTGCCTCTGTCTCCTACATAGCTAGTTGTGTTCAACAACCACTTGAGATTAAACTAAGTTTCATTCCTATATTAATTACCTACTACAAATATTCGATCTAGGTATATGAAAATAATATTTACAATCTTGTATATATTCATTTCATCACAATAGGTATGTGTATACCATGTATATACACAATGTGCCTCAGCCTTCTACAATCTAGAGAAATTTAACATTGTAGACAGTACCTACATTCTAATTAAAATGAAATTAATTATGAAAATAATAAAAGATTAGTTTTATCTTTACCCTCACGCCGTGTCCCTCACTCTCAATATGTTTATTAGTCTATACATATTACAGTGGAACCTCTCATAACGAGTTTAATTCGTTCCAGACTCTTACTCGTTATGCGAAACACTCGTTATGCGAAACATTTTTTTCTATAGAAATCAATGTAAAATACAATAATGCGTTCCATGCCGAAAGAATAAGTATTCTTGGAGAACAAAATGTTTTTTTTTTATTAAAGTTTATTCAAATAAAATTACTTATAAAAGAGTGTTACAACTTGAAATACAATTTAGATTAAGAAAAAAAACGTACCTAAATAAAAATATGAATTTATGACAAATAATTAACCATTTTAACTAGAAAACTAACCGTAAACGTAACCGTTTCGTAGACACTCTTGACTCTCCCTTCGATGCATACATCTTCTTAATTTTATCTTTGTTCTTGAGAATAGTGTAGATCGTTGATGTTGACCGCTAGTATGCACGCACGTGCGCGTATATGCGCGCTAGAAATGCCACGCTCACACCTTGTTCTCGCTTTTCAATGATTTTACGATTCATTTCAACAGTTATTTTTATTCTCTTCTGGCAGTCTTCTTGTGTTTTTTTCTTCGGGGACAATTTTGAACGGATTATAATACTTTGCACATAAAAAAATTACTAATAATATCAATACAAATTTTGGAAGAATGTGTGATCACATGCCAAAGCATGGCGCTAGCGGCGCTAACACAGACTGATGTACTCGGGCGGAAGTTCCGGCTCACAAGGTCACAAGTGAATGTCATGAAGAAGGGACTTACCTACCCTTTATGAAGCTCGTTATGCGAAATATTGCTCGTTATGGGAGCAACTTTTTCACATTTTTTTTTGCTCGTTATGCAAATTACTCGTTATGAGAGGTTCCACTGTATGATAAAACTAACAACTAGTGCAAGATACCCACATAAATGAGTATTCTAAATCTCTGTTTATCTGCTCAAGAGATACGTACGGCTATAAAATAATATATCTAAGCAAGTTTTAAAAATGTTATTGCGAATTCTCGTCAAATCGTTCCGCTACAGATGGTGCTCACCATGAAAATCATCAAAAGAAATTTTTATTATGTAGGCACTTGCCTATAGTAAAGCGTTGTGTACAAATGTTATTTTAACATTTCTTTGTTAGCAAAAAAGTTCATTGAAACTTTTAACCTAACACTGCGCACGATAACTTGTTAAAAACAACCGTTACAAAAAAGTCACATAATAATTTATATCATTTTTATTTTTATTATTTTCTACTTGAGAAAACATATTTTGAAATCACAAGCTTATCACTTAAATATACTTAATAATGATGGTTATGCTTTGTAGTTAGATTGTCAGAAAATGTTGATGTTTATGGATCAGAGGATCAGTTTGATTGTTTTTTTTTCTGTGCTTCGACACGATAAATAAATAGATATGTAGATTCACAAATGTAATGCAACTTAAAAAAGGGTGAGATGTGTATGCCTAATAAATGTTGGAAATATGTGAACTAGAGATGTAAATTGTTAAAGCTTTGAGAAGCTCGAAAAGAACTGTCTATTACGAATTTCACAACACTAAAAACATAATTCTTTTGAATCTTATACTATTATTTAATCAAAGAGAATGGTAAGTTTAGATATTTTTAATGCTAAAATAAATTTTATTGATTAATTATATTCACTGTGCTGGTGTTTAGGTACAGTCTCGTTAGAACAAAACGAGAGACGTTTCTCTCGACAATAAAACGTTTAGTAGAAGAAAACATTTTTTTTTTAATTTCGTTCAGTTTAACCGGAAGAAGTGATAGGCGTCCCAACGCTTAAGAATTGACTCTAGGCTGGCTTAAGTGATCACTTTCGGTGTCCATGAAAACGTTCACCAAATTCCACCATTCTCACTGTCACGATGTAAGGTCTACCAATAGAGAAACGCTTTTATGCAATCCATAGAAACAACCATCTTTTCGGTTGGCAACCATCTTCTTACAATTACATTTTGCACGATTACATATTGTGTAAACATGGTTCTCCAATTGAGATATCCTATTGGTTATGTCATCTGCAGCCAAATCCGGTTAAACAATAAAAAAAATTGTAAATATTCTTAACATAATAAAAAAAAAATCTTATTATAATGCCACATAGGAAATTATGAAAACTGAAAATGATGCAAACAAAAATACAGGCATTGTGAAATATCAGACACTGTAAGAGGAAATATATCTAAACTATTCATTCCGATATAATATATTTACCTAATGATTCTAAATTCACTTTTTCTTCAATTCTGTATCTTACTTTGCATTGCAGTAACTAAATGTTGCATTAACTTTGAAATACAGTGAAAATGATTGGCTGAAATATGTTGCTTTGCAACAAGTCCTCCATTTGACAGAACACTGTTTTTTATTAATTATGTGTTGTTTGTACAAATATTGTACCTATTATGTTCTGTCAATAAAGATTTATTATTATTATGTACGCTATGTAGGAGATACCTATAATATTGTATTGTATTGATTAAGTATCATATTATATATTATACAGATTAGTTTATAGGTAGGTATATTGAGAGTAGGTAATTATTACAATGTGCAGGCAGAGGTACCAACTGTGGCTTTTAGATTTTTACATGTACATAATATATAATATATTGAGTTCACTGATTTATCCAAGTTTGTTATACGTTTCCACCTGTTAGAGAAGGCATTCGTTCAAGTTGAAGGATTCTCATCAGGTTTACGCGTTCAGGGGAGCGTGACTGTAAAGATGGTTACATCTGATGTCTTCGCTTCAAGAAGCACTCTTCACCGACTTCATTCCAACTATACCAACCAACTACCTGCCAAGCCTTTTCTTTAGTACGAAACCTAATCTCTATGTGCATTATCTACATACATTACACCTCCGACATAAATACTCATACTCGTATAATATTATCACTATTCTAGTTATATATTCTAGTCTGTTATACAGTATTATGAATTGACAAATTTATAATCGATAGATATTATTTTTTATTACACACGCAGTGGCGTGTAACACCATCTTGTACCGCATCTGTTGACTGTTTTTAATTAATATAATACTTACTAATTACCTTAAAATGCATCTACTTATAAGATGCATCGGATGTTGCTTTTATAATAAGAATAAATTACACCTAATAATTGTTCAGTAGTAAATTTCAAAAAAATATTCAAATGAAATTCAACAACTAAACCATTTTCATAATACAGTATTGCTAGTTGGTATAGGCACATATTCTATAGATACCATAGGTATATGGTCAGGACTCTCGAAGAAAGAAGTGATTATTTACTACAGATTTGAGATCATCGGTAGGCTGGAGGTGGAGTCTCGGCCTCGTGAACAGGGGGTCCGTGGTTCGATCCCTGGTGCCGAAAAACTCCCCTTTCACGACTCAAGCTTTTAGCTTACTGTGAAAGGTGTATAACAGTGGCGTAACTATAGGGTGGTAGGGCTGGCAAAAAGTCACGGGCTCCCGATCCGATGGGGGCCCCCGGTCTGAGAGGCCGCGAGCTCAGAAGGAACCTGACATTTTTAACAAAATTTAGTAAATAAAATATAAATTTTACTTAAAGTACTTAAAATCAACTAAAGTTAGACACAACTTAATACCGTACTATATCATAAATTCAAACAAATTTTATTAATAAATGTTATATTGTTACTTAATTAAAACAATATAATACCTACGCTTATGGAAATAAAATTTATTAGATACAAATGTGCATAAAAACGCAGAATATGTGTAATACTGTCGGGTAACTACTTCAGTTATTTATCAAAATAAAATTACGTGACTATTTTTGCTGGAGCGACCTATCCAATGAATTTGCCACGGGTCTCAGATGATATAGTTACGCCACTGGTGTATAAGGTTGTATTTGGGTATAAAATGAAACCCAGGTATATCTTTTTTTTATTAAAAGATTGATACAAATTACTCAATAAAGGAGGTTGATTTCGGCCCTGAAAATAGCATTAAAGGGCGAACAAAAAAGTCAATAAGTCTCTCCAAAAAATATTTGGTCTGGTCTAGAAAAGATCACCACTTCAAATATCTTCCCAGTGATTTTTTCTTCAATAATTAATAATGGAACCAGCGGAACAAGAAATCTACCTTCCTATGTTTGGCACTCTCTTAGTTGAGCAGCCCCACCCGTTGTCGAGAATTTTTTTCCATAGAAAGAGCCTATTTGCATTATTATTAAGTCCATATAAATTGGTTTTATTTCAAATTAAAATGTTTGCAACAAATTATTTCAAAATCTTCACCATCCGAAGTGCCAAAGAAAGTTTTGAGAAGTTTGAAATTCTCACGGATGTAGAGAGGTCACTGTTAACAAGCTTTCTTCGTCATGTTAACAAGCTTTCTTCTTCATGTTAACAAGCTTTCTTCGTCATGTTAACAAGCTTTCTTCGTCATATTAACAAGCTTTCTTCGTCATGCTAACAAGCTTTCTTCGTCATGTTAACAAGCTTTCTTCGTCATGTTAACAAGCTTTCTTCGTCATTTTTTAATCAAACAGAACAAATATTTTATTACAATCAATTTATACTATATTGTTACCTATAGGTTATTGCAAATTTAAGGGTTTGCATTAAATTTATGGACTATACGTTGCAGGACCAATTTAAACTTTTCAACATTTTTCTATGAAAAAAAATCTCTTCATAACAACATGAGATGTTAACATAAGAATAAAAAATATTCTTGTACCATACAAGTAATTTGTAATTTCACGAATGACTAGATATTTATCATCTGTTGTTTAAATAGAAATATGTAGGTACCTACCTGCAGTACAAGTGGATTGATGGTGATAATTATTATATAATTACAAATTATACAGCACGTGTTTTCTGCACGAATATGCCACAACTATTAACGACATTTACATAAAGTACATAATATAATGTATACGTACCTACCTGTATTTAGGTATACCACTTTATGCACGTATTTCATAAAAAAAAATTAACGCGACGGCAGAATTGCCATCCATGCTTCTCAGCGTTATACCTACAACCAGATAAGTCTCCATATGCTATGTCAAGGTTAAAAGCTTAGGTAACCGTCTAATGCCTATAAAAATTCACCTATCCAGATATATACAGGAAATCAAAGGACTGAGCTCAAAACGCGGTTTCAAAATATCAGCATTGTGCCTGAAATATCTGCATTCAAAAACTTTCTAACGATATAACAAGTATTTATTATATTAGATTTTTGAATTTTGACGTATAAAATTACCGGTACCGCTGTAGCTGACTCTGAGATAACTACCTGTAGATATTAAATAAACGGACCTAGAATGCCAAATATTTATTATTTGCTCCACTAGTTCTGTTTATTTACGTTTTTTTTCAGTAATAATGATAAAAACACGGTAAATTATAACGAACGTTTTCATTTGTTTTTGTTTTATTCAGTATAGATCAGCACCTGATGATGCGTCCTCGAAGTCCGCGAAACCGGCCGCGCATTAGTCATACTCAATAGTAACATTTAATAATAAATATTCATTTTATTTGATAATTTAAAATGAAGTGTTACAAAGTTAATGTCGATACAATCAATAAAAACACTTTATTGTAAAATTAAAATTATGCAAAAGACGTAAGTACCTACATAAGGCGTACGAGTATATAACTACTTCTCAAACTTGAAGCAATCATACAACGGGGTTGTTCCTTACAATATGATTTAAATATAAAATAGAAGTAACGATATTTTATAAAAGTTTTAATAGATTTATCTATTCTTTACTGTAGGTACATTGAATACCTACAACAAATTTACACAGAAACAAATTTATATTAAATGCAACTAATATACAGAGGGCGAGTTTTATTTTCTAATGTCCTCAATATTACAGTAGAATCACACTTCATGCAATTTCCTTTGTGTCTAGTTTAATTTTTTTTTTTTTTTATTTATTTTATTTTATACTATTTTTCACAATTACAAATAAAAACAAAACTTAACATAATATACCATTTACAATAATTTTACTCCACTCCTTTTAAGCAACTTAATGCTTGTGTAAGGAGATATTTTGTAGTATGCTTATAGTTTTTTATAAAAAATTGTTAGTAGCAAGTTATCTTTCGTACTTTCATGTCAAAAACGACAAGTATTATTATTGTTCAATTTTCAATTTGGTAAGTTATCTCTGTATTGCTATATCTCCCGATTAATTGATACCTACTTGTAGAGGAATAATTCCATATAAATTAAGTTATCTCTGTATTGCTATATCTCCCGATTAATTGATACCTACTTGTAGAGGAATAATTCCATATAAATTATTTACAATTTTATTGTTCTCCATTTTGCAATATGATAAAGGGCTGCAATCATTAGAATACATAGGCAGGTTGAAGTCGGTATGTAAGTTTGTACTCGTAAGGTGGTTGGTTATTATTATGATAGTTCGTTAAACAGTCAGTCCCCCCGTAATAATATTCTTCTTGGACCGTGACTTATTGGTTACGGCAGTCGCTTCCTTCGCTCATTATCTTACCATCTTACAAACACGCTTTATAGACCTAATATACATCCACTTCGTAATGGCAATAAGTACCCGTATCATAATAATAAGGGCTACAAGTGACATACACAAACAAGAGTAATATAATATTAAAACTAATTTCTGTGGATAGTATTGGAAATATTAGAATTTCGTAACATTAGTAGCAAAACTAATCGATGTTAAAGAAAGAAACGCTGAGACATTTTCCTTATAAATATAAAGTAGGTACATAATATCTAAACGAAGTAAATTCATTAGATACATGTAGATCTGTAGTTCAGTAGATTGATATTTGATTTTAACAATGCATATTTTGGTAGAAATGTTTTGGTGGAGAGAATAATTATAATTGTTATGAGATTGTTTTTGTTGTTCTGCTATACTGCGTGCACATTCATTAAAAACATTACTAAAAGGTATTAGTGGAAAACATGTTTTAATGAATTCGTAATAATGTAGATGTTATTTAGAACCAAATTACTTTACAATCTAAATGAACATCAAATAAATTACCTGTATGATAAAATTCTTATTAAATAAAGTACGGTATATTTATCAAATGAAATTATCACTGGATATATTCTTATTTTTTTTTTTTGATTTTTACGCGGCGGCAGAATTGCCATCCACACTTCTCAGCATTATACAACCAGTTAAGTCTCCATATGATCAGTCATATGGAGATAATTATATTTTGTATCATTTTAATTAATTAACCGCAATTCTCCATCGTGTTTTGGATGCTAGAGAAATCATGAATAAACCTTGGACCAAATCAAAAACAAAGAAATTTGAAATTTAAATCAAAGCATATTACAATAATGTAAATAAATATCACACTACAGTAACCATAGCAGTATTTGAAACGTAACCGTAGGTACATACTTCGTAACTACTACCAGTAAAAATAAAATAACAAATCAGTAGTGAAAGATATTTCATTCTAAGTAGGTACCCATAGGTCCATGATAATAATGAATAAAATGTGTACCTAAATATTATATTAATTATATAGGTACATAATATAAGTAAAAAGTTTTCAGCCATTTACCAAAATCCATTAATGTCTTTATCGATTGTTTTATTGTGTGTTGATGCAATGAATCGTTTAATTGTGGAAAAGGAAATAACAATTTGTTGAAGTGTTGTCCTCAGCCGATGGCAAGTAGAGCAATCCACTGAAACCGGACGATGGTTCACAAACCATGACAATTTAACAATGTGTCAAACTACAACACCTGATCGGTTCAGTAATCTCAATAATAGAATGGAATAGATAAATAATAATCACAGGTAGCAATCATTTTAATGAAAGGCATTGTGTTTACTGTGAAACCAATAGTCCGTTTACACTATGAAATACATTTACAACCCGATATAATTATCTAACTATACCTACATCTACCAAACTAAACGTAGCCACTTCGGTGTCATCATAGTTTTACCTATTTGGATCAACAATAAATATCTAAACATCATTTGGCAATAGTAAAATACGGATATCCATTATATTATTTCTTTTCTCAGTGTTCCGAAATCTTTCAATAAGAACTGTGTTTTTTTACTTATTATCTCGCGTTTCTATTACTCATTCTAAAGTTTTTTTTTTAAATTGATTTCTTGTACAAAAACAACTATTGATCATCGGATCTATTCAAATACATACCTACTCCTCAAACGTAATGAAATGTGCGAGTTTTCAATCGTAATACAAATACAAAATAGAACTAATGCTAGCAATGGAACTGCGCATAAAAATATGTCCACGTTCCTTAAACAGTTGTTGAAAAACTTAAATATTCCAAATAAACCAATAAATCAATATTCTTTCTTTACTGGATTCATTTAAAGAAACTAATTTCTTACAAATGATAATATACGTTTAATTTGTTGTTCTCTTTCAAGGCACTTATCCGTTATCAATTACAAATTGAAACATTTTTATTCAATTGTTTACCAACTACAGTGAAGTAATAAAAATAAAGGTTTTGGTCATCAGTAATTGATCTTTATTATTTCAACACGATTTGACGTAAAGTTCCTCTACCTTTAATGTTATTTGAAAATGACAAAGTCATTTACATAATGATTATCTTCTAAATTTCTTAGTTGAAATTTAAAGTTTATTGATGTCGTATTTAGAAACAAGATGTTTTTGTTATTTTACCCACCGTCATCATCATTAGAGCCTTTATTAAGCCATTGTTGTATATGAAACATAAACATTATAACGCGTAAGTATATCAGACCTATATTATAATATTATATTTACACACACAGGTTGGTATCTTTGAGATTTGATGACATCTCGTACCAAAGACATCAAGTTCATTAGTGTAACAAATAAATAATTATCATAAATCTTCAAGTCAAATCCTACGCATACAAATGTATAATGCCAATAAAACGTGTTAAGCAACAACCTACATTTTGTAAAATTTATTTCCAGAAAATTGGTGTTTTTCCATCGCTCTTTCCCTACACTGCGCTATTTTGCTTCTAACCGTCTGTCTACTGTATTCTTTTAGAAGTTTTAGACGAAGGATCAGTAAGTTCCGTTTTTCAGAAATTTCAAGCTTATTATAGAGTGTCGCTAAAGAGGTGTTCACACGAAGCGAATATCGCCAGGAAATCAAAATATCGTCAGCATTTGAACCGTGTGGACAAATTGACAATTAATCTGAAGCTATAAAAAACCAGTAAAAACGATATCGTCTCAAGTAGACCACTTTTCGACTTTTTTCGGCTCTGGACACCTCAAGTCAGCTTTTGCTCCAAAATATATGCAATTTTGTAAATATGTTTCATACTTTTATTTCTTATCATTTTTTTTTACTTTAGTGATCTAGGTTAAGAAAACTTGTTTATTTTGTATAGATGTATGTATTATTATTATGTTTGCTTCTCTTGGCTAGAGAGACATCGAAAGAGTACCTATAGTCAGAAGATTTCACACACGGGGGTATTTTGGCCGACCAGCCCTTCAGGCTGCCCATTATGGCGCCTTCGGTGTGGACAAGATTTGTTAAGTGGTGAATTTCGGATAAATGGAAGTCGCCAGACTTCTGCGGTATCCGGGTGGACGGTGGGTCCTTCAATGTTCAATAGATAAAGTTCTATGCTAATAGTATTAAATAGTTTAGAGCAGTATTTCCCAGGGTGGGGCGTACGCCCCACCGGTGGGGCATCACGCCTCAAAGGTGGGGCACCGCACTTAATATGTTTTGAAAATTAACAAACTGTTTAATTAAAAAGAAAGCCGATAGGGCATATGACTTTTGAAAAGAGCACGGTGGGGCATGGCATAAAGAAGGTTGGGAAACACTGGTTTAGAGTGTCAAGAAATGACCAGTCTTTTAAAATAATGCTACTTAATTTCGTGTTAGATATCTCACAGTGATCGATGATCAACCATTTTTTTTAACAAAACCAACTCCATTACTTTTACCGTTAAACGTACAGCCCAAAATCATCCCCTGTACCTAATACATATTTTATAATAGGTAATAGTGCAATTAAATGCACGTAGTAGAACGCTTATTTTTGAAAATACCGTATTTTTTTCGTTAATTCTACTTACGAATTTATGGTCAGTTGGTTGATTGTGCATACCTAACTAGTTTATTGATGGTAGAGCAATAAACTCAATAAAAAATATTGATTTAATTTTTTGGATTTATTTCTTTTTTCATTTCTTTACTCCTCATTCATGACCTAAGCATTTCATCGAAATATTTAATTTTCGTTGTATTATTGTTCGTTCAAAAAAGATTTTTGTGTATGTAGGTATTCCTTGAACATGGATCATACTAAAATTATAATATTGTCAGTGCCATACTCTAATATGTATTATTTTTTTATCATTTGTATTATATTGTATGTATTTTAATATGGACTTGAGAGGTTTGCACACTCCACCTTCAAGTCTGGAGTAAATAATAAATAAATAAAATATATTGAAAAGTGTAGGTAGGTATATAAATTTGGAAAATTTTAAAAGACTTTTATTCAACGGTGGACAATGAGGGATACTTATATAACATTAGTTAAATACCTATTTAGTACCTTCTTCATGAGATATGGACTTTCATATGAACTATTACAAAATGGAAGCAAACAGGCGAAAAACTGTTAAGAAAAGTAGATTCTTAGATTTTGGAAAAAATGTTGTTCAGAGTCTAGTTTGTGGATGGATAAGGGTATAGGTAGAAGTAGTACACCAAGCATTACTTGGAGCTCCAGGCAGTGCCTATAGTTGGTGGGTTCCGGAGATATGGTCGAGTGGCTCCATGTGAGGGCTTTGCACGTCACGCATCGCATCCTCGCCTGCCCGGTGCCCGCCTCAGCCACGGCCGAGGATTGGGAAGCCGCGAGCCATCTATAATAATCATCATATATAGATAGGTGCATAAATATTTTAGTTAATTCATTAATATGTGCGTATTTTCACATTTGTGTCTTAGATACATTGAAGGACCCACCGACCGCTCAGATAGCACAGAAGTCTGAAGACTTTTTATCTGAAATTCTACACTTAACAAATGTTGTCCACACCGGAGGATTTATGTCGACCATGAATATTGTAATTTGACGAAACAGATATAATAATGTAAAGTAATACACACGGGGTTTGATGAGATGCTTAAGAGGCCCCTTTAGCAAAAACGATAAAACATTAAATTTTCAACAAGTTTGGTACACAAACTCTCAAAACTTGTTGACCCAACGAACATTTTGATTTGATAAAATATGAAAACAAATATTAATTACCAATATCAAACTTTAACTTAAAAAAAAACTTGATTTTAGCTTCATAGTATTCGTTTATAAAAAAGCATATTTCTAAAAATCTAATTCGGGGGTGTGTTTGGTACATAAATGCACGAGAATCGTACAGATTTTCATATTCTTTTTTTTTTAATATTACGAATACTTAGATAGTTATTACAATTATAGAACAAATAAATTCTATTTTTTTTTTGTTTTTTCATGGATATTGACCGATTTAAAAATATTTTTTTTGATAAAATTTCTCATATTTTGAAACCAAAAATCATCACATGAACTCGATTTTTTGTATACTAAAAAAAGTTTGCTAAAATCTATAGTATTTATATGCTTGATATGATGAATAAAAAAATATATATTTTACAAATAAGTATTTTGATATAACAAAAAGTACCTAAATAAATCTCGTAAGTCTGCGATTTATTTATTTTTTAGTAAAAAACTGATACCTATTGGTAATAAATATTTGTTTTTTTATTTTATCAAATCAATACGTTCGCAAGGGTCAACAAGTTTTGGCAGTTTTTCTATCAAATTTGTTGAAAACTGAATATTTTACCGTTTTTGCTAAACGTGGCCCTTAAGACATGTTTTGGGCCAAAACATAATTATTGTCATCATCATTGGCTCTAAAAAATCAGGTCAGGTTTAGGCCTCCCTTAGAACACACCTATGTAGGTAGGTAGGTACATGGCTAAATGCAGCCACAACACTACTATGGCCAATGAACAAATAATTATGTAATACAATATACAAAAGGCAAGTTTATGGATGAAATAGGTATCATCCCTACTGATTTCAGGTGATTTTAAGGAGAATTTTTTTTGTGCGATGAACCGTAGCGTCCTTATACAGGAGGAACCCAATAACCCAATATGCAGAGCACATCGTTTGAAAGTACAATTTGATGTCGAAAGCGTGAGATTTGAGGTTTGAGCAAAGACACTCCAAGACCTGTGTGGTTTTCATGCTTCAATATTTTTGTAAAAGCCTGAAAGCTAAAATGGGGTGATCTTCGTCAACCTGGACTACCACCAGTGTATTCACCCTGGTAATAGTTATTGAGCGCCTGATATTGTACATATCCATACCTTTTATTGGGTGGCTTCTCAAATACTTCACTTGTTTTTTTTCCATTTTTCGGGTCAATTGTTCGTTTGCTTTCTTTTATCATTTTTCTGGTCAATTTCTCGTTTGCTCATCACATTCATACATTAGGCGTTTTGTATATCTCTATGGCAGTAGTGAGTATGATAGGTAAATACTACTCTATCTAGGTCCATGGGTAAATATAATAGATATTATTATTATTTTGAATTGTTCCACTACTTGGATAATAAGCTGTGAAGTGTTGTTTCTAGTGTGAAGAATTTTAGTATGTAGCAATTACATAACTGTAAGAACATAGTTTAGTGTAGCAGTGAGTAGTGCCTTGTAGTATCTCCTCCAAGGGACATTAAGGTTCATAATTTAGGAAGGTATTCGTTGGGGGGGAGCCCATCGGGCAAACCCTGAGCCCTCTTCCATTTATTTTTTTCGTTGAGTCTGGATGATCAAGGAGCTCAGCTCTTAAAACATCCACGGGAATGTGGTGGGAAACCTTTAGTATATGCATTAATTTATTTTCTGATAAAAGCTGTGTTCAAAGTTAGTACCTTCTTAATACATTCACAATCATATTAACTTTACATCAGTGATTATATACTCTTAGCCTACCTGTTATTACACTAACTGCTTACTTGAATAATTAATATCTGGAGTTCATGTTAGTACCTAACTAAACTTGATGTATATTACACAATTGTATCTGAAATTTGATTAATGCTGTAAGCACTGGATCATTGACGATTTTTATGTACACCATCTCAGTCACAGTGTTAAGAATATCTTGCGAAGAGATGACTCAATTTGCTTAGATTGCTTAGAATCACTCTGAACGGAAGGGATCGGTTTCTTGCCTGTTCTCCCAAAATGGTTAAAAGGGAAGAAATATAAGTTTTATATTTATGGATTTTATTACCCTACAGAATCTTATTAAACTAATTTATTATTGTACTGAATAATTTCACTAAATAACATCAAAGTAATACTTAATCTGTAAAAAGGTTCAATTATTTATTTACTTGTACTTCAAAATAAATTACTAGAAAACTTTCACAACCGGTTTTGTAAAATTTATCATATGTACCTCCTAATATTCACTAATTTACCACCCTCTTAGCCTATAGACTGGAAACTTAAGAGTTTGCATACACTTGGGAAAAAAATGATTGCATTGAAAGTTCCCTACTAATTTATAGTATTGCAACTTTCTAAAATGTCATTTAAGAAATTTCCAATATTAACTAAACTAATCTTGCCGAGTTCAGGATTTTGAATAAATTCTATTTATGCCGAAAAGGTATGTATGTAAAGTAATAATAATATAAAACTATGGAGATATTTATTATTCTAAATCACTCACAAACAAGTGGATATTAATTTGATGTATTTTCGTAAAATTATTTTTTACCTAGAGTCTAAAATACAAATTCAAAATACACAAAACTAAAACTAAAGGTATCCATGTGAATTACTCTTTTTTTCAAGCTGTTTATCAGTTAATTGATATGTAAACAAGTATATAAATTATTTTTTATAAGGTAGGTATATAAAATAGAGTCAGTTATGTTTATAAAATGTATTTTAATTTTTGTATAAAAATATATAATATTCTCACAACATAACAAAACATTTTCTTCTAGTTTAATCCTAGCTTTACTTTAAATTGATGTACCTACCTAACTCTTTACAATAATTATATTTATATACAAATAATAATATATTAAGTACCTATATTAGTATAATAATACATACATAATAACAACATAAGAGTAAGTTATAACTTGTGCTTTGTTATATAAGAATTCCTACAATGGATAAGTATTTATATATGTATCTAGAAACGGGATTATATGCATAACTGCATATTTTGGCTATTTTGTATGTTAATGCACTGTTTTGATAATCTGTCGATGATGCACATTTCCTCTTTTTTTGATACTCGGCCTGAAAAATTATCTGATTTCAAATTCTCCATCTCATCACAAAAACAAATTATATCTCCCAACACACTCTATAGTAGAACAAAATATAAATACATTTTAAATTATTTAAACATATGATTCACAATTTTAGCAATATAACATTAAATGAATGTAATTATTTTAAACACTTGCATATAATCCAATCTCTAGATATCTCTAGACGTCTAGACCATATAAGTTAACTGCTATGGCTATGTCACGGGTAATACTAAGGGTAACACTCACCTCACACAAGTCTGAATGGATAACATACATATAGGGCTATGTGAAAGGACTAGCTCCACACACCAGGAAGTTACATATACATTATAATCAAATTACAGAAATAAATAATTAAATTAATGGCTTTATTGCTCTAAATAACCATACATTCAATGACAATGTTCAATAATCCATAGTTCCACAGTTTGTGTACAATGGCAATCTAACTACTGACACATGCCTGAATAAATATAATTATAAGAAGTTTAAATGCAGCACCAATGATAGTTTCATTAAAAGCGCTATTCCAATTTGAATGGCAGTAAGTAAACAATACTACGTTTCTTTTATTATTATAATTATTAAATCAGCCTCAGTATGACTAGTGTTTCCACAATTCACTTTATTCATTTTATTTTCTTTTGTACGATGAAGTGTGTAACCAAAAAACCTTATCAATGTGTGATGTGAAATGCATATGACGAGAATAGCCTAAGGATGACTAACAACAAAGCGATGTATGTTGCTGCATACTGGAGTGGCGAGGTCTGAAATCCAGATCCAAACAGTAAAATTATAAATGCCTAGAATATTTCTAAAAGAAACATCACGTCATAGGTGTGCTGAAATCAAACTATGGTTGATACAATAATAAAATAGTGCAAACTAATAAAAGTAATGTGTATTTCATGGTTTATGTAATTTAAAAGCATGCTGTTAACATTAATAATTGACATAATTTTGTTATTTTCCTATTAACTTTGCCTACAAATATGTATAGAAAATTTTTGGCTAGTGAAAGAAAATTGACATTGGAAGATAACGCTAATTTCTATTAGAAACATATGTATTACAAATATTAATCTCCATTTTAGTTTGTTTTCCCGTTTTGCAAAACACCAAAAATTATTCTATTGTTTCTCGGTCTTAAAAATAAAATCAAAAAAATTGTAAGGTACTTTTAGTTGGGTATGTTCTAATAACAAGTAAAATAGATTCAGATATCCCTCTTAATATGGCACACTGCCTTTTTGTATTTATGAATGTCATGCAGTAAAATTGGGTTCTGTCATCTCAATCTTATACAATAAAAATCTAATTTATTTATACATATATCCCAATACAAGTCATGCAATTTAAACAATATCAATGATTTTTTGAGATGGACCTATATTCTGAAATATGTTTACTAGTAACACAAGATATATGTAGTATTTTTTTTCATTAGCTAATTACAATTTACAAGAAGAACATTCCTTTATTTATTGTTTCACAGGCGTAGTGTAGTGTGGACTCGGCTATTCCAAAACAATGTGAATGAATAAAATAGACCATTAAAGGATGACATCACAGAAAAATGGAGGACAAAAACAGAACAAACAAAAAGGTGGTATCTCTTTCTAACTGCGCAGTTCTAATTATGCGTGAAAAAGAGATAAAGTACCATAACACATGCTATCTCAGATAGTAAATTATTTCAAAGAAGAGCGTTGTCATGTAGGTATTATCCTTCCAACTGTCAGTAATGCAAAATCACTCAATATTGGGTGGAACGCCTAAAGAATACCCAATAATCAAAAAAACTGTCATTGTCGCTTTTGTTATTATTTTGTCGTCTAACTTTCTTTTTTTTCTCTTATGGCATAACATCCTACAAGGATGATTTGCGCAATCTGACGATTTGCCCTCCAAGCAAAAGCAAATCCATAGACAAGACCACATGACCTTTAATGGTCTATAGTAATAATACACACTACCCATGTATATATTAAAAGTTTCAAACAAGTAAAGTTAATATGGCAATGTTAACATTGTAACATTTAATATGTAATATAATATAATAATAAATTATTATTTACACTGCACTGCACTGCACATATCTTATATACACATGACTAGTTAAATAGATAATGTACAGACATTGGGTCTTAAATATATTATGCATCTAAAAATAACAAATATTTTATGTATTTTACAACAAAATTATGTTAAAATTAATTACTTAAAAAAATGCATAAAATTTCACTTGTAGGTACAAGAGAAGAATAGTGATTACATATCATGCAAAGTGTCTTTTAGTGGGATAAATAGGGTGCCTATCCCAAGTAACCGTTAAAAATATCACCATATAACCAAACGCACACATGCACTGTGGTTTTATCTAAAACTTGAGCGTAAATTTAATTATGGCTTATTCGTATATTCACTTTAATATAAAGGCATGCAGGTTAGCTGTGTATAATTTCAATTTTTTTTTTTTTTTTTTCAATTCAATCAATTCAATCAATCATAAACAATAATACTATTTAAAATGACATACTATTTACATACATACTACTTCTTACATCAAATATGATTTAAATAAAAATATCACCATATAACCAAACGCACACATGCACTGTGGTTTTATCTAAAACTTGAGCGTAAATTTAATTATGGCTTATTCGTATATTCACTTTAATATAAAGGCATGCAGGTTAGCTGTGTATAATTTCATCTTCAATAATACTATTTAAAATGACATACTACTTCTTACATCAAATATGATTTAAATAAAAAATACTGAAATCACATAAAATAGCCGTTTAACAGTAGTGAGATTAAACATTTCTATTAATTTGATGTTTCTTATACAAAGATTAATAAATAGTTAGTTGAGTAAATAAACTAAATATTACTTGTAACTTTAGTCACTAAACAATCTAACATTATAATAATATATATACACATACATTCATCTAGTAATAAATCATATAAATTACTATGTAAACATAATAAGGCACCTCAGACTTGACATTGTGAGATTACAATCATTCCCTTAACTCCTAACAAACATTACACAACATGTATAGATACATACATGTACATGTATAAGTCACCGCTTATACTGGGAGTGACAATCACAACAGAGTATCAAGTCTTACCATAAATTAATAGAGTATTTGGAAACTATTTAATTATAATTACATATAATATATTAATAATGTGAAAGAGTCATTGTTTCTTATACACTGAGATCCTAGGAATGTTTGCAGATAGTAAACATAACATATAATATCAACATGTTCTCTATTGTATCTGATATTGCACATCAGAGAATAGAGGTAATGTTGGGTGTTACGGACTACAAGAAGAGGGGAGGTGGGGCGGCAGGTACTATTCGGATACAATGTATTCCACTTGGTCTTGCATCAATGGAGACTCCACAAATATGTAGGGCTATGGGACGATAGTATCGGGCATGTCCATGTCTGTCTGTATGGTCAGCTTCATCTTCTCTTCACAACTGTCATTACTGTCTGATGATATCTCGTCTTGGATTCCTGATGCATCCTGCAAACATATTCAAATTGTTTAGTACAACTTCACAGTTTACATTAGTTCATATTATCCGTGATTGAATTGTTCAGACATTTATTATTTTTTCATTTATTTACAATAGTATGCTTAACATCCTTTTGAGAGGAACATCAAAGACATAAATGTAGCACAAAAGATTCTCAAGTGGTGGTTTCAGCTGGCCAGCTCTTTAGGGTGCCTCCTATGGCCCGCTTATAACTAAAAGCTTTACATAGAAGAATAGGAAAATGAAAATTTCCTGACTTAAGATATCTGGGGCACGGAGAGAAGTCATCAAGAATAAGCATCTAAAAATATCTAAATCCATACCACGAGTAGAGTGTACAAGTAAAGGAAAGTTGTTAAAATACTAAAAATATTATTGTAATTATAAACTTACAAAGATTTTACTCTTCTGATGTGTCCTGATATGCTTCGAAAGATGATCACTTCTCATGAACTTCTTACAGCACTCGGGACATTCGAATCTCTTCTCTCCAGTATGAGTCCTGCGATGGCGCTGCAGTTCATCTGACCTTGTGAACCTGAACAAAAATAATACAAGTATTATTATACATTTGTCCAGCAACAAATCTCAGCTGCATATTACGGAGACGGGCCGAGTCTCGTTCCATATGCAAAGGCATGAGCTAAGTCTCTGCCCAATTGTACGCAGTGAAATGGAGTAAAACCTTCACCTCATATTATCTCCTGTGTAAAATCAGATGATCTTTCATTCATGGAATGCATGTTGCACATGCGTTTCGGATGAAAATTAGATCATTCAGTCATTCATATACATATATAGCTCCTAATTCAACTCAATGTATGGTTGGCATGAAAAAATAAATTGATTTAGGTACATTTTTAAAAAATCTATTGTACTCGAAAATGAAATAAGAGATAAACAAGTCTATTGTGATGAAAAGTTAATATTGAAAAATATGTATTATATAGCGCCTTATTTAGCGCAATCTTCAATTGACAAAATAATATAATCACCTTTTTCCACAGAACAGCCAGTTGCATACGAAGGGTCTTTCTCCTGTGTGCCATCTCAGATGTGCCCTCAAGTGTGATGTTTTGCCATACACCTTGTTACATCCTGATATATGACAAACATGCTGCTTTTTCCGATTACTATCCCTGCTATAAATTGAATTATTATAATTTGTCATAAAAAAAGTAATTAATGCATGCTGTATCACAAATAAGGAATACAATCCAGTGACATCCAACAGTGTTGTAACTATTACCTTTCTCCCTGCATACAGTTGGGACACGAACACGCCACCCTTACAACCCTCTTCTTGTTGTGTATTTGGCTAGCGATTGAGTTGTGATTGGTAGCTGAGGCGGGAGGTGCGGGGGAACCCTGTGGGGGCTGCTGGGGCGCCTGTTGCTGCTGTGCGGGGATGAGAGGTGGAGGAGGGGCTGCCTCCACCACTCCCTGGGACCCCACACCCTGGCACACTTGCCACTTGCCCGAATCTAACAACTCCTGTTTTATCTGCTGCCCTGGAAGAAATCAACCCATCCATGTTATCTCATTATGTTTTAACTTCTCAACAACCACTTCACTACATTATGAGAGACCTCTTACAAATATACTGCCTCACGGCTACCTTTTATGGAACTAATATCATAAGAAATTCAACTATTATCCTTGGACAATTGTACACCCTGAGCCCTGGGATGTATCTCTGTAATTTGTAAGTTGGGATGCTTGGCATAACTAACCTGGATCAGGAACTTTATACCAAATGATTTTCTTCACAGGCACATTTAACCTCCATTCCCCACTATCTTCTTCATTACCGGGACTTTCAGTATCGCCTACTAACTCAATTTCTTCCTCCACTTCTGAGTTCTCAGACACAGCAGGCTCGTCATGAATGGTTCCTGGTACTTCACTAATTTTTATTAGTAACTTGTCTTCTTCTGAACCGCTACATTTCTCCTGCACTATACGTTTCATTGTCTTTTTAATTCTCATAATTATAAATATATTTTATGCAATGTCATATAATCAAATGTTTATTTTTTATTATATTTAATGTTTGTACTATTAGATTCAACTATTCAACTATTAGATTCCATTCACTAATTGAATAATTTTATGGTATTTGCAATTAATAAAACTATCAAAAGAAATTAAAAGAAGAAAGAGATATATGACACCACTTTTATTATCCCAATCATGAGATTACACAAATGAACTAACAGAGCAAGCAAAGTACAAGTGCTATGTAATAAAACTAGCCCTTTATTAACTAATTATTATTTATTATTCCCAAAAATATTTAAATTTCAAAACAATTTTCTACTAAAATAGTTTCAGGTTAGAATACTATCACTACTATATTATTATTCCCTCACACCGTATTCCATGCGGGGTAGGCAGAAAGAACGGAACGCCATATAGATCTGTACTTACATACTTCTTTCCCTTCTTCTTCATTTATAGGTATATATTCCACATACAATTTCTCATGCACGCACGTCGATTTTTCTTACATAACATATGCCGAGAAGATTTGATAGGTGGACCCTCAGCCTTTCAAAAAACTCCATGTGCATCCCATATCTTATACTCAGTTAACTTTCGTATTCTCAACCAGAATTCTACCAAACAATTTCCCTATTAAACTCAGCAAGTTAATAGCCCGATAACTCCCGCACTCAAGTTAAGAGCCTTTCCCCTTGTATATGAGTCAGATGATGGCCTCCCTCCAGTCCTCTGGAGTAACTCCTCTCTAGACACCATGTGAGAGTCCTCGATCCACCAAACTTAATGAGTTCAATTGAAACACAATCATACCCCACAGCTTGACTGCACTTCGCTTTCTTCAACGAATTCGTAATCTCGGTCATGCATATCTCATCATTTTCATTTGAGCTATTTTCTAATACATCATACTCATTCGCATTCGTACCCTCTCATTCAAACAAATCTTCAAAATACTCCTTCCATCTCCATAATACACAATCATCACTAACACACAGCCTTCCTTGTCTTTTATTCCTTTCATACTGTTCACATTTGATCCAGTCCTCTTTTGTTTCACTTCATTTCAGAAAATCTTCATATTTTCATTCACATACACAGACAATCTCTTACACTCTTCATCTTCAACCATTTTTTTCTTCATTTTTACTACTTCACACACTTCTTGTATGTCTTGCATACTTCTTTCTTTCGCTTTCTCTAATATGTCATACTGATTCACACTCATTAAGTATTTTCCAAGCATTTTTCTTACCTACAGCTTCTTTTACATTGTCATTCCACCATGCATCCTTTTTCTTACATCCTATGGTAGCTTCACCACATACTTCTCGTTTGACACTCTACTAACACACTTTTTGGGATGCCCACCATTCGTTCATTCAATAATCATTCCCTTCATTAGCACTAAGCTTTTCATTCACAGTATTGTTTTTTTTTCAGATATGAATGTTCACTGAAAAATAAATTACCAATGCAAATCTAATAATTTTCTCTTTTACTTTGATTTTAAAAGCGCTCTCTAGCAAAAACAGTAAAATATTCAATTTTCAACAAAGTTGCTAGAAAAACTCAAAACTTGTTGACCCTTACGAATATATTGATTTGTAAAATAAAAAAAACTAAATAGAGACTGACGAGATTTATTTAGGTACTCTTTGTTAATCAACAAACAAATTATTTGTAAAATATATAATCATGCATATAAATACTATTAATTTTAGCAAACTTTTTTTAATAAATAAAAAAATCAAGTTCATGTGGTGATTTTTGGTTACAAATTAGAAGAAATTTTAACAAAAAAATATTTTTTAAATCAAAGAAGAAAATACAATTCATTAAACTGATATTTTTAATAACTGTCTGACTTTTCGTAATATTGAAAAAATATATATGAAAAATTGTAGGACTCTCGTGCATTGTCTGCCAAATATACCCCTGATTTTGATTTTTAGAAATGTTTTTAAACTAATAGATATATTTTTTAAACTAATTTAATCAAGTTTTTTTAAGTCAAAAACTAATGTTGGTAATAAATATTTGTTTTCATATTTTATGACATCAAAATGTTCGCAGCATCAATAAGTTTTTCTGCCTAACTTGTTTAAAATTTAATATTTTTACCGTTTTTGATAGAGAGCGCTCTTAATGCAAAATGATGCGTGGGTGACAAAAATTAAATCTGTCCGTCACGAAAAAATTCCATCTAATTAATAAATTAAATTAATTTTGTTTGCATCGAAAATTAATGATAAAAAAAACAAATCCAAACCAAAATGTACATCGCAATTATTAGTCGAAGTTCGCAGACATTTAATTTACGCAGCAACTTTTTGAGGAATAAAAATATCTCGACTCAATTTCTTCATTTTTTAAACAATATTCCAATTTCAACTTAAGATTTGACAATTCTCACACACCACTCCTCTATGTTTGACATAACGATTTGACATCGCAAAAGCTCACGGACATGTCTGTTGAAACTATATTACCGCAAAACAAGAATGCTCACGTAATTCTCTCAACTACAAAATACAATTACATAAAATAAAGTTTGTTTCTGGTAAGTAAATCGTTCAGGTGTATTTTCAATCATAAATCGCGTAATAAAACTCTTAATTTATAAATATTGTACCACATGATAGCGGCCACCCCCACCGAACAAAGCATTTAATCGACATGAAACTGCAGCGGTACACGATTACGCAATCAGTGCTGCCAACTCAGATTGTTGAAAAACGTAGATAAGACTAGAATAATATTACCTTCGTAGGGCAGCGTTCATAGAGTCGTCGAGTGATCACTCGACGACGCTCCAGCCGTTCACGCGCCCGGAGCGAGTCACCCGACGACTCGCACTTTCGCGTTCAGGATGTCGTCGGGCGTACAACCGAACAACCGAATTCATAGCAGGGTGATTATCGCTCTGACAGTTAACTTGACGTTTGAGTGATGATGGCTGTCAAAACAATAGACCATTAAAGGTCACGTGGTCTTGTCTATGGATTTGCTTTTGCGTGGGGGGCAAACAATCAAATTGCGCAAATCATACTTGTAGGATGTTATGCCATAAGAGAAAAAAAAGAAAGTCAGACGACAAAATTATAACAAAATCGACACTGACAGTTTTTTTTTATTATTAGGTATCTATTCTTTAGGCGTCCCACCTAATATTACACCGTAAACACTGTGAATGTGTTGTGTTGGGATGCCTGATGCCCCTCAAGGATTTTTCTGTGACGTCATCCTTTAATGGTCTATTGCGAAGTTAATCGTAATAGGGAACTTGCACTCGAGAGGAATATTTTGTGAAATGCATTAATTAGGTAGAAAAAAGGTTTTATATCGATTATATTTTGATTAAAACTCTAAAATAATTATTTTTCATTTATTATTTTAATAAATAAAATCACACTTTTTCGCCCGCTGTTTGAACGCCATATTGCTGGTTATTGCATTTGTGACGTCACATGTCCTGAGTGATGTTTTGTTGTTTATCGTAATGTATGGGATTAACAATCGCTTGGTATTTGAGTCCGGTTTTTAACATTTTCGAAGTAGATAAATATATCTTGGATTGATACAAAATGTTTCCAAAAAGATCATACAAATATTGCGTAGTCCAGGGTGTACAAATATAACTTATACGACACCGAATAAATTATTTCTACGCATGCCGATATTGTTAGCTGGATACTGTACTGTAAGTTCAGCGACTTCTTTGCAGCTTTCCATATCTATCGTCCAATCACAAAACAAACAAAATCATTCGCAGTATAAATATTGTTATTAGGTAATGAACACATCTATTAAGTAGTGGATGCTTATGGTGTCGACATTTGTTACTATCATAGAATTATATTACTTCGTACTTTAGAGACATATCTTCGTACCATAGATTTATATGTACTTTTTTTAGTACATATAAATCTATGGTTACTATATCCTTAAAATACTATCTGATTTACAATAAAAATCTTTTGGTTTTGACACAATGGCTGTCAGAAACTCACTCGGTGTGGATATATTATTGTAGATGATCGATGACTCAATTCAGCACAAGTTATAAATTTAACTTCTGTGCTAACTTCAGCCAACTTTGATTTTTTCCAATAACATTGGACATATTTTTTTAGCAGGATCTTCACTTCGACCATGCACCCAGTACAGAAAAGTAATGGCGTATTTTGAACCTGTAATCACTAACCAGACCTAAGAATGATGGAAAATTGATAATAAGTGCCATTGAATATAATTATGTAATTATTACACAATGTTGTATTGCATTTACAAATTAGTAATAACATTATAAGACAAAGCTATAGCGCCTACCGGCGGGCTTATTATTATATGCATGATAAATATCCGATCGCCCCTTGAGAAAATCGTTTTCCGTCATTATAACTAAATTAAAAAATAGGAACTGATGTATGTTTATACGTAAAAATTTAATCATCTTGAAGTTTTTGGCAAAAAAAGTGTTCAAACCCAAACCACAACAGTAAATAACCTCGTCAAACTAATAGATATATACTACGAAATGTACTAAGCATTTGTAGACAGAGAGATCGAAGGGACATATGACGTCATCAAAATGGCGCTTTCAGATGTGGCGTTTTCGCGGAAATTCAAAAATCGAAATTTCAAAATGCTATAAAACAGAAATTAAGCAACGTATCGAAAAAAAAATTACTGATATGTGTTACTGATTACTTTATTTATGATTCTAAAGAATAAAAAAAATATGTGCAAGTTCCCTATTATGATGTATTCTTGTCGTATACAATTTTTCAAAATAGAAAATCATATTTTTTTAGTTAAAGATGTGAAATGGAAGAGAAATTAAAAAAGTTAGTGCAGATTTTTCAGATCGCGAATGAATTTTACGAAAATTGCGCCATTACAATGACATTTGGATCATAAAACGCTCAAAGTTGTTCACGATATCCGGGGTGACATTCGCCACTCACTGCAACTTCATGGTCGCTCAGAGGCCTGAGTCAACAACACACTTTCGTCTCACGTTCCCGCTCCGCTAGCGTTCGGGTGCAGACGATGGTGCGCCAAAGTGTTAATTTTCGTAACTATTGTGTATCTTAGCAACGAAATTGACACTTGCTTGCAACATCGTCTGCACCCGAACGCTAACGGAGCGGGAACGTGAGACGAAAGTGTGTTGTTGACTCAGGCCTCTGGTCACTCGACGTCGAGCGATAATCATGCTATCGTGAACCCAGCCCAGAAGTAAAATGTCAATATCAATAAGGATATTATTTCACACCGAGGGCCCAAAGATAGTCCGAGCAAAATAACCATTATTGAATAACGGAACTAATACCGGTACCAAATAATCTCTACCAAATATGGACTCAATTTTCAAAATTTAATAATTTTATTTACCCTCAAAAATTCGATTTACAAAGTAAATCGCAATACCACTACGGAAGTACCTTGAGCATAGAATTATATTAAGTAGGTACATATAAATATATGACCTTGAGATATTTCACAAACCCCCTCGATCCTCTAAAAAGTAACGGGTACATTTACCGACATATACCAATATTACCTACCGACAGACGAGATACCGATTTTTTAACAAGTAACGAAAATCTTTAACGGCAGTGACAAATTTTTATCGAACCTGTTTTAGACTATCCTGGGATTAACTGTAGATAAACCTGAAATTCCGGGATAAGAAAAAAGGGCCGAGATCGAATCCTCTATGAACAGAATAAGTAACAAAAAAATACTAAAAGAGATTCCTAAATAAAACTTTTTTAATAAACATATCCATAATTAATGAAATAAGAAAAATGTTAATATATTAATAGAACACACAATAAAAATAAACATAACTATACATGATTGTAATACAAAAAATAAATAAAACCAATAGTTGCATGTGTTAATCCATCAATTATTTCATTTAAAAAATTACATTGAATTTGTATTACACCAATGTTTATTTACATAATTGTCTATTTTGGAATGTTAAATATTTTGTACTGTATTGTAATGAAATATTGGTATCACACACCAATGTTTCAATGATTCTTTCGTTTGTTTTTGAAAGTTTAGAGCACAGATAATTTACAAAATAGCTATGTTTTCAAATGCATTTCTTATTTGGTTAAGAGCAAAAATCTTATTTAGTCGATAATTAACACAACAAGACTCGCGAAATTTTCGGAGAACAAAACTACCAGTATCCAAGCATAGTAACTAGAATTTTGACATTTCGGACTTTAAATAAAAAAGATAAATAATACAATTTATTTTATTTACTGTGTTGGTGTTTACATAACATAACATAACATACATAAACAATTCACACAGATCGAGCTAGTCCCAAACTAAGATGAATATTGTATTATGGGTACTAACGCGAGTAGTAGAGTTGTAGTAGAATTCCATAGCCAAATAAATAAAACAAGTGTTTTGTTCTACTATTGATTTATTCGACGAGAGAGACGTCTTTTATCTTATTAGAACATTGTCAATCTGATTTTAAAATTACTTTAATTTAACTTAAAAAAAAATCAGATTGACAATGTTCTAATAAGACAAAAGATGTATCTCTTGTCGAATAAATCAATAGTAGAATAAAACACTTGTTTTATTTATTTCGCAATAAATTTTTATTAGTTACTATGGTAACTACTAGAAGTTTTTCTCTCGTGAAAATTTAAGGAGACTTATTTTTTGTAGAACCGGCAGTTGATATTTAATATTGTAAATGTCAATGTAAATGAAGTATTGTGATAAACATTGTTATATGTTCATAAAAAGAGCAACAGCAAACAATTATTTTTTGGTCCACTATCCTAATTTTTTGATTACTATCCTAATTTAAAACATTTTCAAAAATGATTTTCCCTTCACATAACACTATCAGTGTATCTTACAAAATTATAATTGGATTATATTTATATGTGGTGCCATTGAATGATCCGTGCGACCATCTCAAGGGCGCCACAGCTAATAAAGTTATTTATTTATTTTTTTGCCATCAAAGCAATATCCCTGCACCTATATTAAAGGGCATGCAATACAGTAAAAATAATAATCTCACCGATAATCTGATGCTGTGGTTGTGCCATCTGTGCTACCTGGTGAAGTGCTGTGGGACCACCAGTGTTCAGAGCACTTGCAGGTATCACCTGAACATTTCCCAATCCTGGAATGTTGTGGATGGGAAAGGACTGGAGTGTGGGTACCTAGTAAAAAACATATAATTTGAGCATATGCTGGTACAGAAACTGCAGACAAACATTGCTCCTAGACATAAAACACTAACAATTGCTTCTTTTATACAATTTTATACTCCGCAAAATAAAGCCTGATAATCCATGCTTAAAATTTACTATCTCCTTTTTGCTAAAATTAAGCTTACAATGTACCCATGAAAAGAATTGATTAAGAATTAATATTTGTCAAGAAATAATACTTTTCCACTGAAAAAAACCAGACAAACAAATTTGAAATATTTTCTACCATTTACTTAAATACACAGTTTCAACATATTGTAATTTTATTTTATTCATGCTTTAATTGTACAATGATGACATGATAATAATATAATTCTCTATATAATATAATACGCTTGTAAAGTGTGATGTTATTTGGATGTCTGCGCTTCAACTTTCTAATTTTTCTTCACTTTGCTTTCCTTCACCCTTCCCTTCATTTTGTGAAACTTCAAAACATTTTTATGAAGCATTTGATCTAATGCTCAGTAATTTTTTGCTTTTTAACACCCAGTTTTGTATTCGAAAGCAAAACAAAACTGGTAGTTGGACCACAAAAACGTTGTATGATGTGACACTTTACAAACATATTGACACCAAACATAAGTTACTTCATGATAGAAAAACTTTGTAACATTATTATTTAATAGAGAAACTTGGTTTTGTGATGCAATCAAGTAGAAAGTAAAAAATAATTCATTCCCAAGAGTACATAGACAATAAATAATCTTTTTATTACACAAACAACCTTTTTAATGATTCAGAGCATACAGTAACAGCTACTAAAGCAAATTGTAAAATTATGTATCAAACGAAAAAAGTAGAGATAGATGAGAACCATTTTTGTAGAAAGTAACCAGCCTACACATACTAATTAATTTTAGAATATTATACTCCAATACTAAAAACCTACTATATTTATAAAATTATTGGTACCCATATATTCCTATTTATAAAATAAATCACCTTACACATCAAAAGTTATTGAACACGTCACGTCACTGTAATAATTTAATGTTCTCAAATCTAACTCCATGGAAAAGTAAGTAGGTACATAAAATCTATTTAATTTAAGTTAATGTTTAAATAAAGTTTTTAGAGTTCGTCGGTAGCCTGGGGGTAGAGTCTCGGCCTTGTGAACAAGGGGTCCGGGGTTCGATCCCAGGTGCCGGCAAATTCCCCTTTCACGACACAAGCTTTTAGCTTACTGTGAAAGGTGTATAAGGTTGTATTTGGGTTTATAACAAAATCCAGATATATCTTTTTAGAAAAAAAAATCTATTCTTTCATTGGCTTAAATCTAAAAATTGACTACTTAGAAGTATAAATAATTAATGAAGCATGAAATAATAATTATGATGAACCCAAGTGTCCCATAAGAGACCTATGGGGAATGATTTACAATAAACAATAGTAAGCTACTAACTAAGCTATTTGTAATTTACAAGAATGAATAATAATTTACGCTATTAAATTTAAATATTGTTTTATAAAAATGATATAACATCAAAGGCATAAGAGCTACACAGTAGGTCATCAATCCATAATGGTTATGGACCGACACAGAATGTCAATTTTACATCAGAATTCCATCAGTCATTTTAACTATGGATTGATGTTGAATTTTTCATGCATTGAAATTTTGTCAGACTGATGGACAGAACTGATGCCTGACTGACAGTCTAAATAAGTCATCATGCCATAAGATAAAGGCACCTAGTTATAGCAATATTAGTAATAATGAGTGGGAAATGGGAAATAGGGATACAAACAGATCATGCAACCACACCACAGATACCTGAATAATATTCCCTGTACGAACATTAGTGTTGGCAGCAGTCGGAATGACTGTTAGATGTGGTCCATTAGGTGCAGAGGTTATGTTTATGGTCTGTCCACTTTGACCATTGGTAGTGGTGTTGCCATCACCCAGAGACACAGTCGACTGCTGTCCTGGCACTGCCTGTACAGTTATTTAACACTCATTTACATAAAATATTTAGATTATTTTTAAAAACGACAGCAGAAGTGTTGCACCATGCTGGTAGTGTCTGCATGGATTACTGTAATGTGAAGTAGATGAAACACTTGTATTACCAACCACAAATACATAGAGTGTGAGTGTAGGCTAGTGCCAGATGAGACAGAAGGCTGATGTTACATTTAGTGTTTGTTACTTTACCTGCAGAGTTATTGTAGTTGGGGTTTGATTTCCTCCAGTTGCTTGTTGACTACCTCCACCCTGTGGAACCATCACCCATAGTATTCCATTAACAATATTCTTCGGGGAACACATTTTTTTCATGTACTAACTTTGCACCCATTATGGAACATCTGATTTAACAAGTTATCTCTGTTCATCCTTTTAAGTTAGATCGAAAACCTTTACCATATTTACTGAGAATTAAAGCACCCATATTATCAATCATTCCAAACCATAAAAAATCATGCAATATAAGCTAACAGTATGAAGCAAACTCTCAGTGTTTTTTTTTTTTTATATTAAAAAGTAAAAAGCAAGAATGTTAAGAGAGGTTAGTAAGGTTTTATCATTTAAGATACTTACACAGAAATTAAATGCAAACAAATTGATAGACTTTTTGTTAAAATTTACTAGATTCAAGAGCGCTCTCTAGCAAAACGGAAAAAATATTCAATTTTTGGCAAATTTTGTAGATAAACTCTCAAAACTTGTCCACCCTTGCGAATATTTTGTATTGATAAAATAAAAAAACAAATATTTATTACCAATATTAGTTTTTCGCCTAAAAATACTATACAGCCGATTAATAATAATAATAATAATAACAGCTTTATTGATATAAATAAATTCAATTTTAACATATTCATTATATGATTCACCTAACTAGGCTACAGCCCGTACTAAGGTAGATCAATTTAAGATTGACGAGATTTATTTAGGTACTCTTTGTTATATCAAAATACAAATTATTTGTACACTATATACCTACAAATGTACATTTTTTCATCCTATCAAGTATACAAATACTATGGATTTTAGCAACCTTTTTTTGATAAACAAAAAAACCAGTTCATGTGGTGATTTTTGGTTTCAAATTATGAGAAATTTTATCAAAAAAATGATTTTTTAAATTGTTCAATATCCATGAAAGAAACAAAAAAAAAATACAATTTATTATTATAAATTGGTTACGGCAATCCACTCGATTCGACTGATTTGTGAAAAATACAATTTATTATTATAAATTGGTTACGGCAATCCACTCGATTCGACTGATTTGTGAAAAATACAATTTATTACAATAATATCTTTTCGTAATATTAAGAAAATATATATGAAAAATTATAGGATTCTCGTGCATTGTCTGCCAAACACACCCCCGATTTTGATTTTTAGAATTATATTTTATATAGATTCAACAAATATATTGAATCAATTTTATTTATTAAGTTGATATGCCCGGGATAGTTAGGTATTGTGTCGAAAAGTTATCATTAAAATAATAATTGTTATTTGGAAGGTTGTACGGGAATTCAATATAAGACAATGCAGTTCATAAGAACTCTGAAAATCCCGACATTAAAAATATCCCTTGCACTTAAAAGGTACCTGCATTAATATTATTATTAGATATTGTTTGCTAATCTTCGTACCTGCATACAAAAAAAAAAAATATTGTTTATTTAAATTTGTATCTACGTAGCAACAGGGGCAATAAAAAGAATAACTTCAACAAAAGATTAAGGGGCATTCATTATGTACATATTTCGACTTATTGTTTTAAAATTAATATTCTAGAATGTCTGCGTATTACTATTATTTAGTATCTGCTTGGTTGGATTTTTTATACCTACGCTGCGATCTATTGAGTGTCGATACCGATGATATGTTTTGAATTATGTAAACGACTCTTTAGGTATGAATTTTAATTTTATTGTAACATACGTAGTTTGAGTATTTAACTATCTACCTAAAGGGTTGTATTGTGACATATGTAATAGATATAAGATGTGTTAATTTGTGTTGCGGAATGGACGCTTATTATATAATTATTGAACAGTGATAATGGACACAAGAAATATTGTTTTAAATATGATATCAGTGAAAGAGACACTTAAATTCATTTATATGTGAATTAATTAATAATTAAAATCAGTGCATTGGACGCTTCATAACATAATATTTAAAACATTAATGTTATCGACCGAAGGTACTTGTTGGAAGTCCATTTCAAGATAATTGAAAAAAAACACAATATGTAGTTAACTTCCAAATGACTTTATTAACTTCGCGTTAAATTAGTAAAAAAAGTTACTTTTTTACTAATCGCCTGATGATGGAGACGAGAGTCTCCGAATACTAGTACGCGAAGTTAATAAAGTCATTTGGAAGTTAACTACATATTGTGTTTTTTTTCAATTATCTCACATAATATTTATTTGTAAATCTTTATTTTATTATTTACTGCATAATTCTCGGAATGCAGACAAGGGTCCAGGTGTCCTCGTAAAACAATGGAGCTTGCGGTAGGCGTATACACGCATCATATTGTATAGCAATTAACCAATCACGACGCTGCACATGGATGCATCGCGTCATCGAAGGGGTAGGACCAACCCCTCTCTACCTCACTCAAGGAACAGCGGAGAAATGTCCTTGAAAGGAAGCGAGTGATTCAGTCAGTCATCATCAGTGAGTCGTAGTGATCAGTCGTCCTTGCGAAAAGGATTGTCTCCCGCCATGACTCATCATCTGACCTTCAGAGAGACAAGTCGGTCTCTGGTCATTGGGCTTCAGTTGAGTTGAGATTTTCTCCTCCTGAAGTCATGACGTACAAACTCCGCACCTGTGTAGGCTGGTAATTGCCTCCAGGAGCCTCGGACGTGGGACTTCGCCCTACCAGCACTGCGCCCAGGGGATTCTTCTTCTTTGCCTCTAGGCATTTTCATGCCAGAGGCACCCTCAACGTGGGATCCATTACAATCATCGCAAAGTGAAATTTAATTATTTTAAAAGTGCTTCGTTTTCGTTTTTATTAAAATAATAATCAAGTGTTTTTCTATTGGGATAATTACATGTGCACAGACAATACGGGGTAGTGAGTAAGTCGTAGTATTGTGTTGCTGTTTAAAAAAACGTGTTTGTAATAGTGGTAAGCAATTTTTATTTTGATTAAAATGTTTGTTTGAAATTTAAATTTGCCTTTTATACATTCGCTCATCTACTTACAAATAACTTGTCGTCTCTTAATTATATAGCCTCACTATATATTTAATTGAGACCATTTTTTTTTTCATTTTTTTACTCCTGGAGTGCTATTAGAAGCCCCAGTAGAGTCTCAGCCGCAGGCATTATTGGTTAAATTTTTATATATCCCTTACCACCCATACATCACCCCACCCCCGCATATCAAAGTAAAAAACTAATATTGGTAAAAAATGTTTGTTTTCATATTTCATCACATCAAAAGGTTTGCAGCATCAACAAGTTTTGAGAGTTTTTCTGCCTAAATTGTTGGAAATTGTCAATTTTACCGTTTCTGCTAGAGAGCGCTCTTAAGTGCTATATGGTAAAAGAGAATTTCAGAATACCAATTTTCGAGCATGATACTGTGCATGGTAATGAACTCAACTAGGTACATGATTCTTAATTGACAGTTTAGAATTCAGGTTTTTTCCTTTTGAATTAGAAGGACAATACTGCAGCCATGCACAATAGAAATGATCATTTCATTACGCTACACCAATAGATTCACATTTTCTTCTACCTGAAGATTTGCAAGTGATGGAAGTTGTATCTGTTGTATTTGTCCAGATGGTGTGATCACATTGGCTACTTGCTGCTGAGGCTGCATCTGTGAAAAATAAACACATCTTTCACTTGATTGAAACGAAAACAATTGAAGCATATAAATATTTCAGCCCATTTGTACATGTGTATGTGTGTATGTACTTAATGGACTCCATAACAAGGAAAGACAGGAACAAAAGTGTATTCACACTCTATACAAGGTCTCATCTTCTGGGCAGGCTTTAGACTAAAAGCATTTTAAAAATCTTATTTATTGACAAAAATATTAATTTTAATGAGACCATGTCAGAAAATTGCTATATAAATACATGAAAATGTAATCAAACATTTATCATTGCATTGAATTGATTAAAAATGGATGTAATATTAAATACAACAATACTGAAACTATATTTTAGGGGATATTTTCAATTTTTTTTTTTATTTACATTTTGAGATATTTTCATTATGTTAATAAAACACTCGAAATTCTATATGAAAATAACTTTTTGCGCAAAAAAATTATCGCAGCAATGAAAAACTCTCTTGATAAATATTATGGTAAATCTTCTCCATTACTTTAGATGATTCAGAGGTGGTTTACTGAGTTTCATTGTGTAACCACTCCAAAAATAATCATGAAAATAACAATATCCTATTGGGAGATCAACGACTGAAAATGAGAGAGATAGCCAACACTTTGAACGTCTCATGTTAAATAGTTTCCAACATATTGCATAAAAATTTGCGAATGAAAAAGCTTTCGGCAAGGTGGCTGTTGCATTTATTGACAATTGATCAAAAACGTGAAAGAGCATCTCTTTCCCAGGCTAATTCGCAACTGTTTGAACTAAACTCAGATGAATTTTTCTGTCTTTTTATCTCTGCAGATGAAACATGGATTCATTTTTACACCTCAGAAACAAATCAACAATCTTAGCAGTGGGTAGAAGCCGATGACAGTGCTCCGAAGAAGGCCAAGGTGGTTCCATCAGCAGACAAAGTTATGGCTATAGTTTTCTGGGATGCAGAAGGTACAATCTTAATTAATTTTCTCCATTCGATAAAAGTAACTCTTTACTTCATTTTTACTGAACTTATTATTATTAATCCACCCATGTAATAAAAAAGATTTTCTTAGTGTTATACCTGTGCTAGTTGTGGAAGTATTTGCATCTGCGAAGATATAATCTGCTGTTGTGGTTGCTGAAAGGCATGGAGGGGGAAGTGCACCGTCTGATAAACTGTTTGTCCGTTAGGAGCAGACACAGGTACTTGCACGGGGACACTGGCCTGTTGCAGTACCTGCACAAAGCCTCCTGCACCAGCCCCTGGTGCCCCAGCGGCTCCACGCAGTGCCACACTTTGACCTGAACCACACAATCATTTTAATAAAAATATTACAATACTAAAATGGCAACTTTATTTGTGGAATTATTGTCTAAAAGAGAAATAATCAATGCTTACATAGGAAGTTAGATTTCAAACCAAGCATAGAAATGAAAGCAAGCTTTTACAATACACAGTGTGTCGTTGCAGCCACTTGGCTATTGTGAATTGTTTGATGGCACTGCTTACATAGTGATGGAATAGATAGGAAATTATACATATAGAAATATACATAAGAGCAATACATCACATCGTAATATGTAGAATGTACAGTATATAGTCTGTAAGAAGTAGGTTAACATGCAGAGATACTGGAATAAAGCAATGACATCCACCAACCTTGCACTGTACTAATTTGTGCTTGCACATGTTTATGTTGTTCACCTTTACCATCCTTGGTCTTGGCAACTTCCGTAGTGCTGGTCTGAGTCACATTTATACTAGCCCCTGACAGTGAGAATGTTGAAGCCTGATTGGTGGTGGCAGGATTGGTAGGGGTAGAGGAGCTCGTTGGAGGTGCTGCGAGGATAGAGGGCAGAGGAAGTGGCAGGGGGGTAGTGGTGGAACCATTACCAGCAGTGAGACTAGACAAAGGAATAGATATGTTTGTGCCAGGTATTGTTATTGTCACTTGTGATGAGTCAATAGCTATGTGAAGTGAAGGAAAGCAGTAGCGGTTATCATCACACAAGCCAGGGAGATATGTGTTAGGGACAGACGAACACAAGATGAAGGAAATGAAAAACAAAAAAGAAAATTAATACATTAGTGAGATGTGTCAAAACACCCAAAAAGAAACTATGATAAATGTAATGTTTAAATAATACTAAACAAAATGTGCTACATACACATAAAATATATCACAAAGTTTCACCTAGCTTAATATTACATAACATTATTCCTAATGACAAGATACTAGTTATTTAAACGTATTACTTTGGAACATTAACAATGTTTAACAAACATAACATGTACTGAAAATTCACACAGATCAAGTTAGCCCCAAACTAAGATATAAATCTTATTTATTATGAATACTAACATCAATACAACCATATATATACTTGTACAATGCGCTATAAACATACGCATGTAGTACCCAGACCCTGGGATAAGGACAAGAGAGTTACCTCTACGCCACACTGGTTGACAGAGATTTAGTCTGCAATATTTTTATCAAAATTTTAGCAAAAGGTGACAACCAGCTTTATTGTAGGTTAATGAATTAGATTCTTTGGTTAGCCAGAAAATGTTGCCTCCAGGCAATAAGCTCGCCAATTGCTCGTTACTTTTTTTATAAGTAAAGTATTATTATTAGTATAATTAGATTCTCTAAGCCAAAGTTTGTGATCTATTTTATAGCAACACTGTAAAAAAATATTAGAAAACCATTCAGAAGTAAATCATATTGAGAAAAACACTCACCAATGGTTAAACAAAGACAAATATGTAAGACAAATGAATATGAAAGGATGGTATGACATGTAGAGCAATATAAAGAAGATGTATTAGAATGTTATTAGTAGAGTAATACCACTTACCTGTAGGAATATGAACTAAGTTCTGTAACAGACCAGCTGGTAGAACAGCAGGAGCTCGTATCAGTTGCCCACCAACCATTCCCATGTTGCCCATTCCAACATTCTATGGACAAATGTTATAAACACATCATTTTATTACTTGGAGCAAAAATCTTTATATTATGATTGTAGTGTCACTGGAAAATTCTTTGAAACTTGTTGATGAACAAAAATTAACAACATTATACTGCAAATTAGGAGTAATCAAAATAAATTTTGCACAGAGAATAAAATTCTTTGAAAATATTGAATAAAACAGTTGGGAATCAAACCCAGGACCCTGTGTACATGAGGCCTGTATTATAGTCAATGCTCTATCGACACTGGTATTATTTTCAACTATCCGGATGGTTTGATCAACTTATTTTTACATCTACCAAATATATTTTTCTACTAATTAATATTTTTTACCAGTGATCTCTATGTTTTCAATGAATTACACCAAACATAATTTTGTATTAAACATAAAAAACAAAATGAAGAACAAGAGTTATGTTACATATATTTGTTTTATCCCTTTTGATGCATGTTGTTAAAAATTAAAATTGGCGCCATTCTGACGACAGCACTGTGTACACCATTTGCTTCCTATGTGGTGACGCTGGTATCGCAGTTGATATGTGCATCATTGTTTTTGTAACCGTCATCATGTTCTATTTGCAAGTAATTTATTAAAAACCAAAACCTGTGTTTTTATTCTAACACATGTGGTATATATTTGAGCAGTAGAAGAAAGTGTAAGAATACGTATGTGATTGTGATATAGTCAAGCTTGAAAGTGAAAGAAGAATATAGGATGAAAGGGATGCAGAGTAACATTTGAGATTTGCACTCTTTTTTGGAATCTGGATTTACTTGTTTAAGTCAATTTGTCTGAAATGTCAAGATTCCCATGATCAAAGGTAAGGAACCGCCGCTGTCTGATACATAATAGAGACAGAAAAGAAGACAAACCTGGTTAATGTTAGTAGGTATGAAGAGAGCTTCCTGTCCATCCACTGTCACAGTCTGCATGCCTTGCATACCTTGCACGCCTCCCACTCCTTGTCCACCTTGCACTACACAAGGACCATACATACCACCCTGAAAATGGTACACCAAATAATATCAGTATTACATATTTATAAATTAATCATATCCATATTGCTTAGTTACATAAATAATTCTACTCAGTGATCTCACAAAAACCAATGAATGCAAAACCAAGTAGACCAAACAATCACAAAGTTTAAGTAGAACTGGGAGAAAAACATTACTTCGAAACTGACAACAAAAGATAGTGAGCTTGAAAATGAGAATAAAAAAAAATTGTATCTTGATTTCAGAAATGAGATTGCCCAAATATATTTTTATAGTAGGCTATAATCCATTAAATTTTCTACTCCATTCCTCTCCTATTTACAAGTCTTCTTAATTCTATGTACATGCCACAGTGCATGTCCTTTATCATTTGACCTATGTAGGTGTCTCTTGGTCGGCCTCTTATCTTCAGTTGTGCCCTCTACGATGATGATGAGCAGGTACCACAGCTAATCCAGTTTGTTCATTGTAGGTAACTCTATTCAA
This sequence comes from Athripsodes cinereus, assembly GCA_947579605.1. Classification (NCBI taxonomy): domain Eukaryota; kingdom Metazoa; phylum Arthropoda; class Insecta; order Trichoptera; family Leptoceridae; genus Athripsodes; species Athripsodes cinereus. The sequence continues at coordinate 14,670,646 of OX388305.1, forward strand.
GGAGTAGTTACTTTCACCTACCCCAGTCAACACCTTTTCATTTTCAGTATGGTACGACCAAAGGATCTTCAACGTGCGTATGTCGCACTTTTTTATAGAATAAAATCTAATTAACCTGTAAAAGTTGTGGATGCAATGGATGTACAGAGAGAATCTGCGGTTGTGCAAACACTTGATGTTTATCCTGGGGAGCTTGCGGCTGGGCAGAAGGGGCTGGTTGGGAAGGAGGCTGTGGTTGAGGAGCCTCTGCCACTCCCACACTTCCTGGGAACATTTGTTGAAGTTGCTGCAGAGATATTACCTACAAATATTAAACATATTGGTATAATATGATACAACATCTCTTGTGTGATAAAATAACACGTTATTGAAATAAATATAATATATTTATATGATGATGGTATTTATTACTATATAGCGTACCTGCGGTTGTGGCTGAGGCTGAGGTGGGGCAACAGTCTGCAGCTGAGCCAAACTGGCTATGGCAGCATTCAGCTCATTACCCTGAAAAACAAAGATGAATTCACAATAACAAACTTCACATCAGCCTTGTGCCACACTCAGTCAACTCAATATATCTCCATCATGTGCTGCTTAATTTGAGTACATCTCAGAGGTTGTGCATAATTAAGGCAAAGTTCTCTCTCCCCTTCTGTTCTTGATTTCCATTAATCCAGCTGTACAACATATTTTCTGTCAATATCACCTCTATGCAGATGATTTGCCCGTTTTACAGATCCAAGCATTCATACCAATCAAGACAAAGATTCTACATACGAGGTCCTTGTATAATTAATTTTTGACTATGCAGACATCACTTTCGTTACTTTCATTAATTTGAATGGAGATCTGCTGACTAAGATTGAGAAACTTCAAAATGCAGTCATCCATTATATTTCAACCTTAAGAGAACTGATTACTTAACTAAGTTGGCTCACCTCGCCCTCTGTGAATTTATTGATCATTTTACGATATGCTGTAATGATTGATGTTATAAACAATGTAGAGTAAAGAATAAAAGTAAATAAATAAAAGGTACATAGATACCTACATTGCATTTAAGACATTCATTAATCATTTTCAATTAAGCTATGGAGACAATTACACCTTCCATTCTTAATGTTTTATTTATTATTACATGTAGAGGACAACACAAATTGTATGCAGTTAGCCCATTCATTACATTGATTATCTCGCTTGCTGGAAATGCTATGATAATAGAGATAGAGAGAACATCTCTTGATGTGATCACTTTATAACTCACATAACCCTCTTTCATTGTTTATTTTCTCTTATAATAAAAGTTTATTTTATATATTAATGCTTTTAGGAATATCATATGACATACAGTGAGTCCCTGAGCTTGCAGTTGTTGCACAAGAGCTGCGCTGATAACTCTGACTTGCTGCTGTGGAGCTGCCATCTGTTGCTGGAGTTGTTGTTGCTGCTGTTGCTGTTGTTGTAACTGTGGCAACTGAGACAGCTGCAACACTTGAGGAGGTATCTGCAGAGCATGCACATCGCTACCTGTAATAAAAAATAAATATTTTTTACCTAAAGAACATAAGCCAAAAACTTCACAATATAAACTATGATAAAATAAGATTAAAATATTTACAGCACTGATTATTAAAATTGTAACCAAACATAATTTTGTTTATTGTCTAAATAATTGAAGAATTTTTTTTATCGTCTCCACCTCCAACCCACAAAACAGTAGTGTCACTAATTATTGTATGTTACCTAAACCAGAAGAGAAAATTATTAAAATCAATGTTAGCAGATGGGACAATATTATATTATGACATACCAGACACAGTGTACTGGACAGTGTATTTCTGATCAGAATTGTCTTGTTGCTGTTGATTTTGTTGATTCTGCTGTTGCTGTTGCTGCTGTTGTTGATTTTGCTGTTGTTGTGGATTCTGTTGATGATTTTGTGGAGCTTGTTGCTGCTGATTATTTTGTTGTTGCTGCTGCTGATTTTGCTGTTGTTGCTGTACTGTGCCTGGCGCCATTTGTGTTGCACTTGGACCAATTTTACTGCAAGTCGCGGCCAACAAGGCAAGGGGAGATGGTGCTATTTGTGACTCCTGACAAAAATATCAAAAACATTTTAAACAATAATTTTAATAGGCGAGATATCCGATATGAAATTTATCGATATTACACATTAATAGTTGTTGAAGGGTAGGTACCTGCTTGTGTTCACATTGTGAAAAAATATTTTGAATAATTCAAGTTAATTAAAAAAACTACTAGAGGATAAAAACTTTAGAGTTTTAAGATATACAGTATTGCGAAAATATGAAGTGTTTATTTTTATAAATTAAAATTAGTTTATATTTACATTTATAATCATTGGAGTGTTGTAGAAATATGTGGATATAATTATTAGGTAAACAGTAGAATCAGACGATTAATATCACACTCATTTCATTTTTCAACTATGTTTATTTTTATAAATTAAAATTAGTTTATATTTACATTTATAATTATTGGAGTGTTGTAGAAATATGTGGATATAATTATTAGGTAAACAGTAGAATCAGACGATTAATATCACACTCATTTCATTTTTCAACTATGTTTATTTTTTGCGTAAGCGTGTATAGTATAATAAATGGTTTATGCTTTCCACCGAGAATCACCTGTACCTTCTGTTTATCATATATTGATTGTTTTTGTTTCAAATAGATACCTATAGTTTCATTCTGTTAGCCCAGTGATTATAATAATGTATTCACATGAGCAAGAGGAATGTATAATCTACACATGATATTATTTCATTCATTATTGTTGGAGCAATAAAGTTACGACCATGCGAGGTGGAGTGATTTGAATATATCTAAATATTATTATCTACATAAAAGGCTCAACTAATTGTACCTACCTACTCAATACCTGAATGTACGTAGATACCTATACCTGCGTAAACTATAAAGACACACACCGTACACCTTCCACACCAGAAAGCTGAGAGTAAAAAGGCATCCGCCAAATGAGGCAGGACCAGTAGAGATAGAACCCATATGAGGAATATTCTCCGTGCAGTACCCTGAGGGTGAACAACCACGCCCTCCATATTGCACCTCCCCATTATAATACAACCAGACGTTTTCAAAATTCACGCATCATCCGAGGAAGAGAAAACGAACTTGCCTCTCTCTCTTTTCATTTCACAGTTTTAAATCCACACATAAATATTTGAGTTGGTTCGTATGTGCGTATGTCCTCAATGGACTCTGAAATAAGGAAAGACAGAAGTAAAATAATACACTCTATACGAGGTCTCATCTCCTGGGCAGGTTTAAGGCTAAAAACATTTCAAATATCTTATGTATTGATAAAGATATTACAATTTTAATGAGATTCCCATACATTCGCTTGACAAAATTGCCAAGCGAATGTATGAAAATCCAATATTTATAGTCAAACATTTTTCATTGTATTGAATTAATTTCAAAATGGATGTAACAATAAATAAAACAATACTGAAACTAAATAATTAGGAACTGTTTACATAATGAAACATTGTGATTGCTAATGACAAAAAATCCTGAATTATGAGAATAAAAATTGCATATTTTTGACATTTTGAGCTATTTTCATAGAAACATTTCAACTATTTTCATGAGACCATAGAAATCCATACTGTAGAATAAGAATAGTATTATGTAAAAATCCATAAACAATGTTAATTGATTTTTTGTATAAATAAATACAAAAGTACCTCGGTACTAGCCATAAGAACCTATTTATTTTCGCCTAATATTTTTCTTTACTTTTCATGGCAAATCACTTGAAGATTTATGTAGGTACTACAAACTAAAAATAGCAATTTTAATCCATGTATTTGCACTGTTTCTGTTTATTTAAACCCGAGCAATGCCGGGTTACAAAAGCTTGTATATAAATAAGTAGTTTAATTCTATACTATTCTATTCTTCTCAAGACCATCCACAGTAGTTTAATTGACCCTACATCACAAGCACGATATTTTGTTATACGTGTGTTTTGTTTTAATATGACGTGTTTAGATAGAAGAAATCACTAATCTAGTGATAATCTCACCACTGCAAGTCATCACATTTTTTTAAGTAAATTACTTTGTTGATTTTGTTATGTAGGTATTAGAAATGATGATGTGCAAAAAGAATAAATTAAATAAATATTTCTACAAATACAATATTAGGTATCTGTTCTATGATAGGTAGGTACTGGGTACATTTCATTCAGAATGACCATCAGTTAGTCATTACAATAAACTGTACTGGGTCAGTGGCGTAGCTAGGGGGGGGGGGCAGGGGGGACATATGTCCCCGGGTGCCATATTAGGGGGCGCCAAAATGAGTACTAAAACTATTTTTTTAATTTTATTTTGATGTAAACTAATGTATCCCAAATACGTTTGCAAGATTAAATTTTGGAGCTCCATAAATATCTTCATTACAAACCAGTTGGCAAACACGATTTTAGCGCCCCCATTGAGCATTAAGGGGCGCCATTATACTAATAAACAAAATGTCACATCCTCAATGCAGGATTGCTGATGGCGTTTTTTTTTAACAAAGATCAGTTCGGGTTCAAATATTATTCTTCATAATTCTTCATGCTTCGAAAACGAACCATATAAACTGTAAAATTTCAAAAATTTCTTGGGGACTCCGAGAAGGGGCGCAGAATTTGTCCCCGGGCGCAGATGACCCTAGCTACGCCACTGTACTGGGTATAAATATTGACTAAAAATAATTAACTATTTTAAGTGGAAAACGGTTAATCACGTGGATATAGGCACTGTGTCCCTCTCCACGTATCATCAGTCACCCACGGACCATAAGTTACCGATATCAACAGGAAGTATTTTCTTTCAAAGGCAGGGTACTTAGTAGGTATCAAATGAACTATGAATAGGTACTAAAATAAATACAATAAGATAATTATACCTACTATACTATACCCTCACGCCGCGTCCCAAGTGGGGTAGGAAGACAGAACGGAACGCCAAATAGATCTATCCTTACACACTTCCTTCGCTTCCTCCACATTCATACAATTTTTCACGTCGGTTCCTCTTACTCCCGTCCTTGAGAATTTGATCCACGTGATCAAGTAACGTGGTTCTTGGACGCCTGCGCGTCCTCACGCCCTTTCTTTCACACAATTACCTATATCCTCTTTTTCATTCTTACCTCGTTAACGAGTTATCTACAGATTTTTTTACAAAATCACAGTTCGGTTCGACATTTTAATGACATCTATTTATACCAAAGGTAGCTAAGCAGACACAAAGCATCTAAATGTAATAATATAGTACTTTCTGATGTATAGATACCTAGTCAGTAATAAATTACAATCAATCCCGCCCCCGCTAGGCTTCATATTATGACACAGTATACGCTGCCCTCGTAGTCTACCTACCTTAGGGGTTACGAGTAAGTAGATATAGTGCACTGCCCACCCTTTACCTCCCCTTGTTGGGTGGATACATCATCCCACCTTTCACTCTCTCCGCTCTGTTAACCTCCCATACTCGTTATGTTACCCTAAAATAAAACCGCCTCCCAGTTAATAAAATTGCACCACCCAAACCTACCTACTGTTACAAACAAATTATATTAGGTACCTATATAGTCCAAACTGACCAATGCATATGTCCAGTTTTCATATTTGTCCTATCTTAGATATACTATAAAAAAACGGTTTTAATTAATATTTTCCATTTTATTGGTATTCACAATGTGACAATTGCGCGACATAATATTGTACCTATGACAAATTTTCCAATATATTCAATGTAGGTATTATCACGCTAGTAAATGACACTAACAAGCCGAAACCGGTCGCGAATTTATTAAACTTCTAAGTGATAATTTTTAAACTAAATAAATTACAAACTTTCAACAAAGCCACCTTTTATAAACATTCATGTTTATCCAGAGTGTTTATCTACTTCACTAATTTATGTATACCGAGTTTTTTTGTTGTTGTTGTTAGGTATACCTATTGTAAATTTCAAATAAATAATCGAAAACGCCTAGACTGATATTTTCGATGATATATTTAAAATAACGTGAATAATATAGTCGATGGTAGATGAAATTGACTTCCCAGTGTGTTACAACTTTCAAGTTGAGATGCGTGTTATAAAAAGAAGGTTTGTCTTCAACATAATATAATCCACGCCAAAAACTTGACTGGGCACCGCCCATCAAGCGTTCGGAACAAGGAACCCTGAGTACAATAATAACAATATAATAGTGATCATACAGATTACAGCGTGTACACGTACAGTCAAGACAAACTACATAATTATTATAGTCAATGTAGTGGTTTCCTATGTGACTGCGTAGGGTTGTATGCACGTGTTGTACGGGGGATGATGGTGGAGGTAGAGGTATGCCGTAGGGGGCGGAGGGTGTACGCAGGCAGGGGAGACTCGTGGGGGAATCATAGCTCAACTAGAGAATGTGAGATGTTCAATACAGCAGTCCCTGTTTCCCGCCAACACATCGCGGATTATTTATGATACCAATAATGATAATAATGAATTTTGGTAAATAGGTAGGTACACTACATACTACATATTAGAAGTATCTACCTATATCACTAAAAGCATTTTTAATTAATCAAAAATCGTATTATAAATAAATAAACAAATAATTTTATGGGCCATAATTATACACATACATATATGTATTATCAAAACGTGACAATTACCAAAAATAGGCCAAAAGGCGGACTTGTTGCTGAGCAACGTCTTCCAGTCAACCCTGAACTTAAACATAAAAGAATAAGTATATGCCTACCCACAAAAAAAATCAAAATCAATAATAAAATAATATAAACATACATACATAAGATAAAATTAAATTCTATAATAAAACAAATTAAGCAAGTGATACTTGAGTAAAATAGTATGTAATTCATATTTGCATATAAGAAAGACATACTAATAATAATAATGTATAAAATAAATATCTGTGCACTCCTGGAGGGGGCAAAGAAGAGGGGGAGGGGGGGGGGTAAAAAATGAGCTCAATCGTAAGATACGGATTTCTGAACAAATATTGGAGACAACAACATAATATTCTTGTAAACATTTTATATCAAATATGGTGATTTTTTAATTTTTTTGATTCCATATAATAAATATAAAGGTTGGCAGAATTTAACCAATATAACTAATACGTATATACATAGGTATTAGGTAAGTACCTAATACTAATATACTATTAATAGACAATAGATAAAGCTAAGTCACTGGAGTGATGGCCTTGTCAAAACAAAATAAATAGTTATTCAAAAAAAGTATATTATAATAATATAACCAATGGACATGCTCTATGGAATGAATCAACCAAACCAAATCAACATTTTTGAATTCTATAACATTGTACAATTCATAAACCAAATAGAATAAAAAACATACACAATAAAACTACATATTTAAATAGTAACTATTATCATAATAATAGTTGTAACTATTGTATGGTTGGCTGGAAGATATTGCCTCCAGGCTCGCCAATTGTTCATGTTTTTTTAAAGTGTTATTATTATTGTAATATTTCGACAAAGTCAACGTCTGAGATTACTCGATATAAATATAATAAGTAACAAAATAATAAATCGTCCAAAGTAAACAGATCAAAAATAAAGCATTAGTCAAGAGTCAAGACCAGGGATGTTGCGAATATTCGCATCCGCATCCGCAAATGCGGAGCTTCCGCATGTATTTGGACATCTGCATCCGCATCCGCATCCGCAATAATCGATGCGGATGTTCATGCGGATGCGGATGTAAGACAATTTGCGACAAAAAAGAAATGGGGCGGGGCCGGTGAATGGCGCGTGCCGTTTAAACTTGAAATTAACCAATGGGAACAAAAATACTGGTGACAAGATCCGACGAGTTTTTATTTTTGCCGGTTTTATTTTATTTTTGCAAATAACAAAGAAGAAAAAAAATATTACCCTCAAAAATCCATAATATTATTGTAACAAAAATTTCGTCACATATTTGACAATGGGGCCTACCAACTAAGATAGTTCCTACTTGTTTTTCTATAACATCTTAAACATCCGCATCCGCATTCGCATCCGCGGATGTGAGCCTTCAAAAATCCGCATCCGCATTCACATCCGCGGATGTGTAAAAATCGACATCCGCAACATCCCTGGTCAAGACTATTGGTATTCGTACAAAGCACTTGTGAGACTGTACCGGAGTGTAGTAGTGTAATGTACAGAGCTACAGACGATACGATGATAATAATTACAATAATAATAATAAAGTCCTAGTAGCGAGCATGTAGCGAGCAGAGAATGTGTTATAATAAAGTATGTAGATAAATGTTGTGCACAGTGTACACCACTACAGCATAATGTATCCACAATACACACACATACACAGCCTTGGAATAATAGACGTGTATTATATAGATGTGTATGTATGTATATATATATAACTTATCAGTATTTATATTATAATATCTTCTTACTCCTACATACAATCTTTCAGAACACTGAAATATCAATAATATACTTTGTACTTACACAACACAATATTATTTACAATATTAATGTAATATTTTACCTTCGGTATTGTCTCCAGTCAAATACTATCAGAGTTTGAGATGTTATCATAATAAAACATATCTGACATTTCGATATCACTGGAATACATCTCTTTCTCTGTACTGAACTGAGCTGCTTGTAAACAATGTCTGGATAATATGTCGACCTGGGAGCGGGGAGCGGCCCTCTCGATTATTTATGTTGTGTAGTGATATATATTAGTGTAGATGTGGCTTGATCTAATGACTAGGCACTAAGACATCAGCTGGCAGCTAGACCGTGAGTATATTGTTAAATAGTATAGTAGAACACGAAGACTGGAACTAGGGCGTATATTTGATTTTATATCACAAATACACAGTGGATCACTTTAGATTTGGTTGAAAAGGGAGTAGTCAATGTCCCCGGAAAAGTAAAGAGACCTCCCGCGCGTCACAAGCCGTGCCCCGAGGCCCGTTACTCCTATTGCCCCGCCTCTCCCCTGCGCATCACACCACTTTGCAACTAAACACCTGGTCAATACTTACTTTAGAATTTTTCTCCAATTTAATATATTCCGTGTCCGGTTTTGCAGATTCAGAAGACATCATTTGTTTTTAAAACACTTTTAACTATCTATTCTCTTTGTTTGACATAATTTTACTGAACTAACTTTACACAAAACAGAACGCTTCCACCGTCGCGTGTTGAACGATACTGAGTCGATGTGAGCCGAGTCGAGCGCTCGGCAATCATCGTGTTCGCATACTCCGCCCTATATTATCATAGTGTTCATTATTTTAGTAGAATAAATTTAAAAAATATGACTTTGAAAAATATTTCATAAAAATAATTAAATTGAATGACATTATCATTTTTGCATGATATGTTTATTATAGTGGGATTTATGCAGAAAATATCAGTACTACTTGACCAAGTACCAAAGTATTTTGAGGCCGAACAATAAAGTTGTAGAACGTGTTGTGTGGCTTCGAGAATCTGCTATTGGTAGGGGCAGATGTGAATTAGGGTCGCCCTTCCCTCGCTCCAGGCGGCTGTGGTGTTTATTATTACAATCTACATAGTCGCGAGATTTATTAAACTCCTTTCTAGCTCTTATACCGTCCCTCAGTGATAACATATCTCTGCCGTCCCTCATAATATTTTCGTTAGTTTATTTAGCTACACTGCTTATATTTGCAATCATAATATTAGTATGCTATGTTATAGGTAGATAATTATATAAAATGTTTATTCAATAATTCAATATGTAGCTAAATAATCAAGTAGGTATCAATTCAATACAGATTAATAAAATGTTAGAGAGGAATGTGAACCTCAGCTATCTAACAATAAATTGAATTGATATTTGAGCGCCCTTGAGGTGGATTTTTTTGCACAAAACGGCGCTTTATAAATCATCCAAATAATAATATTGTTATTATCATACTGAATTTTGTTTACACAATGTCTTTTTATGTAGAACTGTTCAAAGCAAGTTAAAATATTATCTGTCAATTTAACGCAACTTCAGAAAAAGGAATAAACTATTCATATGGAGACAATTTATGCCACATTTATTTGCATTTGCCTTTGTACAAAATTATGTAACGATATCGACTGTGATCAGGACAAAGGGTTTAAACCACATCGGTAAAATTTCATAGGAGAAGCAAAAAAACTGTGGGATAAAGAAAATGACAAAAATTATTGTCATTATTATTTTACCATCTTATTGTAATGTAGTTCTTTTATTATGTCATAAAAATTGAAGAGAAAATATTCAGGAACTATCAAGTTATAAGCAAAAAAAAACAGAAAACGACTTTTGCCTAAATTGTGGTTTAATGCCTTTGTCCTGAGCACAGTCGATATTATTACAGGTGTGTCCATGATAATGTAGGTGTGTTGTTGATATATTATTATTATGATAATAAAATGTGTTTCACTACATATTGAAAATGAATTTGTTATAACGATGTATTAATGTAGTGAGTAGGTACTGGTAAAGTTTAGTATAGCGTTGCATTGTGTTGTATTGTATGAGTGAATGATTAGGTTTGGGCGTCGCTGGTGGGCTGGTCCACACTCTCAGTAGGCGGGGGAGATGGGGAGGTAAGGGCTAGAAGAGAAATCGAAATTTCTAATTTTGAATTGAGGCTGCATATCCAGTGTAAGAGTGAGTTGCACAATACGTAGGTATTATTATTAAAATAACACCATATTCCACTGGAACCTTTACAGCCTTCGGCCAATGCGAGCCCAGAGAAAACAAACATTTACAAAAGTGTTTCCACTTTCCCTACAAATTCACCGTATGTTATGTGGAATATTGCCTAATTGCCTTAGCTATTGGTGACTGCGAGAATGTTTGTCCGGCTTGTATGTGGATAGAACAGCATTTATGCTGACGTGAGCGACTATACGATGCTGGTATATAAAAATTAAACTCTTCGTCTCTCCCAATACCTTCGGATTACTAATTAATGTAATTAGGTATAGGTATACCATTCAACAACTTGACAAAAACAACAACCGAAAAAAAAGTAGTCATCGGTACGATATAGCAGACCGGGTTAGGTACTATATCGTACCACTGGTATTTAAATCGTACCTCTATGTAAATTTCAAACAAAAAATAGCACAAAAGTAACGAAACAAATAATAATACTTCTTAAAATATATTAAGCCTAGTACAAAGTGATATGGAGAAAGAACTATTTATTCTAAAAACCATAACAATTTCTGAGATTATTTTCCATTTACCAAATAAATTTAAAAATTACCAAGTATTTACTACTAAAGGTTCTCTATATCGTAGCTGTACGATTTAACGAACTCGCTCAAATGTCAGAAAACAACAAATATCGAACCAAACTCAAAACTTATGCTCGAATTGCAAAGTTTTTTTCAAACAATACAAATTTCGAATTAAAACGGTAATAATTACAAAGTAATATAATTAACTATTAATGTGTTATACCCTTAGATACTAACTGCAAAAAATGTATCAAATTGCCAAAAAATAGTAATTTGTTCATGACAAACAAATCAAATAAATACGTCAACAAGAGAGAGAAGTTTATACAATTAAATGTGAGTTGAAATGTTATAAAAAATATGCATAGTTTTGGAAATATTGAGGTGGTACGATTTAATAGGCGGTACAATATACCGTACTCTACCCTACTATGCTATCCATCCTAAATGTCTTATTTTTTTATAATACGCGGATGATCTGTGAGTACATTTTAGTTGGTAGGTATAGGTAAAATACCTACATTTTCAAATACATGGACTCCACTGAGGTAGGGGGCAGTTTACCCCCTGTTTGCCAATGGCTGCGTCCAGATAGTAGGATTCGAACGTCAATCAATCTTCAATCTTTCAGTGATAATTCAGATCATTCTTCGAAGAAATATTCTAATGAATGCCTTCGTAATCCGTATAAGGACGGGAAACGAAGGCATTTATTCGAATATTTCTTCTGAGAATGCTCCTAATTGTCACTCAATGATTGAATATTAATGATTGATTGACGTTCGCATCCTATACTATCTGGATTCTGGAGTCTGGACCCAGCCAATGTGAAATATTTTAAATTCCTATATCAAACCGATAATCTAACGACGGAGTGGATATAAAAATAATTTATTTAAATTAATGTCAAAAGACCACAAACTCCTGAAAATTAAGAATTAAAAAAATGATCTTCACATTGAAAAGTTGACCAGCCAAAATACCTATATAAAGTACGGAATTCTGAGTTAATATTAAATGCCTAAGCTTTTAGGTTTTCGCAGTGATTCTGTCAATTTCTTCTTCTATGTTCATGAGTTAACAGCCGTGAATTTGTTGAATTGCATCCTACATTTCTATCTGTCTGTTGGGGACATCTTCATTTATTTATTTTATTATTTTTGTGCATCATAAATAACAATGCTAACAAATCAATACAAAATTAAAAATACTAGGACGATAAAGTGGTGAGATTATCACTATGAAATGATTTTTTCATCTTACCACGACACATCTTCGAGGATTTTCTCCTCTTACATCTTCTGTGTTTTTCGTTTTTCGTAAGACATGGGACATTGATACTTTTGAATGATTTTTTTAGCCAATACACTTGTATAATTATTGTTATACATATTCCAATATTTTAATTAGTTGTTATTTCATCAATATTTAATACCGTATGAAATAGGTACCTACTTCTATTCCGACTACAATAGTTAATTTATTATGTCTGTTTACTAACGTTTGAGCCGTGCCGTGGAGTTACCTGCAAAGAGTAGATATCCCACTATTTTCCGTAATTTTTTTAGTGTTCCGTAAAAGGCATTTTACGATTTGATTTCAGCGATGAGATTTACCACCGATCCTGATGGATGTCTTAGTTTTTTGTTGCCACAGAAAGGAGAACTTGTGTGCCTATGTGGGTCTGCTGGGTACCCCAATTGTGAGATATGCCGTGATGGTATAGTATTTTTCAATAGCTAACCTAATAGTAACTAAAGTAGGTCTGTACCTACTGAATATATTTCTTGACATCGTCATCTGTCATTGTACCTACTACGAGTAGGTATATCTATGGATATCTGCTGGTTACCCCACTTTTGTAAAATTTTAAATTCATTGATGGTAGGTATACTTAATATACCTAATGAGAAAATGTTACATAACAATAGGTACGTCTATACCTTGACTGTATTTTTTACCTAATCAGATGAAGTGTTGTGTCCAGTTCCAAACACTTGTAGATACTGTATTTGAATCTACCTAGCTAGTAGATAGGTATAGATATTTCTGTGTTATGCGACTTTTGGTCAAGCCTTCGAGCATTTCAAGTGGCCGCCCTCCTCGGAAGTGGAAGGCCAGTGTTTATATGAAGATGGGCCATCAGGCAATATTAGGCACTAGTGCCGCTGGGAGACTAATGCGTGGGGGCGGGGGGCGGCAGTGGGGCGTGGCGAGGGTGGAGGGCGGCTATCTTACACCCCAGGCCCAGTAGATGCCTAATACACTATTACCTACCTATATATCTACATGAGTGCATATATACCTACCTATTACATTTGCATAATGTTAAATTTCCTCATTGTGAGACTGTATCGAAAACTGATTGAAATTCTAAGAAAATAGCTCAGCACATATTCATTCCTTCCTCTTATGGTCGCTCATAACTTGACCTCCAAACTCTTCAGCCGCTGAATTACGTCCTCCGTAAGTGCGTGTAAATTTTCTCTGCGCGTTAATTATCCGAACTAATATTTTGGGGAATGGGCTCTGGATCAGCTAAAGCAGTGGTTCCCAAACTTTTAATTTCGCGTACCACACATGAAATTATAAATCAGTAGCGTACCACTGAACTGAATTTAAAAACGTTTTATCTAATTATTTACTGTGTACCTATGTCCTATGGCCATGGCTGCTTGCGTACCTACACTGAGAAAAATACTAACGCAATTTTACAACGAATCATTGGTACACGTAGTATCAGATTAGGACCAGAGATAGTAGATACAAACGATTCATTGGTACGAATCTATAATATTAACTTTTCGCAAACAAATTGTTGGTAAATTTACCAACGACTTGTCTGCGATAGGTTAATATTATAGATTCGTACTAATGAACCGTTTATATTATCTCTGGTCCATAATCTGATAGCACGTACCAATGATTCGTTGTGAATATTTTTCTCAGTGTACCACCTTAATAATTGTCGCGTACCACTGGTGGTACGCGTACCATAGTTTGGGAATCACTGAGATAAAATGTTTATACTGCAGAAACGAGCACTAAGAACGCTCCTCAGCATGAGTCCTAGAGACTCTTGTAGAACGATATTCAAGCATCAGGAAATACTTACTATAACTTTGCCCTGTGCTTTTGCTTTAGAATGTTTATTATACGCACACAAAAATATAAATAATACAACATCAAACTCATATTATCACCACTATAACACAAGAGCAAAATAATTCATTATTATAGGTACCTTACTAAAATAAAATTGTCTTGTCTAACCCTGACTTTGTTCTTGCGAAATGACTTTGTTCTTATGCTCTTACTACAAGACTATTTTTTAGTGAAGCATACACATCTTTGTTGTAATTTGTTTTCTTAATTTATTTTGTTTTTTGCTGTGGATTTGTTTATTTGCTTTTAAGAAATATTTTTTACACGTTGACGTGGTGCTAAAGGGACCCTTTACATCCTTTTAGTCCTGAAGAAAAAGAATTTATGTATCTATATTTATTTTATTGTCTTGACTTTTCATTATTTTTTTATACCTATTGTGTTTGTTACGCCCTTTCTATTCTATTCTATTTTATTAATGTTTTCCTTCTTGTTGTATTATTGTAATGTTGATGAACCCAAGTGTCCTCAGTCCTGTAAAGGACCTACGGGAGATGTTGAAGAATAAAGAATAAATCAATTTTATTTTCAAAAGCATTGGTTCATTTTCGTCTTTATTGGCAAAATATTATGAATATTATTACAATATTATAGGTAGGTACAAGCATATCATATTTACAAAAAGGACCAATGACCAAAAGGCGGGCTTATCGCATAAGCGATGTCTTCCAGCCAACCCTGTTATTAAAATAATTTTAATGAAATAAAAATCTAATAGGTACTTACAAAATATTTATTAAAAAAAATCTTTACTCCGAGCTTCCTGTTCCGCAAAAGTATAAATTATTTAAATTTGTAGATATGGTCTTTAGTTGTGTCAAACTTTAATTAATTTTAATTGCTTAGAATTCATAAAATTTATAATTTTTACTAAATTTTGTTGAAAATGTTAGGTTTCTTCTGAGCTCGGGGCCTCTCGGACCGGAGTCCCCATCGGGTCGGGATGTCTTGACCTTTTGTCAGCCCTGCCACCCTATAGTCACGCCACTGCATGCTGGTGAATCAACCCATCATCATTGGTAGGTAGGTATATAACATATAAGTTAGAAGCAGTAAGTATTACATCGCACATCTTAGATTATACGATTTGTACACCATGTTTTCCTGGAAAGTGTAAAACTGTAAATCGAAACAATATTTCTGTTGTACTAGGTTTTGTTTTCTCACTGACGATGATGGCTAAAATTCTCTAGAGATACCTTCTGTAGTGCAGTCCGAAAACTTTGACCATCAGCTCTCTAATAAGGACGTCGTGATGTTAGTCGGTTCGGCGGAAGATGGATTAATAGATTGTGGATGGACTGAACTTTCCGAACTTCTTCCGGTTTCGGAAATTTTTCTCTTGTCTTAGATCTGGAGATGCTACATTAGACACTGGAGCTGTTTTTAGATAACTCAGCACATGAATAACTTAATATTAATGACCAATTGGTGCAATCCCTGTATAGAGAGTGCAGACACGTTTTACCAAGATGGAAGTGGGGCTCAGAAACATGTCATACCTACGAGGATTGCCTTGAGAGACTAGCTCTCACAACTCTTAGGGAAAGACAACAACCATTACGACTATCCAGACTCCAGAGCAGAAGAACATGTTTCACTAAAGCAAAATTAAGTAGGCACAAGAAATAAAGAACCGGATGAGTACCTACAAGACTACTTTCAGCTCACATGAAAAAGATTTCTACTGACCACTAACTATGTCATGAAAAATAGATACATTTTTTTTATTTTATTAATACAAACAAACAGCTTTTACATTTTATATACCTAGTACAACTTAAATATTACATTTTTCACAAGCCAGTGAAGTTTGTTAAATTATTTTATTTAACACTATGTTCCAAATTGAAAAAAAAATATAACACAAACAAAAAAGAAGTAAAGTGCACTCTATGCACCAGCTGAGGCAAAAATACAAAAAAGTAAATAAAAAACAAAAACGTTCACCCATGTAATGAATATGCCATTACAACATATACACAAGTAATGAATGACGCCCATGAGGGGGGCAAATGCTCTCCAAGCAAAAAGGGGTATATCGGGGGAGGGGGGGGGGAGTTAGGGGAAATAATAGATTGATTGTAGGTAGGTAATATTAATATTGAAGAATTCACTACATAGTTATGATACAGACGAATTTAAATGCAATCTATGCTCAGTGCGTTGAGAGTGTACCTACATTTAAACATTAATTTGTTCAATTAATTTAAATAAAACACTTATTTGTAGTATATCCACGGTGACTTTTTATTGAACGCGAGCCGGCTTTCAAGAGCTTCCGCTCTCATCATCAGGCTGGCGAAAAGTGACTTTTCGCCAGCCTGAAAAGTTAACTTTTCGCCAGCCTGATGATGAGAGCGGAAGCTCTTGAAAGCCGGCTCGCGTTCAATAAAAAGTCACCGTGGATATACTACAAATAAGTGTTTTATTTAAATTAATTCAACATGAATTTCCACCGGTTGTACCACAAGTACCGTCGGTTGAATTTATCAACTTTATTAATTTGTTCGCTTATCGAAAGGCGTGCGGATACTTTTCCTTTGGTGCGGGTAATGTCCGCATTTTCCTCGTAATATGAAATAAATATTATCTATAGTTGTTAATAGAATTTAAATTTCATTTCATCTTATTACCTACTAAGGGATGACTAATTAATGAGGATAAAGATTGGTCTGTTACAAATTATAAAACTCCTTCATTCTACAAGAAATTAACCTACCCAAAACTACGTACAGCTACCACGCTTTTTCTATACTGTACATTAGGGTGTCCCTTATTTTTCAAAGTTTTAATTTTACAACGCATAGGCTTTTATTTTATTCATTTGGTCCTAAAACACTCAAAAACCAATTTTTATCTTAATCGGAACAGTGCAACCCGTGCCGACTTGCACGGAAACATCTTCATACAAGTTTCATACAAAAACTCACAGGGGCGTTGAGTGCCCGTTGTTACTGTCACTCAGTCTCGGCTTTTCTGGTAATTATCGCGGATTTTTTTATATTTCAAAGATGTCAGTGGTACTAAGAAGCAATATAAAAAGTATTTTCTTGGTTGGTGAAGTAAATCAATAGATGATAGGGTCAAAATTACCGTCAAATCGTCAAGTTCTCGCAGTTCTAACTCTCCACATACGCGATATTAAACTGAATGTTAGTGAAAGCGAAAATTTAGTCATTCGCGTGTGCATTACATTCTGGAAAAAGGCTAGAATACCTAATAGAGATGTTACTAATCATGTTAAGAGGTCAGGCGATCTTTATCAGGTCTGGCAAGAGCTGCCAAAAATAGCAAGTAGATTCAGGATTTTCATAGGAACCATGTGGAGAACTTTCAACTTGAATTTGATAATTTATGCAATATCGTATATGTACGCCGATGCTCTCAAAAGACTAAAAATCAAAGAAGATAATAAATTATTGTAAAAGCAAAGAGAACCAAGACGTACAGGATGCTTAGCGGGTATTGACAAAAAATGGGAGAAATTGACAAAGAGCAAGGCTGAAAAAACTAGCAGAAGAAAAAAAGAGATTAAAGCGTATGGTTTCAGAGAACTTGTTGGCACCAGCTGCTTAACACATATTTGATACGCCTGAGAGAGCCTCTGGCATCCACATAAATTGAAAATCAGATCTACTGGCGCAATGCATCAAGCACGATGGATGGCAAGAGCTATTTACCCTTCAAAAATATGTTTATTGCAGACTCAGTTTAAAATGGGCGCTAAGGACAAAGAAGCTTTACTAGATGTTTGTTTTTTATTGTGGTAGTTCATGTAAAGCCCTTGCTTGAATGCTGTTTGGTGGTGAAAGCGCCGAATCAAGACTTGTGTTTTTTTAAAAACATTAAATGGTAACGAAAAAATTGACAAGCTGATTTCCAAAGCGACTTAAAACAAGTTCAGCCAACATTTTGTGATATTTGTCAAAAGAAAAAGCCGTCCTTTTAATTTTTAAGATGTAATTGATGAGCAGACCAAGGGGATCACTGTAGAAAATTTACAAAAAAAAGAAAAATTTGGTGATTTTGGTAAGAGATATGAAAAATCCAAGGAACAGATGTCTGGCTCTCTATATGTTAGGAAGTAGTGCTCAATTTAATACTTATATGTTATAACATGTTCTTTTTTGTATTCTACAAGTAGCCTTAATGTTTTTATAGGAAAAAATTTGAGTTATTTTGTATCCGTCAAGACCAAATTTTTTTATTCGTAACTTAAACTTGACAGCAGTTTCCTTCAAGAAGGTGTATCGTCGTATAATGAAAACGTGGTATTTGTGGAAGCTTAAAAAAATATATCTAGCTTAAAAGCAGTGAATGACACAGCTGAAAGAGCTGTTAAACTAATCCAAGGCTTTCATGGTTTGATAACCGCAGATGAGGAATAGAAGCAGTTCTTATTACGTTGTGTGCATGAACATAGAAAAATGTATCCAGACTGTAAAAAAGAGACTTTTTAGAGGATATATCCAAATTAATTAATATCAATTTTGTAACTTTTTTTGATAATTACAAGAAATGCTCCATATAAATTTGTGTTTTCGTCAATATTTAGCTAACATAGTGGTATTAAATGATGATCTACAGCTAAATTTAAAAGACGCTTTAAGCTGCTATTTTCTGAAACTTTGAGGCTCTGTCGGCACGGGTTCCAATCAACTTAGAAAGCTTAAATTCTGTATTTGGGTAAGTAGTAGGTAAATAAACACAATTAGGGGGTATGCGTTTCAATAACTGAAAAAAATAATTTTTCGACCAAATAAGGGACACCCTACTGTACATGGATCGTTCTTTGTTGGGTTTCCACTTCATGTAGCTCAGTTGAATTCTTATGATTATAGGTCTACCTGAGATTTTTCCGGTTGTTTTTGGGGCGTAGTAGGATTGGTCTTGTCTTGTGAAGCGATTTACTCTGTGAATAAATAATTAAGCCCTTGATAGGGCACATCTTTGTCCCCAAATTAGCTCTTATTGTTTCCTATAAGTAGATTTGTATTTTTATGTGCCTACTTTCGATAAATAAATAAATAAAAATCATTATTTTAATTGACACAAGGCACCTATCGTCACATCAATAAATAATGTAAATATTGTAACTTTTATTAGGTATGTCCTTGATTCAAACATTTATTAGTATAGCTCGCGAAGTGTTCATACCTATACTTATGTACATTATGTAGGTACTAGTGATGTAACGAATATTCGTATTCGCATTCGCATTCGCGAATATTCGCATATTTCAAAGTATTCGCATTCGCAAAAAACTATGCGAATGTTTTGCGAATATTATTTTGGTAATAAAGTATCGGATATTCGGTAAAAGTACCGGATACTTACCCGGTACATTATAGAAAAAGGTACTGCAAGAAAATATTCTTTAAGAAAACCGAGGAGTTTTGAAATATTTTAAATTCCTATACCATTTTGAAAATTCGGTCAATATTCGCTATTCGCATTCGCATTCGCGAATATCCAAAATCACACATTCGTTACATCACTAGTAGGTACTCTTGCTTATAATGTTATAATAGCAAGATCGCTTCATCAAGTATAGACAGCTGCTTATGTGCTTGATATAATGATATCCACACATATAGTAGGTACTCTTGCTTATAATGTTATAATAGCAAGATCGCTTCATCAAGTATAGACAGCTGCTTATGTGCTTGATATAATGATATCCACACATATATCTAGTAGGTACTCTTGCTATTATAATGTTATAATAGCAAGATCGCTTCATCAAGTATAGACAGCTGCTTATGTGCTTGATATAATGATATCCACACATATAGTAGGTACTCTTGCTTATAATGTTATAATAGCAAGATCGCTTCATCAAGTATAGACAGCTGCTTATGTGCTTGATATAATGATATCCACACATATAGTAGGTACTCTTGCTTATAATGTTATAATAGCAAGATCGCTTCATCAAGTATAGACAGCTGCTTATGTGCTTGATATAATGATATCCACACATATAGTAGGTACTCTTGCTATTATAATGTTATAATAGCAAGATCGCTTCATCAAGTATAGACAGCTGCTTATGTGCTTGATATAATGATATCCACACATATAGTAGGTACTCTTGCTTATAATGTTATAATAGCAAGATCGCTTTATCAAGTATAGACAGCTGCTTATGTGCTTGATATAATGATATCCACACATATAGTAGGTACTCTTGCTTATAATGTTATAATAGCAAGATCGCTTCATCAAGTATAGACAGCTGCTTATGTGCTTGATATAATGATATCCACACATATAGTAGGTACTCTTGCTATTATAATGTTATAATAGCAAGATCGCTTCATCAAGTATAGACAGCTGCTTATGTGCTTGATATAATGATATCCACACATATAGTAGGTACTCTTGCTTATAATGTTATAATAGCAAGATCGCTTCATCAAGTATAGACAGCTGCTTATGTGCTTGATATAATGATATCCACACATATAGTAGGTACTCTTGCTTATAATGTTATAATAGCAAGATCGCTTCATCAAGTATAGACAGCTGCTTATGTGCTTGATATAATGATATCCACACATATAGTAGGTACTCTTGCTTATAATGTTATAATAGCAAGATCGCTTCATCAAGTATAGACAGCTGCTTATGTGCTTGATATAATGATATCCACACATATAGTAGGTACTCTTGCTTATAATGTTATAATAGCAAGATCGCTTCATCAAGTATAGACAGCTGCTTATGTGCTTGATATAATGATATCCACACATATAGTAGGTACTCTTGCTTATAATGTTATAATAGCAAGATCGCTTCATCAAGTATAGACAGCTGCTTATGTGCTTGATATAATGATATCCACACATATAGTAGGTACTCTTGCTATTATAATGTTATAATAGCAAGATCGCTTCATCAAGTATAGACAGCTGCTTATGTGCTTGATATAATGATATCCACACATATAGTAGGTACTCTTGCTTATAATGTTATAATAGCAAGATCGCTTCATCAAGTATAGACAGCTGCTTATGTGCTTGATATAATGATATCCACACATATAGTAGGTACTCTTGCTTATAATGTTATAATAGCAAGATCGCTTCATCAAGTATAGACAGCTGCTTATGTGCTTGATATAATGATATCCACACATATAGTAGGTACTCTTGCTTATAATGTTATAATAGCAAGATCGCTTCATCAAGTATAGACAGCTGCTTATGTGCTTGATATAATGATATCCACACATATAGTAGGTACTCTTGCTTATAATGTTATAATAGCAAGATCGCTTCATCAAGTATAGACAGCTGCTTATGTGCTTGATATAATGATATCCACACATATAGTAGGTACTCTTGCTTATAATGTTATAATAGCAAGATCGCTTCATCAAGTATAGACAGCTGCTTATGTGCTTGATATAATGATATCCACACATATTGATGTCACTTTGAATAAGTGTTTCCCAACCTTCTTTATGCCACTCCCCACCATAGTCTTTTCAAAAGTCATATCCCCCACCGACCTTTTTTTTTAATTAAACAGTTGGTAAATTTTCAGTAGTGTGTGGAAGCGCGGAGCCTCACCTCTGATGGGTGATGCCCCACCGGTGTTCTTGCAACGACCAATGTAGCAGGTAACCTATCCCATTCATCCACAACTAAATTTGCGAGAAAATGTCTTCAAGGGTCCTGAGTGAATCTGTTCTCAATCAATTTCAGACTGTGTTATTGTTTCTCTTCTAGCATATTTTTATATGGACTTTCAATGATAATTTCTGATTTATTAGAATTTTGCATGGTATTTGAATTTGAGTGTAGGTTACCTATGGTAATGGACTTATTACTGTAAAAGGAATATGAGACTAGAGGGTTACTCTAATTTTTATTTCCCGTTTCCCGGGAAAAAAACGAATCCTTTCCCGGGAAAAAATACAAATTATTAGTCATGCAGATTGCCATACCGATACCGAAATCTTTGTTTAGTTAACTGTAATAGTCGTGATAAACTTGTAGAAGCTGACGAATATTTTGATATGAAAAATAATATTAATTACCAATATAAGTGTTATACTTTAAAAAAAAAACTTAATTATAGCTTCAATGTATTCGTTTGAAAGAAGCATAATTATTCTAAATATAATTCGAAATCGGAGGTGTGTTTGGCCGACAATGTATAAGAATCCTACAATTTTTCATGTTTTTTTTTACATATTTCGAAAAGTTAGATAGTTCTTAAAAATATTAGTGCAGCCAACTGTCATTTTTTTTTGTTTTATTCATGGATATTAACCGATATAAAAAATCTTTTTTTGTCGAAATTTCTCATTTTTTAAAGTCAAAAAGCTTTGCCAAAATCCATAACATTTTTGGCTTGATAGGATTATTAAAAGTTTATATATTTTGTAAACAATTTTTATTTTGATATAACAATACATAGAGTACCTAAATAAATCTCGTCAGTCAGCTATTTAGTTTTTTTTAAGCAAATTACTTATATTGGTAACAAAAATTTGATTTTTTTTTTATCAAATCAAAATGTTTGCAAGGGTCAACAAGTTATGAGAGTTTTTATACCAAATTTGTTGAAAATTTAATATTTATAAATATAATAATGAATTTCCCGGGATTCCCGGGAAATTCATTTTAAAATTTCCCGTTTCCCGGGAACAAAAATAATCCGGGAAAAGATACCCTCTATATGAGACGTGTTTAAAATGTCACCAAAAATGGAAAATGAAGACCATCGTTCTTTCGAAATTGGTTCTATGTAAACTTCTATTGACTCCTAGAAAGATATAATGTATTCTTGCAATTCAATTTAAGCTTATGCTAACTGTAATTTGCTCTATGTGACTAACAAAGTGAAATTATGAATCAAATGTGACACTCAGATCTGTAATGCTTTGTATCGGCTTTAGGCTATTTCCATCTTTTTCATATGTGTTAGCAATTTTATTCTGTTCTCGGTAATTTTTATAGAGTAAGTAACACTTATCAAGGTTAGAATGGAGGTTATTTTCTTACTTATTTATTTATTACAGTAATTGCCCAAGCAAGTGTGCTAGTGATTTTGTCGGTAGCCTGGAGGTAGTCTCGACCTCATGAACAAGGAATCGGTGGTTCAATCTTAGGTGCCAGCAAACTCCCCTTTCACGACACAAGCTTTTAGCTTACTGTGAAAGGTGTATAAGGTTGTATTTGGGTTAATAACTAAACCCAGATATATCTTTTTCAAAAAAAAATCAGGTACACTTCTTAAGTGATGCAATAATCTATGGAATATTTATGTGCGACAACAATCAATATCATTGCAACTGAGTACTCATCCATCACCCTTTTTCCCACTTATACAGAAGTCTCTATCCTGGTGGATATAGGTGGACAACAGAATCAACACCAAACAACAAATTCGCAGTCATACACACTGTCATTCAGCCAAGTCTTTGTAAGACATATGCTATCGTAACCACCTTCAGACACCTTCACTGTTAGTATTATACATATGTCGTCAATGAGGAGTAAGTTAGCAACAGATGAAATCAAACCTGGGTCTTTCTTAAAAATCTCAAGACTACCATCAGGCCATCGCTCTTTAAATAATTATGAGATTAATCAGTAGTGAAAAGTTAATTTTTTTTTTTGTACAACTTCATTCAAAAACAATTCCAGTGGAATATAAAACTTTTTAACTAAACTTTACTTAAATATTAAAAAAGAACACATTTTATAGGGTAAATAACATACTTGGAAACTTTCAATTGTATTTTTTTTTTATTTCCATTAACATTTAAAAGTACATAGACAAAAAGAAATTAAATATTAAGTAAGTAGGTTTACAAGAAAATAGAGAAAAAAATAAGCTTCGAGAAAGCTGGTAGCATAAATTATGTTAAACAATATAATAATTTAAAACAACAATAACGCCTGTATTCACCGAAAAAAACTGAGTGTACGATCAGCTCAAAGTACGATCAACATCAATATTGGTATTCACCAAAATATTTCATGCTCCTCCCTCAGCGTGATTCGAGCGAACCATTCCCTCAAATTTTGATCGGCCAAGGAGGTGGCTTAAGTTACGCTAAGCGTCGATCTGTCAAAATTGGTCTATAACGTCCGCCATACTTGTTTCGAAATGTTTGTGTTTTAACTGCAATTTATTGAATATTTATTTGTAATAATTTTACTTAAATATATAAATAAATAAATTATTTAATTTATTTATTGATAACATAAACGGTACCACTTTACCTTTTTTTTTTTTTAAAAGATATATCTGGGTTTGTTATAAACCCAAATACAACCTTATACACCTTTCACACTAAGCTAAAAGCTTGTGCCGTGAAAGGGGAGTTTGCCGGCACCTGGGATCGAACCACGGACCCCTTGTTCTGAAGGCCGAGACTCTACCTCCAGGCTACCGACGAACTCTAAACATATTACAGAGTACTTACAAAACATACAACATGAATATAAACCAATACAAAATAATAGTTAGAATTTTATTTATAACTAGATGTTCCTACCCGGTGTCACCAGGGCGAATTTCACAAAAAAATTTGTTATTAGTAACAAACGTCATACAAACGTCACTTTCATATAAAAATACAATCAAAATTTCCAACTTTTCTGTTGGATTTTCCAAAAAAAATCTTCCATGTAAACTGTCTCCTGACAATTACGAACCCAATAAAAAAAAAGATTAAGCCAATTCGGTTCACCCGTTCTCAAGTTATGAGGGAACATACATGGTCAACTCATTTTTATTTATATAGATTTTTCATATTGTAAATATCTATGTTATAAAATACCACGGATAGTAGGTATGTAGTTCAATATTGCAAGGAATTTAAATTATTTCTTGATGGTGTATTTCAGTTATTTTACTATCCTTATTCATACTTTGCTTTTAACTTCAACCTCATCGGCAAACTACTTTTAACAATGCTTGATTCAAATAAATGCTAGCTGTCAAACCAACTGCTATCAAAATAATATCTGTTTAAGTTCAAGTCTTTATTTTTTGTATAAATAAAGGTTATAATAAATATTTAAGAAATATATGTGAAAAATATATTTATTTACGCAATGAATTAAAAATATACTTTTTTTTGTTACTTTATTGATTATTCGTAAATAAATGTCAGATTCATTTCAAAACATTTGCATTGTATCTATGGATACACACGATCAGTCTAGGCTCAGCTAATCTTTGTAATTTTATTATTCTGTGGGCTCAGCTAATCTTTGTAAATTTATTATTCTATGGGCTCAGCTAATCTTTGTAATTTTATTATTCTGTGGGCTCAGCTAATCTTTGTAAAGTTATTATTCTATGGGCTCAGCTAATCTTTGTAATTTTATTATTCTGTGGGCTCAGCTAATCTTTGTAATTTTATTATTCTGTGGGCTCAGCTAATCTTTGTAAATTTATTATTCTATGGGCTCAGCTAATCTGTATGCTCAGTTTTTCTTGGTGAATACGGGGGTAAGTGTTTTGTTCCAAGATAGACAATATATGGGTCAGGCCGTAGATTATGACACTTTTTTTTCATATCTCGTGTCTCCTCAAGATATTTTATTTCTTATGGTATATAGAGATTTTTTAATTATTGAATATTGAAACATATTGTATAAACAAACTACACAATATAAATTCGCATCGATTTTATTGATATTAAAGTGGAAAAATAATGATTTGTATAAAAAAAACGCATTTTTTCCCAAATAATCGTGTGTCTCCTCCACTACGTAAGACAGATTTACTTAATATTTTGATTTACTTAATATTTTGAAGTTGTCATTATGCCTACAATCATAATAACAACTTTTCCAAAACCATCATTAAATTGGCTTATTTTTTATATATTATTATATGTAAATAATTGCTTATTTCATTATATAATATAAAGTTTAATGTTGATGTACCGGTTTTTGATTTTATGTAACTTTTTTTTATGTAACGGAATTTGTTAACTTTTATTTGCATAAAATCATGTGGAAAAATATTTTTTATCTTGTGATAACACCAAAGAAAACTGTCATGCGGTGGTCCATGCATCAGCTGCTATTTTGTTAGAGTAATCTAATTTTTTGTCGGTGCGGTCGGGCATCGTCACGTCGTTACGGAGACTGTTTTTGAAGATATCATCGTAAATAAGACACATTCTTATCAAAATTATATTGCAAACTATAGTTAAAGATTAAAGTGATCATGTTATGGTGATTTTAGCTAGAAATACATTAGTTTTCATTGATAAAAGACCAAAATATTGAGTTTATGTAATGGCTATGTAACGCTTATGTAACACGTTACACAAAAATTAATGTAACGTTACATAAAATCATCACTAAAGTTCAGTTTACATCAAACACTTTCATTAACACCTAGCTATGCGAATACAGATATAACGGGACAACAAAAAGTTGTAGAAAATAGCTACGTAGTCATAAAATTTAATTCGGAAAAGAGAGCTATGCACTATATTGGGCAGGTTACAGAAATTAATGAGCATAATACCTAGTTACAAGGTAAATTTTCTACGAAATAAAGGCAAAGGAAGATTTTCTTGGCGTAATACTGACGATGCTTCAATAGTATAATATGATCGCAATTTTGAAAAAAAATTACCAGGCCCATTACCTAAAAGAAGATTGATCAAGGCGTTCGACATATCGAAAATAAATGTCAAAATTGAATAATTTTTTTTTTTTTAACAACTTCGCTGCCTCCCAAGCATAGTAGTATCTTGAGGAAATCCGCTCCCGGTTTTTCGTATTATTCTATATAAAAAATATTCTTTTTTGGAAATTATTTATCATTTTTACTTTTTTTGGTTTTTATGATTGGAAAAAAATAAATAAAAAAAAACCGCATATGTGCGGAGCTGGCACTGACAATGAAAATTTCTACCTCAGTGCCGATCACGCACATGTGCGGAAATCATGTTGTTTACAAAAAGTTACTTTATTAACGAAAATATAAACCTAAATAAAATAATTCTATGAAAAATTCACTGTGCCTATACCTAAACATTATTTCTCCGAATATTCTAATTGAAAACAATCTTCTAGTCTTCCAATAATCTTGTATACGACTAAGATACTCGTACGACTAAGCTGTATAGTCCCCATATGAATAAGTAATCCCAAAAAAAAAACTGGAATGGTTAGATCCTTCCATTTAGTGATTCTGGATTGTTCTGTAACTCCAGATATTTGAAATAATATCAATACTTGGGTATTTGTCTCTAAACGTAACCATCACTAAAACTTTTCATCAAAAAAAATAATCAAAAAATCAATCGGAGTTGTTCCTGGATTGCTGAAAAATTCATTCTGCTTAGTAAATAGTATGTTATTAACCATATAAGAACTTCGAGAGAAGGTTCCACGGTTTCAGGACGATCAGTAGATGGAGGAACATTTATTGCCACTTGATTGAAGGTTAGTTGTTCATGACCTTGGTATTCGTCATCATCATCTGAAGACATCTCATTGTCGATATCATAATCTTTATCAGTGTCATCTGAACATAGTTCTACTTCAATCTCACTGTCAGTTAATTGATAAATCATTCATAATCTCACTCTTTTATGTCTTGACAAATTTTCTTCATCATCCATATTCGCAAGCGATTTCAGGCGGTATGAAATTCGCAAAGTAAAATCCAAACACCGTAATAATATTTTAGATGTGTCGTGAGCAGTGCCACACTACAAAAAACATATCATTACGAATGCCGACTTTATACTGAATCATTCAAAGACCATGATTCGATCACGCACAAGTGCGGTGTCGGCTATAGGATTGAAAATCGTACTCCGCACATGTGCGGAGAAGGCAGCGAAGTTGTTAAAGTAACAACCTAATAATCTCTCTATCCGTGATCAGACTAAATATTACAATATTTACATAGTAGCTGTAGCTTACTATGTATCCGTAACTACAATAATAACATAAAAAATAATAAACATGCATTACTGACTTTAATCCCGCATTGTTCTATTTTTCTCCCTGTGAATTTAACTTATGAGAACTTAGCTTTACAATTTTATGTAACTTTTTTGTGTAACGTTTATGTTATCGTTACATAGATTCTATGAAACATTTTATGTCACTTGGTGGCAAAATCTACGGCCTGACCCATATTCTATTTGGTTTTTGTGTAACTTCTTTATTTTCTCTCAAACTGTGATCTATCACTTTTAATGTTCAATATCTTTAGAATAATAATAATTCTAACACAAAGATTTGTAAATTAAATTTACACTCACCTACTATTATTGTCCATATTTTTGACACTTTTTAAAAGAAAATCTTACTTACCTAATCACACAAATATTTTTTCACAATGAACATTTAGTAAAAAGGAATTATCAAATTGTTTTATATACTTACAAGATTGATCATGAGTGTCGAATAATTATTTTCAATTTCGAATCTATCTATAATTACATCAAATCCTCATAAAAAAGGTATTTACATACCATAACAATAAATAAATACCTACAGGAAAATTATTCATCAATGCATAGCCTCGGTGAATAATTACATAAATAAATGAACAAAATAAATTAAAAATTGTTTATTTTAAATGTTGTATAAGGAATACTGTAAAGTAATGGAGGTGTAAGGTAACTGGAAAGGCTAGTTAGTTAATAACTATTTTGTAAAAAAAGTTACAAAATACTTTTGCTTTACAAAGAATACTTATACAAGTTTCAACAAGGAAAACAGTGTTTAATAACAAAGTCACAAGTAATCCAGATCTATGAAAATTAGTCAATAGTCAATAAAAATACATAGAATACAATATAAAAAATGTCTTTTATGTTTCAATATAGATAAATTAAACTATGTACCTAATAATTACTAAACATATTGTTGCAAATTATTTTTAAAATGTGTAGGAGGGGACGTTAATAATTCAAAATACTTAATCAAAATTCATAAAAATTGATTATCATCAACAACGAAATTTATTTTGTCCTTTGAACAACAATACATATAATATAATGTTCGGAATAAATATGATAAAATGTAACTATTATTATATAGTTAGTATAAATATAAAGATCACAAACAGTTTCCAACGGTAAGAGAGAAAATACTTTGAAAACATATAAAGTGAATACAAAAAATATTTGATTCCAGCTACAAGATCAGTTTTGCATTAAGAAACAAATAATAAATAAACATAATAATTAATTTGAGCTCTGCGTGTGACCAGCTTATTAATAATCTTGGATAAATAATTTGTTTACAATCCTCCACCACTGCGTTCCACAGTGATTTTCTTCATGAGAGCCTCCTTTTCAGCCTTAGCCTCTTCCATTTCTGCCATCCTTGCAAATCTTGAGTAAGCTACATGTCCAGATTTGATTGCAGACATCATCTGTAGAAGAGTATTGATTAAAAATTAAGCAAAAATTATCCCATTGATTGATAAAGTTTAATAAAAATAAGTGAAGTTAGAACAAATATTATGCCTACTTGCAATAATTTTTGTATTTAGTTTTATTTAATTGAAGTATAATTAAAAATAATACCGAAAATTACTTATCAAAATGGATATAGATGTGATAATAATTGACTAATATTACAAAAACACAAAACAGTATCACATGGTTACAAAACATTTGAAAATAAAACATTAAAACAAACATAATTGAAAAGCATGTCTACTTTATACACATAAAGGTATGTACCTACAATGAAATTTCTATGAATAGCCAACAATAGTTGAATAAACATAAAAACAGCAAATAAGACATATTGTTAACTAATAAAGTTTGATGTTAACCTGTAGATATTCATCTAACTCGACTTGTCCATTCATGTTAGTGTCAATCTCCCTGAGGATCTCGTGTAGCTCCTCTCCAGAAACTTCTTCACCATAGCTCTGTCAAAAGGATAATAATTGAACATTTAGCACAAGCACCAGCACCCAGCATACACACTTAAAAAATCATTTACAATTCATTTTTTAGTATTTGCTCTTGCAAATAGATTTGACAAATTTAATCATTGTTAAATGTCATCACAATATCAGCGTCTAAACTCAGAAAAAACATCTTAGTGGAACAAGTTCATACTTACATTCCCATACATTAAAATGAATTGTAAATTATTTGAACACACACATTTAATTAATAAAGCAAAGCGAAGGCTTATACAGATGCTGTTTTCCAAACATACTGTATTTGGACACATAAATATTACCTGAAGATAATCTGACAAATCCATACGACCTGTGTACGACACAGTTATTTCAGCTAAGAGAGAAAGCATTTCTTCTTCTTTAAAATTAATGCCAATGTCCTAGAATCATGAGCTATAAATTTAAAATATGATTACACGATAAAAGCCATATTCATTGTTGAAACAGTTGATTAAACATTTGTTTTTGGCCAACCTTCAGTTAGTTCAATTTTCTGGTAACTGTGCATTAGAGTCAACTAATATTCTCCAGTTATATTCAATGCTGATGTTCCCTACACATCAACATAATGGCTTAAACTAAAATTGAATAGTCTTTTGGTATCCCATCATGTAAAAACTTTTGAGATTTCCAGCTCTCACAAAATGAGAATATTTAATGTTAATCAAATAATAAATAGTAACGCAAGGAGTATATTATCAACCTTAAGTCCTCTTCTGATATCATTGATGGAAACATAGCCCTTCCTGTCCTTGTCAATGATCTGGAATCTTTTGATGTAAGTGTTAATCTCCTCCTTGGTCAGATTAATTGGCAGCTTATCCCTACTAGCACGGTTCACCATCATGCCCATTTCATTAGCGAGAAAATCAGAAGCCATTTTTTCTTGTTTCTGAAAACAATATTTTCACAAAAAATTAATTATATTCAGAGAATCAAAGTACTTATATAAGAATAGTATTATTTTAAGAATTTCACTCTAATATATTTATTTCTAATTTCCACCACTACAGCTCAAATTTTTATGTCTAAATAAAAATAATCATTTTAATGCACATAAAAGTTGTTTAAAGACTTTCAGAACAGAATAAAAATAAATTTTCAAAGTGATGAAATTTAAAAAAATTCTAATCATTAAAATTAAATCTGACCTTTTTCTCATCATTTGACCATTTGAGTTCTTCTGCCATGATCTCTATAATACCAGGTAAGGCTTCCTGAGCAGCTTGTACATTTAAGAAAGCCAATCTCATCCTTCTGGCGATCATGTCAATGGCTGTGCATGCATACTCACGAACTCCATACCTGTAAATATTTGAATTGAAAAGTAAGTTTATAACCAATGTGATTATTTCATCAATCCAATGGATCTGTCCTCTCTCACCTAATCTCCGCATCAATGTATGGGAACTCAGGGTGAACTTTCTTTCCAATAATTGGCCACCGCTTTCCTGTCAATGAAGCCATCTTTGCTACAGCAAATGCTCTGTCACCATAAGACATTGCTAAATGTTGAGCAGTCTAAAAATAATTAATTAATTATTTCTGAAATTATATGCGGAAGATTACTAAAGATGTTATATAGGACCCGAAGTGAAATAAGCACCTCGCATTCTAATCCAAAGTCCTGTACCAGCCTAATGTACATTGTGGGAGTCCATCCATGGGCACCTTCAATGAGGAAACCATCTGTCTGACACTCTGTATGAAGGGGTTTAAGATTGGCAGCTGAAATCATTGTGGATAATAAGCATAAAGAAAAAGTATCTACGATCATTGAAATAATTATATTTTATAATAATGAAATGATAATAAGTTAGACTTAGATGATAATAAGAACATATCATTACATTTGATGGCAGCATCAATAGTGTGTGCAGCCATAGCCCTAAATGTTGTCCACTTTCCTCCAGCAATAGTAACTAAACCACCATCACTAACATGAACAATATGATTACGTGCGAGGGACTGTGTATCTGCCTTATTGGGGTCAGACACAAGGGGACGGATTCCACTCCATGCTGAGAGCACATCACCACGACGCACTAAAATAAATTATTTTCAAAGATTATATAATTAACATAACACATATTTCCAACGCCAGTAGATTGATGGTAAAAATTTGTTTTTTTTTGAGGACTCTTACTAAAAAATATTACACACAACATTTTAAAGAAAAGGCGTTTAATCCACATAGCTTGCACACAACATTTTAAGGAAAAGCCGTTGAATCCAAATAGCTACATACAAACAACATAAAGCGACATCAATTTAAAAATAATATAACAACTTAAAAATGTTCCACATGAGATATCGAACAGGGGAAGGGGGATTTTGTACCTTTCTGATAGGGTATTGATAAGTTAAGCAACAAAATAATGATGGATTACATTTTTGATACATAACAAATCATTGTCCTGAGGAGTTTCCGGCGAAGAATATGTCTCTTAGTCTTCTCTGTAAGTTTTGGAAATCCTCTAAAGGGTAGATGTTTATAAAACATCCTGAGTAGAACATTTAAATGGATAAAAGTCAAATAATATTCATATTTCTCTTCAGTTGCGCAACAAATGGAGTACTTTCATATTTACACTTCTGTACACATCAATATGTTCACCATTATTCGATAAGTTATTACAACAAACCGCATTAGTTATAAACAATAAAAACCATTATGATATTTATCCTGTGGAGCACATTGTGGAGCACATCTTATTGTTATATTTCTTTGTTTTTGTTGTTAGTTTTGTGTCTTAGTTGCTTTGAATTTTTTAAACTGTGGTAATATAGGGGGACTCTTGTGGTCTATATTTCATTTAATTTTAATTGTTGTAATACTTGTTGTGTTGACTGTTTGTTCCCTTCGAGAAAATAAATAAATAAATAAACATGGTCTAGCGCTTTTCTCCATAAGTTTTCGAGTGTCCTGTAAAAAGCAGGTGTTCGAAAAAATTAAGACATTTTGCATCTTAAATTCAGCCATGAGGTTTACCGCCCACCCATGTCTTGATTTTATATATGCAGCTGATCTGCTGGTTACTTTGCAGTGATGGAATAGTAGTAGTAGTAGATAATATAAATGATACCTACTCACCCTAATGATTTCATTGAAATTTTGTGAAAATTAACTATTAATATTAATGAAAAAAAATATGTGATTCCCATTTGTATAAATATTAAAATAAATACTAAATTAGTACGTAGTAAAGTCCAAGTATGAATAAAATATATACTTCAAAGCATATTAACACTTATTTGTTAAATTAACTCATCAATCATTTTCAACTAGTGTAAGGGTGATTAAACTTTGAAACTTATTGTTGTTTATAACATATTTTTAATATAATCCGTAACTTTTTGCGTATTATCCATTATGGTATGAAGTAAACACTTAACTTTTTTATAAATACACACTATATTTTATAAATGAGTAGACAATTGTTTCGTCTTTTACCAAGACATTATCAATACTAAATTTAGTATTGATAATGTCTTGTTTATAACATTTTTGTGCTGGTAATTAATTAGAAAGGGACACAATGCCCCTCCTCTCCCTTGTCGCTATCTCATGTGGCACAACTATTTTTGATAGGAATATTGCCTTATACAAAGATGGAGAGTGTATTTTTGTTTGAACTTGGTCAAAGAGCTCACAGTACGGTTTAATTAATTAATAATTATGTCTTTGCATCATTTATCTATCGAAAAAAAGTTATTTTTCATACCTTCAACATCTGGATTGAGATAATTCTTAACTTCTTGTAAAATGAATAAGATTTCATCCTCAGTGGGTTTAGGATTGTGTGTGACTTTGCATGGAAGATCTGTTGTTCCAGCAATGGTTTGTCTTAACCAAGGGAGGAAGAAAATAACTCTACCATCTGAAGTTGAAGGATCAAGTAAGCCCATCTGGTCAGGACTTTAAATAAAGACAATTGTTGAATAAATATTAATTAAAGAAATAAACACATTAAGTAAGCATTTACAACTTTTTGCATTGTGTGTCCATAAGGTATGTGGTTCGTATTACACATTCTATTATATTCTTCTTAATGCCCTCCATTCCTATGTGAGTGATTTATATACTTAATATTACACAAAATAAAAATATATATAATAGTAATAAAAGAAGTTGTAGTGGTCACCTATAATAACCTGGCAACACAATATGTACACCAGATGAAGGACAGCAAATTTCCTTAATAGTAGGATCATCCATTTTCCTAATAGAATCTGTAAATGGACCCGTAGCATTTATAATACACTTGGCTTTTACATCCCATTCCTTTCCAGTTAATTCATCCTAAAACATACAATGATACAAGTGTTGATAGAAAATTAATAAACATGGTAGAAATTCTATTCTATTCTTCTCAAGAAATAAACTTCAGTGATGCAGAAGTTGTATTAGGATTGTTGAGCACTTTTGTTAGATACATAGGTAGGTACATTTTTATTCTGTTGTTTCTGAATTTTGATTATTGATTGGGAAATCATATTTAACTCTGGATCAATCAAGCGCCAATAAACACTCTTTTAAATTATTACTAAGTACTTCAGAAATGAAATAATTATGATACACACCTTAACTCTAGCACCACTCAACTTTCCATTACTTTTGTATAATTTAAGACATGACACGTGATTTGCTACAGTGGCGCCATGTCTTGTTGCTGTCAAAGCAACTGCTAAATTCATACGAGCATCATCTTGCTGACCTGAAATTCAAAGAAAAATTAAGTTACAATTCATAAAGCTCAAGAAACAATGACTTGTTACATTCATTGTCAATAGCTAATTTAGAATATTTATCGGGTGTGGATATATTTAATATAAACTGGGCAGCCTTTCAATTATATGTAAAAAATTTCTACATGAAACTGCACTTGAATTTTTGTTGACTAACATATAAGTAGACTAATGTCTTATTCCCAGTTATATAGTGAGTGGTTATTGCCTTATGTCCTACCTCCATACTAATTGTTATGTGCGTCATTGTCATTTTTATTATTTATTTATTTATTTATTTTATTTTTCACTGTACATTGATTACAATATTACATAATGAAATAGTGTCATAAAAATAACAATTATAAATTCAATGTACAGAGGGCGAGTTTATTGCTAAAATGCGATGTCTTCCAACTAACCCGTACTTTTACTTCTTTTTTATTTATAATCTACCAAAAAGATATTCTTTTTATTATTATTGTACAAAATATCAGTTATAAGATAATTAGTATATGATTTTAAAAGCAGGGTATTTCTTTTTTGAAACATCTCCGTCTTTAGTAAATTCAGTGCGCTGGGACACTATAACTACAGAGAGTAGCACGTGATATCTCTGTACTAATGTTTCTAGGTTACTGAAACATAAGCACTAATACAGAGGTGACTGAGATCTCTCTGTGTGATGATACATCTAGTACACTGGAGTATTAATAATTTAATACTGATCTAGGAGTACATATTTATTGTACGGAGCCTTCGTGTATAAGCTCTCATAGAGAGTATTGTGATATTAATATGTATCCTTGCTTTACATAATGTACACTATTTGAAATGAAAATAAGCAGAGACAATATTGTTTTTGTAACTATACCCTTAAAAATATGTATGTAGGGGAAAACTAGATTTAATAGTAATATTCTAGCTTACCCTATCTGAAAATAGCATCCCTAATAATGAAAAAAATATGTATATTACCATCATAATAGACTATAGCACCACATAGCTTGTCTCCTTTCAACATGGGGAACAATTCAAGAGCATTTTTCTTGGAAAGGAAGTAGGAACTCTTTACATTTCTATCACCAGCAACCAAATCGTACATCTTTATTCCAAACCAGAAATAAGGAATTTGCCACCACCTGAAATAGTCATTTATATAACATTGTTACCTACCTACTTGATAAAATATATTTGAATTCTTTAAAAACTCAAAAGTAAATTAATTTAGATATCTCAATAGTCCCACTATGAATATGCTACCCTTACGTGTAGACAGGCAACATGATAGGCAGAGGATGTGTGAGATGTGGTGCTGAGGATAGCATATTGGCTCTCTCATGTAGAGCCTCTTTTACCATCCTGTATTGTTCTATGTCCAACTGCATAATGGCTTTCTGCAAATATCTCACTCCTCCGTGGATCAGCTTTGTACTGCGACTGCTGGTTCCACTGGCAAAGTCATCTGCTTCTACCAGAGCTGTTTTTAACCCTAAAAAATTTCAAAGATATAGTAGATAAGCAATCAAACTAGAAGTAGAAAAAAAATTGTAAAATCTGTTTATATAATACCTGCGTATTATAACAAAAAAAAAATGGCAGAGAACATTTAACCAAATTAACCAATTTGTTAATTAATCATTCAACTAACATTGAAATTTCATTATTGCATATTTAAAATGACACATGTGGAAGTATACTTTGCTAAATATGCTCTAAAAACTGTTCATTAAGGCATTAAAATTGATGTTGGTTTGAACATGTTATTGGCATGTGATATTATTCTTAAAATATTAAATTTTAATATTTGATTTCGAGAATCACTTTAAAAATGGTTTTAATATAAACAGTTTATTCAAGATATGGAAAAATATTAATTTATTTGCAAGCATCATTTTAAATATTCGACGATTTACAACATGTATAGAAAATTATGGGATAAGTCAACAAATTCTCCTTCTCCTTTCACACACAACATTTGTCAATAAATTTTCCAGATCATCATCCTACTGCTTGTCCTTTTATATAATGTAAGATAAATATAGAGTTATGAATTTTCCTTACCTCTGGTAGTAGCATCCAGAGCACAGCCAGCTCCAGTTGCTCCTCCTCCAATGATGAGGATATCATACTCCTCACCAGACTGCAGTGCCTTCAGCTGATCTGCACGAGTTGGCAAAGGACGCTTGGGTGGCATCCCTGTCTTAGCGTGAATGACACCAGTTTTCTGAAAAACAAATTTATAAATTTATTATTTACAGACAAGTAAATTTATAATAGGTTTATCTAGGACACAATACTAATGTATTAAATGTGATAGATAGCTCGCGTACAACTACCCTTGAAGATACCCACCACAGTTGTGGGTAGAAAGTTGGGACGTAAATTGCTCTGGAGACCAGAAAAACTTTCCCATTAGATATATATCTTTTAATACAAATGATTTCAGGTATAAAGACAAACACTGCCCATTTTTGGTTTTGTTTCCTCACTGGCATCTAAACTTCATAGAATTAATATACTCTATGGTAAGAACTGAAGTAATTACAGTGACATCTCTAAAACATCATCCAAGAAACTTTAAACCATAACTAATTTAAAAAAAATTCAAGAGCATCTTCACCTTAATAGTGTCATCTCCTGCCAAGAAGTGTGTCACGAGGGTAGCTGCCCCAACAGCCCCTGCCCCCCCAACAGCCAACCTCCGCCAGCGCCCTGACATTCTCTACTGAAATAGGAACAAATACAAAATAAATAGTCAAACGGCTAGTCAAACCACATATAAATAAGCTATATTTCAATATGGATTATTTTATTGGAAAATAAGTAATAAATATATTATATTTATTACTTATTTTCTATCTATGTAGATAGAAGGAAGGTTAAATTTTGATATCATCCTAATGCTTGTACCCAAGGATTATTTTTCTTATTCTATTATTCTTCCTCCCTCTTTCACAATACACCGTTTCAATGGCAACGACATTACAGTGCTAAGAATGTTGTAGGAAGAGGTGATTCAATTGGTGCAGAGACGTTTTGAATGAAAGAGGCTGGTTTCTGGTCTGTACTCCCGAGGTAAGCGTTGATGGGCTTGATAATGTTGATGATGATACCCAAAGAGTGTAGCATTGTATAGAGGATGCTTTTTTTTCAGACTAATAATGTGTCTATAGAAAACGTATGTCATTTTACCATACTTATAAACAAATATTTGTATTAGGATTTTTTTACAAACACGAGATAATGTGTAACTGTATTGAGTAAATTGCGATAAGTCACTAATAATAATCATAGAGTTGTTATATGGGAGGGAGATATACAATTTGTACTTCGCAAACATCTCTACTTCCTATTGTATAGGTACATAATTTTCACATAATATTGTGAATAAATATGGCTAAAGCAAATCTGATTGGATATTCATAACAAGAGTGAAATGAGGTAATCACTGTGGTTTAGCTAGTAATCATTCGGATTAGATTATTACATTGTATTCTAAAAAATTATAGTGATAAAAATAACACAAAAATTTATATAAAAATATAGATATAAGCAAGTGTACACAGATCAGTTTTTCAGCGATGTTACAAAGCATATAAAGATAATTTTAACATCTGATTTTTGGTAGCTTTTTATACTGCTTCAAGTCAGTTACTTTTAAAATAATGATGGGTATCTTTCATTTGCCTCAGGTAAACTTGACACACTATTGAAGAA
This sequence comes from Athripsodes cinereus, assembly GCA_947579605.1. NCBI lineage: Eukaryota > Metazoa > Arthropoda > Insecta > Trichoptera > Leptoceridae > Athripsodes > Athripsodes cinereus. The sequence goes on from OX388305.1 coordinate 14,709,514, forward strand.
GTTCACATATGCAGAGGATCTGGAGTTCTTAGCGAGCGCATACTGTGTGTGATGGAATTGCAGTGCATTTTGGCATGGTTCTCACCTAGGGATGAGAAGACAGGATAGAGGCACTGCTGTTAAGGTAATTAACATAAAAGCAATGAATTTAGACATGAAAGGTGGGATTCGGGAGAAGCAGTAGGCTCATTTACAAGTTCTTTCCAGATTTCAAGGTTCGAATAAACAGAAGGTTTTTTGCTCTGGATTATTTCATGATTCAGTTAATCACTGATCATGGGATCTCAAAGGAAAGGATCTCTTTCAGTAAAATCTTATAGATGAAACGATGGTAGTGATGCCCAGTACCTATACTAAACACATCCTCTGGAGTTACTGGTTATAATGAGGCAACGACAGTGATGATTGACAGTATGATTCCAGGTACTTCAAAGCCTTTCTGACTCGGAGAGCTAACTCTAAATCCAGATAATTTCACGAGTTTTGGAAAGTCTATCGAGTCCTGAAAGGACAAGTGTCTGGGATACATTCCTGCTGAGGCTATTTTGACTATTTCTCTGTAACCAATGATACGCCACTTCTACGTTGATCTGACCGAACTCACTTTGTTTGAGACGCCCTTTTCTCCTATAACAGGAGGCGATGTTTGGAATAATTTCTTAAGGCAAAAAATACATATATGTATGTTAGGGTGCTTCTTATTTTTCGACTTTTGAAAAATTACTGCGCCAACCCGCCATTCGGTTCTATCACCTAAAAAACGAACCTATGATTTTTATTTATTTTTTAGAAGAGGTTTTAGGGGTCGCTACCTCCAATCAAAGTTTAAAAAAAATATGGTTATGATAACTACCAGCTCAATGTACATAAAACAGTTATATTATTCATTCAAATGCGATAAAATTACGGAACGGAACTCAATCCATGGTAACATTATACCGTGATGTACAATGATGCCCGTATCCTACCCCTCTCCCCCCTCCGCATACACCTGTTACTCTTTCCTTGGCGTTGGTTAATTAGTAAATAATTAGTAACAAATACGCTGTTATAGAGTCTACATACATTCGATTGTGTTTTAGCGCGCATCGCGTTTTGTTACATCATGGCTTCCTCGTCTAATTCGACTTTGTTGACTAGAAACAAAACAGACGTTTGGCTAGTTGGACAAACCTCTGACCACTTTATTCAAAGCAAGTTGCTGACGACCAAAGAAGTGTTGAGTTTATTTTTTCATTTTAAAATCGTAATGAAGCAAACCAATCACATTTCGGCTAGTTCTACTGCTTGTGACGTCATGGCATTATGGGAACGAGCGGGCATTCCAACTAAACTGAAAAAACATGTTATAAAGAAGATAGAAAACAAGATTAGTGAATGGCAAAAGTTGAAAAAAAAATAAAGAAAATAAAGCCAAACGCTCTGAAAGTCTACAAAATAAAGAAAAGGAGTGGCAAGATAGTTTGCAAGACTTGTTTGACATAGCACACGCTGATGCTCTAAGCAAAATCACCATTGAAGAAGATAAATGTTTTTTACTGAATCAGAGAACAAGAGGACGCCCAGGTGTAATTGGTGGTGTAGATAAATTAAATTTAAAAAAAAATGGCAAAAAAAGAAGAGAAAAACGCTCGCCTTCAACGTTATGTAGATCGAGAAAAAAACTACACTGAATTCCTGCAAAAAAAGTGCATACTATCCTCTTCGAGTAGCAGTGGTGATGAAACGTCTGAAACTTTAGTGACGACAGGACCTTCAACGGCAGATTTAGAACCTCCATCTAAACGTAAACGCGGCAGAAAAAACATCTTTGATGAACGCTTATCCGCAAGCCTCGACTTAGCTAAATTAAGTGACAGAAAAGCAACTGTTGTATTGATATCAACGCTCAAAAGTGCAGGTACCGATCCCTCAGAGTACAATATAAATTCATCCTCAGTTCGTCGCCAGCGTATGAAGCAAAGGCAAAGGGTAGCGGAGTCCTTAAAGAAAGAATTTAATCCTAATATGCCTCTGACTGTTCACTGGGACGGCAAACTAATCGAAGACATTGCAGGACACGAAACAGTGGATCGTCTTCCCATTTTAGTGTCAGGACAGGGTGTGGATCAACTTTTGGCAGTTCCCAAAGTCAATTGTGGAACTGGGGAGGCGTGTGCTTCAGCTATTTATGACACTACTCTTTCTTGGAACGTAAGCGACAAAATAAAATGCTTTTGCTTTGATACCACTGCGGTCAACACTGGTTTAAGAGGAGGTACTTGCATTCTATTAGAGCAGAAGATGGAAAAAGATGCTCTTTGGTTAGCCTGTCGTCACCATATAATAGAAATAATGCTAGAAGCAGTCGTAGTTCAAGCACTAGGTCCGTCAAGTGGACCAGAAATATTGATCTTTAAAAGATTTAAAACTGCTTGGCCTAACATAGACCAGAATAAGTTTAGTACAGTTTTTTCAGACCCTGACGCTTTAAGATGCGTAGAAAATGTTGCAAGTAGCACAATCTCATTCGCTGAGAAACAGCTATGTGATTTTCAGCCACGGGACGATTACAAGGAACTGTTGAAACTAACAATAATATTCCTTGGAGGTGTGCCTAATAAAGGGATATCATTAAGAGCTCCAGCAGGTCTTCATCGTGCACGATGGATGGCAAAAGCAATTTATTGCCTTAAGCTTTTTATGTTTAGAGACTAGTTTAAAGTGACAAAAAAGGAACTTAAAGGGATTACTGAAATTTGCGTTTTCATTGTTAAGATTTATCTAAGATGCTGGTTTCAAGCTCCTTTGGCAATTTCAGCACCAAGAAATGACTTGTGGCTATTGAAAAATCTCAAAAAATTTGAAAATATAAACAAACCTTTGTCCAAAAAAGCTCTAACGAAATTCCTGGGGCATTATTTGTGGTATATGTCCGAAGAACTTGTTGCGCTTACTTTTTTTGATGACGAAGTTTCTCTTGAAAGGAAACAAAAAATGGTAATTGCATTGAATGAGGAAGGTTCAGATTATAGCCCCAAGCGAATTACCTTGGATCTAAGTCACATCGAAGAAAAAAATATTGAGGATTTCGTGTCCAGCAACACCTTAATATTTTTCAAAATCTTGGGAATTTCGTCTGCATTTTTGCAAAAAGAACCTCATTTTTGGGAAGAAGATGAAGACTACAAAGCTTCCAGAGAAATTGTACGCTCTATGAGAGTGGTGAACGACATTGCGGAACGAGCATTAATTGAAGAATATAACAAACTAATTACCGCCGACGAAGAACAAAAACAATTCCTTCTTTTGGTTGTGAAAAATTTCAGACAAAAGTACCCTGATACAAAGAAAACTACGTTATTAGCATAAGTTTCCATTTTTTCCATTTCTATAGTTATCTAATTTGTGCATGCTTGTCTTTTTTTGAAAATGATAAAATAATTTTCAAAAATACTTTTTTTTTATTTTTCAAGTCCTGGTAGCGACCTCTAAATATTAATTTAAAAATATGAAAAAAATTACATATTAGTTTTTCGTATCTTAGAACAGAATAAAAGGGTGGCACAAAACAAAATACAAAAAAAAATTTTTTGGTCCAAATAAGAAGCACCCTAAATTGTATGTACATACAAATATTATAATCTTTTTTTTTCTTATATTTTAAAAGCTGATATTTTTTGCTTGTAGAAAACTTCAGGAGGTGAATTTGTAAAATAATAAAAAATTTAATATATTCTTTAATAATAAAAATAGTAAATCAAAAACAAACCAATATCTATCTACTTTACTACATAAATCTAAAATACTTAGAATTAAAAACGCAAGTATACACCATAATTATATACCTATTGACCTTGTGATGCAAATACTCAAGAACAAAATAACAAATTATTATAATGTAGGTATGTACTATTAAAGTACTTAGTAAGTATCTTGCAATAATATTTTGTGTAACTATAAAAAGAATACTTAAACATGTGTAACTAAGTATAGAAAACTCTCTTCTCATCCAACATACCAATTGTACTACAATGTAATACTCATGTATACCTATATATACGAGGCATGCCTTTTAAGTTTTGTCGTTTGAAGAAAAAAACACAACTAGAACCTTATAGTACTTTTTATTGTTTTTCAAAGTATTCACCACGTAGCTTAATACACTTTTCCATATTCTCAAACCAGTTATTATAACATTTATTCCACTCTTAAGTGGGGGTGTTCAAAATGGCTGACTTGAAAGCGTCGACTGCTTCTTCACCGGACTGGAACCTTTGACCACGAAGACTTTTCTTAATTTTAGGAAATGTAAAGAAATCGTTAGGGCTTAGGTCAGGACTGTATGGAGGATGGTCAAGAATTTCTACTTTTTCCTGCTTCAAATACTCAATTGTTTGCCGAGCGCTGTGTGAGCTTGCGTTGTCGTGGTGCAGGATGATGCGTCGCTTTGAGTTAGATTTTCGAAGTTCGGCGATGACTTGTGGTAAACAAACTGTGGTATACCACTCTGCGTTAACCGTTCTACGATCTTCAAGTGCAATAGTCGCAACATGGCCGGTTTTTCCAACGAACGTGGCCACCATCTTCTTTGAAGTGCTTCGAGAACGAACAACTTTAGTCGGCTTTGGCTCGTCTTGAAAGACCCAGATTGTAGATTGTTGTTTGGAATCAGGATCGTAGGCATAGATCCAAGATTCGTCACCACTGATGATATCGTAGACGTGATTTGACTCTCCTCGGTTGAACCTTTCCAGAGTTTTCTTACACCATCTGACGCGGGCCGCCTTGTGATCGTCGGAAAGCAGATGCGGTATCCAACGGCAAACTAGCTTTCTCACACCAAGCGCTTCATGCAAGATCCTCTGAATGGTTGTCCCTGAGATGCCTAATAGAGCCTCTATCTCTCGATACGTCACATGACGATCTTCGAGAATTAGTTGTCTCACAGCAATGATGTTATCTTCAGTGAAGGCGGATTTTGGGCGTCCTTCGCGAGATTTGTCACTAACACTAGTATGTCCACGCTGGAATTCTAAATACCAGCGTTCGACAGTCCGCAGACATGGGGCTTCATCACTGAACACAGATGTTAGCTCTGCAAAACACTGAAGCCGTGTCAGGCCTCTTCTAAAGTTGTAGAAAATTATTGCACGAACATTTTCCTTAGAAAGATTCATTTTCGTACGTAACCTGACAGATTCCAGTCGACGCTGTGACTAAACAATAGCATTTATCCTAATACTTTCAACTGTTTTGAGATTCAAAATTTAAACACATTCGAATATAGAACAGTTCCAAATTCAAAATTGCCGGGAAATATGGAAACGACAGAACTTAAAAGGCATGCCTCGTATACACATAACGAGTTTCTAGAGTTTGTATTTTAATATGTAGAAAGAATACCTATTCCACTGTGGTATGCCCGATGCCGTGCCGTAACTATATATTCATGGTATCACTATCAATAGTAGGTAGGTACACACACTATATTATTATGATGACTATAATAATACAGTATATATTATAATATTGTTGCAGTAGTACAAAGACCTATTCCGCAGAGAATTACGTCATTTGAGGTCACAACGTACCTATAGTAAAGTGTACTATAACTACTAATTACTATACTATAACTTTATCTAACACATATGTTATGTATTATAAACATATGGTGTACCTAATTAGCTAAAGGATTATCTTTTATCACTTGGACGAATGCATAATAAATAAAATATAGTTATTTATTCATACAAATGACAAATACCTAGGTAAGTAACAAAAAAAATGTTACGTGCGGAGCATCCGAAAAAGATTGGTCTGCCACTCTTTTTCATAAGTTTTCGAGTGTCCTGAAATAGTTAGATGTTCAAATAAAATAAAGACATTGTAAATCCTAAATATCTTGATATTTTAGTAGCAAAGAGAAGACAATTTACATGTTTATTAGGAACACTCAGATTGTCCGCTGGCTACTTCATTCACTTGTGGGATAAACCGTGATAGTACAGTGATAATGTTAGTTGGGTTAGTTGGAAGACATCGCATTTTAGCGATAAACTCGCCCTCTGTACATTGAATTGTATAGCTGATATTTTCTATGATAACTGTTTTAATTTGTATTATTGTAAACAATGTATACAGTGAAGAATAAAATAAATAATAGTATTAGGTACAATAAAAAAAGCACCTTATTTTATAATTATTATTTAAATGTCAATATTTGTGAGGGATTCCCGTGAATGGATCCTATAAATGGATCCCTCAGTTTCCAACATTATGAAACGCATTTCAATCGTACATAAGTAATTGAATTTGTTTTATTTTATATCATTTACCAGATACGAGTATTATGTTATAATAATCAACCCTTTTTCAAACCCAAAAACTTATGCGTCTACTTATAGGTTAATTTGAAAATTAATATGAATTAACATTTAAAAATCAATTAGGTATTTTTTTCTCGAAGTTAGATAGATATATTATACATATAACATTTAACATAATAATTTGACAAATTGAGAAAGTATAAGGTCATAAATTCATTATGTAAAATACAATAGTAGCTATGTACTATCCGCACCAGTAAATAAATACATAATCGAGTGACCGAGAGTGCTAGGAATAGATTTGGCAGCTCTATAAGTCACACACTGTTTCTAGGTATGTAGTTAAGTTTTATTGTTACTTTCTCAGTCCCCAGTTCACATCGCATATGTAGGTACCTACCTATTATAATAACATGACACCGTATTGTGATACAACTATTACCTATACTTCCTATACCATCCCCTTTGCAATGGTCATACTATTTACCTACATGCATTTTAAAACAAAAAAGATATAATCTGGGTTTTGTTATAAATTCAAATACAACCTTATAAACCTTTCACAGTAAGCTACTAAAAGCTTGTGTCGTCAAAGGGGAGTTTGCCGTTACCTGGTATCGAACCACGGACCCATTGTTCACGAGGCCGAGACTCTACCTCCAGGCTACCGACGAACTCGAATACCGAATACCGACGACCAAAGGTCCGCTAACTGTCGTAGTGATAAAAAATAAAAAGTTACTGCCCCCCCCCCCTTTAAACCAGGAACGCCCTTGACTAGACATGAAAATTGTAGTAGATGACTACCTAATATGAAATTCTCTGAAAAACATGTGGTGAATAAGAAACGCAGTCGCGTATATCTATAGGTATTACAAATATAAGTAGGTATTCTACTATTGTAAACATAAATATTTTTATAACTATGCATAACATCAACACATTTTTATGATGATCTTATAGTGTAGGTAGCTACGTTGGAATATTATGTCGGCAATCAATGAACTTGGAAATTAGGTAGGCACCAGTGGCGTATTTTCCATACATACAAAAAGCACTGCATGCCTAGCAAAATTATGTCTGACATTGTTATTCAAAAACGTGGAGATTGTATTTCGTAATTCCTATACCATAATGAAAATTTGGTGACAGGGTGCAACGTAGAAAAGTCAAATGATGTCTTAAATTTCCTAGGACAAAATGAGAATATATAGGTAATAATTCAAAAATGTCTATTTTCAATTTATTAGGTTTCTTGACTGGCTGTTTATTACGATTTATTACCTTATTTCTAATTTATATTATTTTCATTTTGATATTATTATCTTTAATTCATTATTTATTCTCTTTCTAAATTAATTATTTGGTTATTGTTTAAATATTTTATAATTATATATTTTGATAGATTTATATTCAATTTCTTAATTGTGACCATTTGTTATTAGTTCTGTCTTATATAATAATAATTAATTTTTAACAAGTTTTATTGAATGGTTTATTTGTATTATAATATGTATCATATTGTTTATTTTTTCAATTATGTATTGTTTTTTTCATGGTTGTCTTGTTTGAATGCACTTTTTATGTCTGACATGTATTTTCTATATAATATTCTCTACATATAAAAGACTCGCGCCGTATGTTGTAATACATAAATAAAAATGATCTAGAGTTTGTGTTCACATTGTGTAGACATTTTAAACATATTTGATATCAATAAAACACTGTTTACTTTTCCCTATTGATTTAATAATACTCAAACACTTATTTCAAGTTTGCTTGACATTTTCAAGAGAACTAATACAAGAAATCTTTTTCTTGAAGTCACATGCAACTAGTGATGTGAGAAGAGATAATTCTCCACAGAAATTTCTCGAGAACGAGAAATTTCTTCCAGAATTTCTCCTCTGATGGAAGAGAAATTTCTCTCCATAATTTTTCATAGCGGTATTATGACCTTTCGCCCAGTATACTTCGCAGCCAACCTGATTGATCCAAAAATTTGTGGGGCTGATTAAGGCCCAAATCAGAGGTTATTAACACTTTTTTCCATGTACGGATCTGCATTTTTTTTTAACTTAAAGATGGGCATGTGGGGTGTCAAACATCAAGATTTTTCATCAGTTATTAGCACTTTTTTCTATGTAAGTACCTAACATTTTTTTGTTTCCATAATTAATTGTAGCCATATTGGTGATAAATTGTCTCAACATTTGTACATCGTTATTGATTGATTGAATAAAGTATTTATTATTATACTGTTAAATAAAAAATAAAAAAAAGCTTTTGGTTTTGCTTTTGCTTAGTGTGAAAGGTGTATAAGTTGTATTTGCTTTTAGCTTAGTGTGAAAGGTGTATAAGTTGTATTTGGGTTTATAACAAAACCCAGATACATCTTTTATAAAAAAAAAAAAAAATCTCCGAAAATTCTCTATTTCGAGAAATTTACCGAGAAATTTCTCGAAAACTTATTTCTTGAGAATTCCACAACACTACATGCAACAACATTTTTTTTTCATGTAGGTACCTAAAAACAGAAAAGAAGGGGCAAGGAATTAGGAGGAGTTAAGACAATGGTGGATGAGTAATTGGTTTTAACAATGATGATGAATGGGGTATTTGAACATTTACAACATTTTTAATATTTCTATGTATTTCCAATGTTTCCAAAGCAATTAATTTTCTATATCGGCTTTCTGAATGTAGGACCCTTACACTATCCACATCAAAATTGTGATTATGACTAATGCAATGATCCGCCATCTCCGAACAATTAGATAAACCACTAAGCGCTCTGGAAAATAATTAAAAGTTTTTCCGATTAGGGCCTGTTGTCGGCTCCTCTACAGCTGTTTTGTTTATGTAGGTATATGTCACATTTTCTGATCTGTGGAGCATTCTAGTTCTTAATAAGTGTATAAGTATTGTGATTTTCCTTCTTTTTGTACTTTCTAAATTTCCTTTATATAACTGATTTATTCATTAATGGGTAAGAGTGAATACTTTACTGGTTTACTTATTGCTTATTGTGTACACTTGTGATAGGTATTTCTTGTTTCAACTATCTGTATCTTTATTTTGATGAATAAAATAAAAATAAATGACCGATATATTTGAGTTAGTTGGAAGACATCACGCCTTTGCGATAAGCTCGCCCTTTGTATATTGATTGTATCTAACTTGAATATTTTCCTTTTGTGTAATTCATAATTCAAGAGTTTTTGTGTTTACGCTGTGGAAATCCATTTTTAATTTTAATAAATATAATATAAAAATATATTATTGAGCACTGTTTAATCTCCACTATGTTAGGTTAAATACCGAACGTTTTCGCCTATACTTGTAGGCATCTTCAGGGAAACTGAAGATGCCTACAAGTATAGGCGAAAACGTTCGGTATTTAACCTAACATAGTGGAGATTAAACAGTGCTCAATAATATATTTTTTTATGTAATTGTTTATAATCAATGTACAGTAAAGAATGAATAAATAAATTCGAAAAAATAAAACACCTGTTTTATTTTTTCGATATGGAATTCTACTACCTAAACACCGACACATTGAATAAATAAATTAATAAAAATACCAAGTCTGATAGATAGGTACATATCTATACCTATGTGTTTGCAACGTACCTACATACATACTTTATATAATAATACCCCATACAATACGCACCTAAATCAGGCTCTATTTACCTATAATTTATACCCATTTACTAAGGTATCTAGCCATCACTTGATTAGAGACAATATCGTATAGTAAGTAGGGGAACCTGGCCTAAAATGACATACCAGGGTAAAATGACATAGTGAGTGTTTCTCAGAAAGTAAATGCTTGACAAATGGCAACACTGAGTAATTATACAGAGATAAATCTGTCAAAAGATTATACAAAGTTTTACCGCGTTTTGTGCACGTCACAAGGAGTATTTCGAAGGAGACAGTATTTGCAGCCTGGCAAAGTAAATTTTGAAAAAACAAAAGTGTGATATATGTTCTTGAGTAGTTAGAATAAACTAAAATATCAGGTAAATATTATGATCGTACATATCTTTTATTCATTTATGATTGACAATACTATCAAACTTGGAGGTTAGGTTTTCTCTTATTATTTCATAAATGTGGAAACTACCAACTGGGTAAAATGACATACTAGGCACTCGGGTAAAATGACACGTTATGTCATTTTACCCAAGCTCAGATAAGAATGTTTGATTTCATTACAATAATATACAAGTACATGGATTTTGCTACTTTATAATATGATAATTACAGAATATTCTTTATAAGTAGATATGTTTTTATTTTAGATATTATAATGGTTGGAGATTATAAGAGAAAGTCAGAACGTCAAAACTGGGATAGTGAGCAAATGCAAAATGCCATTGACGCTATTAAAAAGGGTGAAATGGGTTGGCTTAGAGCGTCCAAGGTCTTTGGAGTGCCTCAGGCTACTTTACGTCGAAGAGCACAAGGTACAAACAAATCTATATGTGGTACCAGTAAAGGTCTAGGGCGTTTCAAAGTAACATTGACACAATATATGGAGGAAGACTTAGTAAGCCACGTGAAATTGTTAGAAGCCAGATTATTTGGATTAACATGTAACGACATAAGAAAATTGGCTTTTGAACTTGCAGAGAGAAATGGTATCGATCATAGATTTAACAAAGAAGAAAAGATGGCTGGTTGGGATTGGTTACGAGGATTTCGTAAGAGGCATCCAGACATTTCCTTAAGGCAGCCCGAAGCTGTAGCGGCAGGTAGAGCAGAATGTTTCAACAAACCTAAAGTTTTGTGTTTTTTTGAAACACTCTGGAGCGTAATCTCTGCAAATAATATCCAGCCCACTAGAATTTGGAATGCTGATGAATCGGCTTTGTCAACTGTGCAAAAGGCGCCAAAAATCTTTGCCTCCAAAGGTAAAAAACAGGTTGGCTCACTCACCAGCGCTGAACGTGGGCAACATGTAACAGTTATATGCTGCATGAGTTCCGCTGGAACGTATATTCCTCCTTCATTGATATTTGCCCGTAAACGGTGGAAGAATGAACTAATAGATGGAGCACCAACTGGAACCAAAGGCTTTGTGAACGACTCTGGATGGATGACTGGTGAAGTTTTTCTGAAGTGGATAAAACACTTCAAAGAATATTCCAATCCAACACCGGATAAGAAAGTTCTATTATTGGTGGATGGACATTCCAGCCACAAACATATTGATGTGATTAATTTTGCAAAAGAACATGGTATTGTTATGCTATCGTTCCCTCCTCACTGTACTCACCGCCTTCAACCCTTAGATGTTAGTTTCTTTGGGCCATTTAAGGTATATTACAACCAAGCTATATCTAATTGGCTAAAATGTCATCCAGGAAGAGTAGTAACGCAGTTTCAAATAGCTGGATTATTTGCTGAAGCATATGGAAAGGCGTCC